>LPNX010075351.1:1262997-1340313 GCA_001517045.1 Pseudotsuga menziesii | reverse complement strand
GTTGTTTTTTTTTTTTGCGGGGGGGCAGGGGGGGGCAGGGGGAGAATAAGACTTAGAATTTCGACAAGAAAGGAGGCATACTGAGGAGGGGGTTAACTCAGGGATTGAGGAGGTGGGAAACTCAAAATAAGAGGGGAAATTGAACTATCGATCGTGGGACGTTGCTATTCGGATCATGGGTTTGTGGGATCGGGGGATAGGAAACACTTTGGTTTCCTAGGGCTAGCATGATGAGAGTTGGTCAGCAAGGTGGTTTATCATTAAGGTCACTAAGGCTTGATCCAAGAGGAACTGCTTGGTCAAAAGGGGTATGTGGAAGGTACCTAAACTACCACCATCCCTACATTATCCAAGTATTCTACTTGTAAAGATTTATTTATTCATTTATATTCATAAATGTTAATGCATAAATAAATTGTGGACGAAACATGGCATCTGAAACATGGATTCTAGATCTTTTGTAATTATTTCATTTCGGAAATTTAGAATACTATGATATGAATGAAATTACCAAAATAGACAGAACTGTAACAAAATCTTGATGCAAAATAAAACTCAAATTTATTATTAAACCAAGATCTAAATGAGCTATTATACATCAAATTTAACTCAACCACTAGTTTAGTGCCTTGGAAAAAGGTAGAGCAATACAAATATAGTATATAACCATGTGCACCTGTGTGTTGTAGAGTTGTGCACATTGCCATATTCACATGAAGGTTATCAAACTAATCATATTGAGCCAAGTACTAGAACCGGTATTCACCAGTGCACACATTAGAATATGGAGCCTTAGGGTGGGCATTCCAGTATGGAGCCTCATTTCGTACATTTAAAAATGGAGCCTTGAATGCATAGTCATATTTGATATCATTATGAAGTCTATAATAATTTGATGCCCTCATGTCCAAATACATAAGAAAATGACTAGTGACATTTGTTTCATATTGCACCAATGTGTTATTTAGTTACAAAGTATTGGTGCATATATATATCCATAGGAGTATATGTAAGTGACAATCCCTGACAAAATTGATGGGAAACAAAGTGGTAATGGAGAGCTCGGAGATATGCTCATGAATAATTCCCATGTGTTCTAAAAAAGAATATCAATTTATAAAGGAACAAATATTATCAATCTATAAAATTTGCAAACCACTACAAATATGCACTCATGTTGTATTTGAGTAAAATACAAACCATTCTTGTACTTTAAAGGGATGCCTTTCAAGAACTAAATGACATTACAAAGGGGTGGTAGAACCTACACCTTCAAGATAGGATTGCTTGATTAGATAATCCATAACATTACATCTTGTAATTTGTGGCCAATAAAAAGTTCTTTGAAATGTAACATGATCAGAAGAGTTGCCTTTTGAAATACCCTTTGCTTATTGCAACACACGAGTTGACTTATATTGAAATCAATTTTCCCAATATAAGTATAAAAAATGTTCTCGAGTCATCAAATTGGGTTGGTGCAAAGCAAAGGTTGAAGGTGCATGTCTATATCAAAATTTAGTTGACACTATGTAAGGGTTAATCCTTGCATTATTATCATAATTGATAATATATATTTATTTATTAAATAATTGAGAATCATTTCATTGAATTCGTGTGGCTTTATACATATGAAGAGACACCATTTAAACCATGTGTCCTTCCAATGCCAACATTTACATAAATTAATAATAACTAAACTAATAGATAATAAATGAGTAGTTGTAATATACTTTTGGTATATTACAAGTCATCCTGCTCTTAAAAGATTCATCCATGAATATTCTTATGAGCGTGCTGCAACTGGAATTCTTGCCACAAATAATGGTGCCACGGTTTAGTAGTTCTTGAAATATTTGATCGCATTTCCATTCAAATCTTTTCTTGCATATGATTCGGTTAACACTAAAAAGTGTTCACCTAGCTCTCCATGGTCTAAACCATATACAAACATCATATTCACACCATATTTCCCTCATTTTTTACCTTCACAATTGTATTTCCACAAAAAATGGTCCAAAACATCATTATTCCTCCCCATAAATGAAGGAATGATGAGCAGTTATCATGATTTATCCCCACTCTCTCCCAAAAAGGGTCAAAAACCCTAAAAAGGAGAATGGGTAAAAAAACCACAGATAAATACCATGGACAATAAAATACCATGGGTCATCACCTTAGGTCAAAAAACCCTGGGACCATACTATAAATACATTGTGAAGGACTCTCCCAAAACACTTTTGGATCACTTTTTTTCCATTTTTCCATCAGTCACATCACATACTTTTCCTTCCATATCTTGCCACGCCATTTCCCACTGCATATGTTGAGTTCATTCCATACCCATTTGGATTCGTTCCCCTCACTTGACAACCAGTTGTGAACGAGATTGGAGAACCAAACCGTGGAGCTGCAGAACCATTTCCAAGGACGATTACGGTGACCCATTTTAAGAAAGGTGTGTTTATTTTATTTTCTGCATTAGTTAGTTGATATATGTGTTAAAACCCTTAAAAAATATGTATTCTTATCATTTTTTATTGTTATTGTTGAACTCTTCCTTATGCTCTCGACAAGCTAAGGTTGGTGCATCTGCACGTAGTAGGGGAGAAATCCCCAATACATTTTTGGAGCCACTCATCAACTTCAGAGCCACACACAGCCTCTGAATCTGATTTGGATTCATATCAGTCTGAACCCACCCTGTTCACTGCTCCATCTAGCCCCATGGTTGTTGTACATCCTGATCCCTTCCAAGGGGGGATTGTTAGTAGTGGGATCACGTCCATTCCACCTATCATCACAGGTATCCCTTCCACTGGGCCAATAGGCCATGGTCCTAATGGTCCCCTTGTCACTGCACACACTCATGTTGGTTCACCACCCACTACTGGTGGTCCCATTCTAGCTACGATTGTCACTACCATTCCACCATGTATGCTTGGGGGCATTGCCCCTTCCACATCGGTTCCAACTATCACTACCATACCAACAACCTTTCCTGTTGTCGAAAGTAAACCCTATTCACCCCCACCTATACACGAGAAATACGTTCCTGCTGCTCACGGCACTATTGTTGGTCCTTCTTGAGCCAATCTCGGTTCTAGCTTACCTCTTATGGCTAATCTTAACCTGCCTGATTTGGCATGGTTAACCAATGACCCCATCTGTCATCGCCCACAATGGCTTCCTATGCCTACCAAGATTCCCTCAGACATCCCTAAGTTTGAGGGTAAGGTAGGAGAGGATCCTCAAAATCATATAATGTCATTCCACCTATGGTGTTCATCCAACGGCATAGTGGATGATTCCATCCGGTTGAGGTTAATCCAGTGCACACTCACTAGTATTGCGGCCAAGTGGTACATAGAATTGCCTCATGTTACCTACCCTGGCTTCCCCTCGTTAGCTTCGATGTTTCTTCAATACTTCCAGTTACCCGTCTGTTATGATGAGGGAGTGGAGATCTTATTATCATGTCGACAAAACACAGCTACCCATATCATGCATCATATCCATGAATGGAATCATTGTCGTAGCTTGTGTAAGATCCAGTTAGATGATATGATCTTCCTAGATTGGTTCCTCAAAACCTTACGCACCCCCATAGCCAAGGACGTCACATATGATCGCCCACAAACTGAAGAGGAAGCTATCCTTAAGACTTAGCAGTTCGATCTGATATATTCCCAATCGGGGTATTTGTACACCATTATACCCAATGCTCCCCGTACCAGCACCTCATGTCGACATACGCCAAGGAAATCCCATGCTGCTGATGGAGTCATCGGCTCTATAACCCAGCATCCTCGATATTATCTGGCATCTCCCATGATGCCACCCCATCANTGTTTCCCAACTAGGTTACGCACCTGACTACTCACACGTCACGGCTCAGTATGATGTTACTCCATCTTGTGCCCCCCCCCCCCGATTATGCCCGTAATTATTCACGCAGAATGGCTTTTTCCAAATCCATCCCTTCCTACACGCCTTCTACACCAACTCCTCACGTTCATGGACCAACTTGTTCGACACACTCTTGTACTGGCCAAACAACTGGTTTTGAATCCCCACTAGCTACTCTTGTCTATTATGCACCACCTGTGCAACCCACTCTAGCTTTGGCCTCGACTCCTCATGTTTCTACGGGATAGGTCTATGCATAGCAGAACCTCCCTAACCAACCCACCCCCAATAACCAAAAAGGGCAGGGAAATAACAAGAGAGGTGGGAATCAATGCAACAACCATCCCTAACGAGGTGGCCAACAGGCCAACCCTCCAAACAATAACGACATCGAACCCCCTACACAAAATCCCTAGTGTCCCGCTCGACTTGGGAAGAACCCACAGTTGTGGACTAAACATCTGTGTGCTATCCCTAACACTTACGACCATTACACTCATCAATGTCCTCACTTGACCCATGTCCAACAACTACTCCTAAACGATAGTCAACATGATCCCAACGCAGCTACTCTGACTCTGCCAAACCCAGCACCACCCAGTCCTCCACCTATGGTGCTTCAAAACCCCTTACCACATCAAGGAGTGGTTTCAACCCAGCCCTTGGCCCCACAAGTTCCCGCAACCACTTTTGTGGTCCACCCCGATGGTGTTTGGGTCAATCACCTCATGACGTTGTCATCTGATGTCAACCTCTAGAATTGATGTAACCAGTATGGTTCCACCATGGAAACCGCTGACCCATCAGAGGCATCTACCTCCACCACTCCTAACATTTCTTTGCATTTGCCGAGACCCCCTATGGATGGGTCTGCCAAAGTCGCGAGGTTCCATATGCGTCGGGTCGCAAACAATGCCATTTCCAGAGTTGCGTTCAACTACAGTATTGTTGATTACTTGGCTCAGTACCCCACTGCCATGTTCGCTCTGGAAGTGCTTAAAACTTGTCCTTCTCAACATAAAGTGTTGTTTTTCATGCTAAGTGTCGTCGATCCCTTTGATTCTATTTTAATCAGAACCCATGATGCCATATTCCATCACCTTCCAAGTTTCGATCACAGTTCGGAATTTGGTTATTCATCAATGAGGGGGCATCCACCTGTGTTATGTTAACCTTTGTTTGGCAGAATCTCGGGTTCCCCACCCTTCAAGATTCCACGACTGCTCTTCGCACCTATGATGGTCGCTCTACTCATCCCCAGGGCATTCTCACGAATGTACCTGTTGAGTTATCCGGTGAAATAGTGTTGATTGACATTGAGGTTGTCAATGGCCAATTCAACTATAACCTCCTCCTAGGACGTAGTTACATGTATGCAATGTGAGTCCTTGCCTCTATCGTCTTTCGACTCTTGATGTTCCCTCGTGATGGGAAGATCATGACCATCAACCAGCTGATGTACTATGATTCGAAGGGGCAGGCCACGTGGAAACACATCCTTCCCACTATCGACACTACCATCGATAGCGTGTCCATTCCATCCATGTTCGCCATTGGCCCGGGCTTGTTTCCCAACACTCATATGGCGTACACCTTTTTTACTTTACCACCTATGCCTTCGATGACTGATATATCGTATATCACTTCTGGTAACGTTTCGACCTCCTCGCAACCTCAGACGCAACCCCAACCAAAATCCTCCGTGAATTATTAGTGTTCATTCCTAGTCCGCGTGATTCCCTTCCTTTTTCCACCTTCCGGCATTATGAGCAAGCCTATCATGGCTACTCTCAACCTGCCTAATTTTACTATGGGAATTCCTGTGTGGTACCTCAAGCCACCTACTCCACCCCAGACCCCCCAGGTCCTGTTGACTCCTGTCCAACTTATTGAGACAATTTCACATCCACCTCCTGATCCACCAAAGACTATTACTATCTCTACTCCTTCCCCTCCTCCTCCAAAGAAGACTAGGGGAAACACGACCAAAGTTGCGACAGAACTGCGTTCGGCTACTACTTTTGCTTTGTGCGATGTCCAAGGCCATGTGACACAAAATTGTCCTGAATTACCTCTCCTTCGCACCCACCTGGACACTATAGACGATACCGGTGAGACCCCGGTAGTCACCATCCCAGATCCACCCATGGTTAAGAACAAGTCATTGTGAACCAACCATCCTTGTGTAGTTTTCGGCCTATATGGTCACCATTCTCACCATTTCCCAGACTTACATGAGTATCGGTCACTCCTTCACGACCTTCGGAAACACTCCTGTGAATCCAACGTTGGTTGTCCTTGAGGAGATCCACCCTCTAGTTTCTTCCTCGAACACAACCAACACCATATACATGATCTCCAGTTCGAGTAGTCCTTCCATCTCCACAGATGTGGAGGATCCATCTGATCTATCTGTGCATTGTTTTCATAGTGACGAGGAGATCCTTCAAGCTGTTTCGAATCCTGAGTACCCTTGGGATGACATGCACCATCGCTCATATTTCATCCCCGATGAGCCTTCCTCATCATCGGACCAATACTCAGTCGAAGCGAAAGACTTCATCCATGGAAAGGTAGACTGGTTCAAGAACCACATTTCGACACCTGATGGCTTTGAAGAGGGAAACATGACTAACATTTTGCTAACCATCAAGGTCAATATATCAACTACCCCATTACGTATACCACTTGGGCTTCTAATCACGTTCCCGTTAACAAAAAACAAGGTACCATTTGCATCTGTACTGACTTCCGTGACTTAAATTTGGCATGTCCCAAAGACAAATTCCCCACTCCGTTCATTGACCAAATCATTGATGCATGTGCCAGCCACAAATTCTTTTTTTTAATGGATGGTTTTTTCAATTATAACCAAATTCAAATCTAGAAAGAAGATTAGTATAAAACCACTTTCACAACCCCCTGGGGCACGTTTGCGTATCGTGTCATGCCATTTGGCCTTAAAAATGTTGGAACCACTTTTTCAGCAGGCCATGACCTTCTACTTCCATGACCTCATCCACATTATCTTGGTCTACCTAGATGACCTCACGGCTCGATCTCGGAAGCGTCCCAGCATTTAGAGTACTTATGCTAAGTCTTCTTACAATTTTGCAAATATAACGTTCGCTTGAACCCTCTCGAGTGTGTGTTTTTTGTCCCTGGGCGTTTACTCATATTTATCGTATCCCACAAAGGGATTGCGGTGGATCCACTGAAGGTTCAAGCCATTTAGAATCTTTCCCCTCCATGTACTTTGCACCAACTACAAATTTTCCAAGGCAAGGTCAACTTCCTTCGCCATTTTATTCTGGACTATGTGACAAAATTCCATGGGTTCTTATGCCTACTCTATACCAATGTTCCTTTTGTCTGGGATGAGCATGTACAAGTCGCTTTTGACGCATTGAAACAAGCTCTGAATTCCGCTCCATTGTTGTCTCCTCCTGACTTCATTAAGGAGTTCATCCTCTATGTTTCGGCATCTGAAAATGACATCGATAGAGTCTTAGTTCAAGAAGATGATGCTCGTCAATAGCATGTGATTTATTATGTATGTCGAAAGCTTTCCGGACCCTCTTTACATTACTTGCATGAAGAGAAGATTGCCCTCATCGTCATCTTTTCAATCCAGAGGCGACGCCATTACATCCTCTTGAGTCGCACTTGATTCGTGGTCGATTCCAACCTCATGTGGTATCTCTTGAGTCGACGCCTTGTTCAAGGTCGTGAATCCAAGTGGATTGTCATTCTCCAGGAGTACGATTTGGAATTCGTTGCCCCCAAAATCACCAAAGCCTTGGCGCTCATTGTCTTAATGACAGACTTCCCTCCATCGTCTACTTCACCACCGATCACAATCAACCTTCCTGGCGAATTCTTATTTGTCATCTCTACAAAAGACCCATGGTATAGGGGCATTCTCCTAAACCTGTGCACATAGAAATTCAGACCCCATTTAAGCCCTGAAGGTCGTTGTCGCATCCGACACCAAGCTACTCGCTATCTCCTCATTGGAGATGTCTTGTACTGTCGTGGTGTTGATACCATATTGCGTCGTTGCCTCACCCATGATGAAGCTGAGAAAGTCACGAATGACTATTATAATGGATCCTGTGGAGGCCACCTCTCTAGTTTGGCCACCGCCCAAAATATCCTTTGTGTCAGTTATTTCTGGCCTACCATCTTTGTCGATTGCATCCATGCAGTTGAACACTACCGCAATTTCCAACTCTTTGCTCCAAAAGCAAGGACACCTTCCGCGTTGTTACATCATGTCGTCAGACTCGATCCTTTCTACAAATGGGCAATCAACTTCATGACCTGTAATCCCCCCTCGTTCGGTGGTCATTAATACATCATTGTGGTCATTGATTATTTCACCAAATGGGCTGAGGCCATGCCAACATTCAACTGTAAGGCTGATACCGCAACACGGTTCTTTTTTAATCAGGTTATCACACTTTTTGGTGTCCCCCAACAGATATTCTCGGACCATGATTCTCACTTTGAGGATGTTGTTATGACAAATCTTTCTGCCATGTTGAAGTTTGAACACCAATATTCTCCTGTGTATTATCCCCAGGTCAATGGCCAAGTTGAGGTTGTTAACAACATCCTCAAACCATGCTCCAACAAATTGTGGACAAACAAAAATCCACCTAGCACCATTTGTTATTTTCCACCCTCGAGGCTTATCAGACATCAACCAATACCGCCACTCATTTCACCCCATTCCACTTAGTCCATGGTGTCGAGTCGGTTCTTCCCATCGAGTGCCAGATTCCATTACTCTGCCTTGTCGTCGAGCTTCTCCCTGATACTTCACCATTAGAACAATGCCTACTTATGCTTGAATGGACCAATGAGGACTGTCAAGCTGCTCTCCAGATGATCGAGGCATCCAAGACTCAGTCAAAGTCCCATTTTGACTCCCATGTCCACCCTCGCACCTTTAGTGAGGGAGACCTTGTCCTCGTCTATGATCAAGCCAATGATAAGTTAGGGAAATAGAAGTTTGATTCCATGTGGAACATCCCATACGTCGTCCATCAATGTCTCAGCAAGCGGGAATACATCCTTGCTGACTCTGACGGCCACCTCTTGAAGAATCCCCACAACGGGTTATACCTCGAGTGGTTCTATGCCTGGAGTCGTCCACCATGAGTACAATTGTGTCATAGTTTTGTTTTTTGCACCATTCTTATCACGAGTCTCATAGTTTATTTCCTTGGTTGTTCCAGATGGATCCTACCTCACCTCGCTACGTTGGTTTCGCTGACGGAGCAAGTAGATGGTCTCCTAATCTCGCCTCAGCTGCATGGGTCATTTATTCCCCATCACATGAGTTGATCCATGTCGGTGGAATGTGTGTTGGCATTGCTACCAACAACCAGGATGAGTACGACAGTGTCGCTGGTCTCCTCACCACTTCCCTCCACTTGGGTATTTGTCACCTTGATGTCTTCCTAGACTCCAAGTTGTTTGTCTCCCAGTTGAATAATTGGTATCGGGTATGTGACCCTTTCCTCTTTAGAAAGTTCTTGCCCACTAGACACTTGGTTAGACATTTTGAATCCATTTCATTCATACATGTTCCTAGAAGTCTCAATATTGTAGCAGAGCAAATGGCTAATGTCATTCTAGAGTGGCACATCAATCATCGCATATAGGAAATACATTGCATCAGGCATCATCATATAGTCATGCATGTGTATGTCATATACATCATATAGGCATCATCATCATAAAAAAGAGACTCATAAAAATACATAAAAAGTGCATCCCCATGCATATATATATCATGTCATAATGTTCAATACAAAATGAGAAGCTCCATAATATTTCTCGGCTGATCATACATATAGTACAAAAGTCCCCATGCAAAACTCCATCGGGGGGGGGCAGCATCACTAGCTTATAATTAGATTCCTCCTCCTCATACTCTGTCTCCTCCTGAGAGTCCTCCTCCTCCTCATACTTTGTCTCCTCCTGAGAGTCCTCCTCCTCCTCCACCGGCACATCACCCTGTGTCGTCGCTTTGACATACTAAGCAGCGACTACGATCCTCCTCATCAGGGGGATCCACTCTGTAGGAGCCCTGTAACATGCGGGGATCAATTCATTGTCGAGATGTTTCCACCCATCATTGGTAACCCCCTCCAGTAAGTGCTCAACAACGATTTGTAGTGAGTCTAGTGCACTCCGACGCCTCTTGTGCCCGTGAGCAGGTGGATCTAAACCCTCCACTCTGCCCCTATGCCTCTTATAGCCTACTAGAGGACATGGCCCGATGTATGCACATGCACACAACATGTCATCAGTATCTATCACACACACAAACTGGTTACCACTAAGTTAGTAAGCTATATATGAATGCAACCACAAAAAGCATCATGTATACATATTGTCAAGTCCCCAAGCCTGGACGGGTGGTCAAGGCATCTTCGGGTCTCCCCAGTAATCGATCCCAGCATATGGATAGTCCTCTATAAGGACTGGTAGTTTCCGCCATTGTGCAAAGAGCTCCTGGGTAAATAAATGGCCCACCAAGCCACCTCCCTCCTTGATCATCATCTTGCTCCACCTCCTCATGTGAGGATCGCGAGGTCCTCCCTCACGCACATCCAAATGTGGTCGTAGCATAGTAAGTTGCTCAAAAAAGAATGAGGACAAGAACGAGGGGAAACAAAAATCCCCTCCCACTAAACTAGCATGGTTCATCCCACGCCGAACCTAAGTCAGGAACATCTGGGCCCACCAAAAATAATTGCCCCTCAGTACGCGCTCCACCATCTGGAGCTGACCGCTTGAGATCTTGTGAGGTCCCAACGAGCCCAGAATACGTAGCACCATCATTGCTATAGCTTGAGTCTGAAGAATCTCAATGTTGAACACCGGTATGTACAGCGAGTGCACCGATGTTGAGGCGTAGCAATGTCGATCGTAGAGGTCATCCAGTGACACCCCATGTGTGAGCTTCGGCGTGGTATCGTTGATCACACCCAACACTGGGAGTCCAATAAAAAATTACAGGTCAGAGAGCGTGATCTCTATTTGCTCCCCCTGGATGATAAAACACTCCACCTCTCGGTCCCAAAATCTCGCCAACTTGTCCAGCAATAACTTTGTTGAATGCATAAGTGGGATCTAGAAGAACTTCCATAAACCATACTGAGCGAGAAAATCGTGCACCACACGATAATTCTGTACCTCCCCTCGGAGGTTCCCAGTGTCTCACTCCCACCACGCCACCTGAGGCATCCTACACATACACACAGTCCCTTTCAGGTCCAATCATGCACAAAAACTCATTATGGGTTGAGTTGCTTCTGTTCTGCCCTTTTGTGTGACCCAAGTCGCTCAAAACCCCCAAGAGGAGCGACTGGGTTGCTTTTATCCTCTGAACATGTGAGACCTGAGTCGCGCTTGTCAGCGCAATAAGAGCAACCTGGGTCACGCCTTTTACCTTAAAAAGTGTGACCCAACCCTAAGAACCCTATTGGCTCGGCTACGACCCCAGAGTGAGCAAAAACATAATGTAAACTAGTGAAAAAGGATGGGTTTGATGACAGATCTCACCTGTAAGTCACAACTCATAAAACCACCGGTCCAAATGGAGGAAAACAATAGATGTGTTATGGGGTCCTCCACTCCAACTCAGCAATGAAAAATAACAATGACACATGTCATGTGGTCCCTCCCTATTTATAGGCCTCCATTTGATCTAGTTCTTCTTATGTGCACCACAGAGTCATCCAGTGTCCGTTTAAGACGTCGTTCACACCACCGGGTTCGGTTTTCCATCCTTTATATTTTGACGAGATCCATGTCTCGAGCTCTCCCATGGAATTTTTGGGCCATTTCCCAGAACTCACGTTGATTTGTGTGCCATCACATGAATCAACCCATGCACATACTGGTATGCCCACAAGCCATCCGCTCCATCCATACTACACAGTTGGCCTTATTTTTTACCGTCATCCATCGTCCCGCAAGGAGCCCCATCAATGCTCCTTAGTTATTCCATTCAACCATGTTCACAACATAACCTCTTTCCATTCATCGAACACTTCCTCCTTTCTTGACTGACCATTACGAAGTTTTTGTTAAGCTATTTTTTGACTCCTAAAAGAATGTAAAGATTGTTGAGCATGCTTGCATCCTTTCACACTCGTTAAAGTATTTGAAAGTGCATCTATGTAGCCTCATTTATCTCCTTTTTTGGACTATTTAGACTATCATAAGAAAAGGACCACCCTGGCACCTTCAAGCTAGGAACGTTTCCCTTTGTATCCTTTTATGCTTTGTCGGACATTGGGACCGTAACTTACGAAAAAGGCCATTACGGATTGTCTTTAAGCTCTTTTACAGCCCTCTCATCAAGAAAAGATCATCGAGCAATCTTGGTTTCATTCATGCTCGTAAAATTATTTGAAGGACCGTCCAATCAGTATAGGTTTAACCTTTTTCGTCCTAGTTGGAATACCTACGGTAAAGAAGTCTCTCTTCCCCCAAGGTTGGGAAACCTCTCCTTTGTACACTTTTATCCTTTATCAGGTTTAGGAGACTACACACGAAAAAGAGACCACATTGGAGTCTTCTTCCTATTTTCAAACTCTCTAAAAATGAAAACACCATCGAGCATTTACTTTCTCAGGCTTGTTAAAAATCCACGAGATCGTATCATGTCCAGCTTACTTCTATCCCTTCTTCGTGCTCCTTAAACTATGAAGAAGGCCCAAATGGTGTCTCTAGGCACCACCACATATGATATCATAGTATGACACTTCCCCCCATTGGGTTGCCTTTGTTCAGAGTATTTTGCGATGAGTCTTCCTTGGATCCCCTAGATACCACTAGTCCAGTTACCTCCCTCAGTATTTCCCATTGCAGTTATATTCCCAGTATTACAACTATGATCCCTCTCCCATGATTCAGTTTCATTTGCTTCCAATTCAGCTCAGTTGTTATACTCTGTACAAAGGAAGTTTGAGTCTCTTGTACTCCCCTGCCCCTGTCTCCCCATTCAATGTGTCAATCCCCTGATCGTTCCACATCTTTGGTTATCCCCCTCATGCTTCTAGCTAAGGACACATCATTTCCTTAATTGGTTGCAGGTCTCCCTCTATCGACGTCAACACATCTATTCCAGAGGATACACCCAGCGATCCCTGTATCCTGGTTTTATCCGCCTCATTTATGAGTTCCTTGTACCACTTGAGAGGAGTCATTAGTGCCTTTCAGGTTGATTGTGTCTCACATGCTCTACTTCAGCTACATCATTGCACCGTTGATATTCGTACAGGGTATTGATCCGGTCATTATTTGTTCGAAGACCCCAGTTGTCACCCTACTCTAGCACATTGGTGAGTCTACCATGGGACCCATACAGTCTCACATCCCTTGTGATTTCTGGGCTGCGTTGGTGATGATGTTCGGAAGCTCCCAGTATTATGCTTTCATGTATCTCCAGTACTTGATGCTACATATTGTACCACATAGATTATGACTATCAGTTATTGAGTCCCTCCAGTTATGTGCACCCTTAGATCCAGTACAACATTAGTGGTGATGATATTGCATTCCATGAGAATGTCATTGTTCCCATGTATCAATTCTTCATATCAACATTGTATTCATTCTCCCATTGAGGCCACCATTATGTATCACCATTTGTATATGTATTGATTGTCTCCCATGTTTTGAGCCTTGATCACATTATGAGTTCTTTTGACATTGTTACGAGCATGGGTATGCCCACCTCATCCATATGCATGTCACACATTATATGTATCTCATCCATTTTTTAGAACCAATAAAAAACCAAAAGCCATCGTAATTCGAACGAGAAAGCTCCACTTCTCCGTATTTCTCTCCAATATCTCCACTGTTGTCACCATTTTCCCATGATCCTATGATGTCCATCAGCCATACAATGAGCTCTTGCCCTCACACATCAAGGGTAAATCTGTTAACACTAAAAAGTGTTCACCTAGCTCTCCATGGTCTAAACCATATACATACATCATATTCCCACCATGTTTCCCTCATTTTTGACCTTCACAATTGTATTTCCACAAAAAATGGTCCAAAACATCATTATTCCTCCCCATAAATGAAGGAATGATGAGCATTTATCATGATTTATCCCCACTCTCTCCCAAAAAGGGTAAAAAAACCTAAAAAAGAGAATGGGTCCAAAAACCATAGATAAATACCATGGACAATAAAATACCATGGGTCATCACTTTGGGTCAAAAAACCCTAGGACCATACTATAAATACATTGTGAAGGACTCTCCCAAAACACTTTTGGATCACTTTTTTGCCATTTCACCATCAGTCACATCACATACTTTTCCTTCCATATTTTGCCACATCATTTCCCATAGTGTTTGTTGAGTTCACTACGTACCCATTTGGATCCATTCCCCTCACTTGACAACCAGTTGTGAACGATATTGGAGAACCAAATCGTGGAGCTGCATAACCACTTCCAAGGACGGCTACGATGGCCCATTTTCAGAAAGGTGTGTTTATTTTATTTTTTGCATTAGTTGGTTGATATATGTGTTAAAACCCTTAAAAAATATTTCTTGTTATCGTTTTGTTATTGTCATTGTTAAACTCTTCCTTATGCTCCGAACAAGCTAAGGTTGGTGCATCTGCACGTAGTAGTAGAGAAATCCCCACTACAGATTCTGTAGATGAACGCATAACAACTATATGGAGTATTCTTTTGAGCTTCTAATCCAATGGTGTTCTTTTGACCTTCTATTTTGATGTAGATTTTTTATATCCTGCATGCTTTGATATGGTTTTCTTATTTGTAGTGGAAACTACTAATAATGTACTTACTTCATTGTCTAACAAGCTTGTATTTATTTGTTCTCTATGAACCTTTTGAAATTCTAGAACATCTTGAGTTGTGGCTACTAATAGAATGTTCAGCTCATCATTTGTCGCATCATCCTCCGGGTTTCATTCTTCTACGTTATCATGATTAAGGTCATCTTTAACACTTTTATTTTCATCCTTTCATTCTTCTATAACTTCAATTCTTTCATAATTGTTGTTAACATTGACTTTATTGACTTCGTTGACTTCTACGACAACGTCATTTTCTTTACAATTGATATTGACATTGTGATTGTCAATATCATTTTGACCTTTCATATATGTGTCTTCTACTTCTTCTGTTTCATTGTTCTTGTTATCGTGTTTCTCAACAAGTCTTTGTTCTGGAACTGGCGTATTAACGTGCTTGCTTCCCTACCTTGTAGGAAACCACAACAAACTTCTGGTAGGCATACATACTTTTTACTAAGTATCACATTTTGAGGATTGTAGTTGGGATGTCTTTTCTTATCCCACTTGTTGTCTGGTGGTATGGATATTTTGTGAAGAGGGGTATATGGAGTCGGTCGTCCAAGATTCATTTCCTTCCTAGGGGTAGTAGCGATTTTATATTCATCCCTACTTTAATACGTAGGAGTCCCAGTAGTCCTTTATTCCTCTTGACTTGGTAACTCGAGAGTCACAATTACTTATTTTGTCGAGGGTGTAGATCCCAAAGCTTCAACTCAGAAGTCATAACATATCCTTCTTTTCTGGTTGTAGTCCCTTCTTTTGTTATGAGTATCGATGTAGACCCCAACCTTGCTTGACCTAAGAACTTGGGAGTAAACATAGCTTGTTCCTTTATGATAGGTGTCCTTTCTTATGACGTGAGTGTTGATGCAGATGCCAACTCTATTTGTCCCGAGCACTCAGAAGTCGTAATATCTTCTTCTTTACTGGTTGTAGTCCCTTCGTTTGTCATGAGTGTCGATGCAGACCCCAACCCTACTTGACCTGAGAACTTGGGAGTTGACATAGCTTGTTCCTTTATGATAAGAATCCCTTCTTCTGACGTGAGTGTTGATGCAGGCACTAGCTCTATTTGGCCTGAGCACTCGGAAGTCACCACAACTTCTTCCATGATTCCATTTTCTTCCATTGTGGGTGCAAAATCAATTTCCAACTCTTATTTGGAAATTCTGGGGACGTAACCTCTGCTGCTATCTTAGGTGCCATATAGCTTGCATTCCCTCGCTTTAAAAGTGAGATGTCACAACATCTTCCTCCTTCAACTGACTTGAGGGGTAGGACACATGCGCCTCACATTGTTCCTTGTCTGCATGTTTCTTAGTTTCTTCTTCTTTTCATCGTATTATAAACCTTTTCGTTTCTTCAACTAATTCTTTTATATATTCATGCAGAACTTGCACTGCCACGTCGATATCCGATATTTTCGCTTCCAGCTATGTGGGTTTTATTTCTTTAATATCCCATTTAAAGCCATTTTTAACTTCTTGAGTTGGTTTACCTCGTTTGAAAAACCCGTAAATGCCTTTATTGAAGACCATTTTGTATTACACAAAATCTTCAATTTTTTTTATAATAATAATAATAATTATTATTATTATTATTTTATAAACTATATATATTGTTTTAATATATAGTTTATTTTGAACGTTTTTTGCTCTGAGAGTTGAGACCGCTGGAGTGCATTGGAGTTAGGCCGCGTAGGGTTTCAGATCGCCATGGCTGCGCCTGGGGGAGGGCTCTCCCCTCCCTCTATTCCTTCTTCTGCAGCTGAAGCATTCCACCGGTTGCTCAGGACTCCGGGTTTCAAGCCGGTGGCTCCAAGCATCCCGAAGTTCATCAAAAAATTGGATGCAATCCCTGAAATCGATCTCCCTTCTGAACATCCAATTAAGATCGCCTTAGCTTTGGCGGAGCGAGGATTGGTAGGCCAGTTCATGGGGCTTTGGCCCTCCACAAGAACTACTGATGACTGAATCCAAAGGAACTGGAGGCCTCAACTCAAGAACAGTGTTACCTGCTACCCTGTCGATCGAGGGTTCTTCATCTTCGAATTCATAGCAAAAGAAGACCGAGATCTTATATTCAGAAATGGCCCGTATTTCATGGGCTCCCAAGGTCTGTATCTCAATAGATGGACCCCTGACTTCAATGCAGAAGTAGATGTGCCGAAAGAAGTTCCAGTTTAGGTAAGACTCCCAAATCTCCCAGTTCATTGTTGGAACACTCAAGCCCTGGAAAAGATAGGGAATGCTCTCAGTAGATACATTGATAAAGCCGAAAACAAGGGCCAATATTCTTGTGCCAAAATTTGTGTAGAAGTAGATCTGGAAGTTGGGCTGCCTGAGGCCGTGAAACTCAAAGTTGGAGAATGGCATCACTTCCAAAAGCTGGATTACGAACAATTACCTTTCAAATGCTGACTCTATCATGAACATGGGCACTTCCAAAGAAACTGCCCCAAAATGCAAACTTCAGAAGAGGGAGAAGGATGGCAAAAAGCCAAAAAAGGGAAAACAATGGGCAAAAGTAATGAAAAAAAGGCCGCAGGGAACATGCAAGATCACACGTCAACCTCATCAAAATCGAACCAGGAAGCCTCAAATCTTGATCCAGTTATCATTCCAAATAATGAAGAAATTCAGATCTCCAACGAGCCAGCGGGGAAAGATTCAATCTCTAAAAGCACTAAAAGAAAACAAAACGGAAGTCATTCTGCCAATAGAGAGGCCGCAGTAACGTTGGAGCCAGGGGAAATACCCCAAACTGTTCCATGTCCTTCATTGGCTACTGAGGCTTTAGAGTCCTCCAAAGACGCAAGCGCAAATAATCTCCCAGATTCGGACCCAGGTGAAGAATCGGATGAGGACTCCTCAACAAGCAGCCGGCAAGCTACGCCCATCAAAAATCCAAGAGGAAGGAAATCAAAAAAAAAGAAAAGAGAGGAAGCTACCTACCTAGATATCCTAGATGGCTCGCAAAAGACCCTAAAAGGCATAATGAACACCAGATCCAAAAAAGGAACTACTCAGGCCCCAAAAGGGTCCAACCCCACTCAAAGTAATTAATGCATTACATCTCCTGGAACTGCAGAGGACTAGGATCGGCTTTAAAAGAAGAAGCAATGAAAGATTTGGTGCGAATTCATAGCCCTGAGATTCTGCTAGTACAGGAAACAAAAATGGAGGAAACTACTACCCTCCAAGCTGGAAATAAATTCTAGAAAAAAGGGCTTGGGATTGGCAACAGCTCTAGAGGCGCATCTGGAGGTATTGCCACTTTTTGGGACTCCAATCTATACGATCTTGAAGTTGAGGAGCGAACGCTGCACTGGGTGTTCACCAAACTCATTCATAAACATTCTGGTCGAATTGTAAGTTTGTTTAATCTCTACGTCCCTGTATTACCATTGGAAAAAAATAACTACTAGAGTATGCTCGAATCCTTTCTTAACATGCATCAGCTGGAGAATATCATAGTAGCTGGCGATCTGAATGTCACCCTTGCTACCAACGAGAAGAAAGGAGGATCGCTGGTCAGAGATCCGTCGAGGGAATTGGTCGAAGACATTATGCTGGGATGGGATTTGATCGTTATAAAGCCAGTCAAAGGAAAGTTTACTTGGACAAACAAACGAGTTGGTCCTGGCCATGTAGAAGCTCGGCTTGATAGGTTCCTGGTCCACTCTGCCTTTCTCGACTTGGGCCTTCTTGCCTCTTCAAAAATCCTTCCTCATAGCACTTCTGATCATAAGCCAATCCTTCTTGAGTTGAATCTTGATCAAAACCTTAGCCCGTTACCCTTCCGTTTCAGCCCGCTCTGGATCCATCAAGAGGACTTTATGCAAGTAGTCTCATACTCCTGGGAAACACAAATAAGAGGATCTCCGTCCTACATTTGGGAAGCAAAAATCAAGAAGCTTAAACTTGACTTGAAAGACTGGGCAAGAAGCATTCCATCCCCCATCACAAGTCGGAAGTTGGCTCAAGCTGAACTTGAAGCACACCAAACTCTCATGGATATCAGCCCCATCACGGACAGCCTCCTTAAAAAGGAAGAAAACCTGCAGAAAGCTTTCCATTAATCCTGTAGAATGGAAGAAGAGTTTTGGAGGCAAAAATCCCAAAATCTCTGGCTGCTAAGTGGGGACAAAAACACCAAGTACTTCCATAAGCAGGCAGCAGCACGGAAAAATTACAAAGCTGTCTCCAAAATAATTTATCAACGTGAGCTGATCAAAGATTTCAAGGGCATAAAGAGCGCTGCTGAGAATACTTTCAAAGAGCTTTTCTCTGCTCCCATAGAGGACCCTTTGGATACAAACGCCCATCCATTCGATCTCATCCCTCACCTTATTAAACCTGAGGAAAATATCTGCCTTACTGCCCCAATCACCATGAAGGAGCTAAAAGATGTCCTTGATATAATGAAGCCTGACAGCGCCCCGGGTCCTGATGGTTTCACAACCAGATTCTTCACTTCCTGCTGGCCAATAATAAAATATGATCTTCTAAGAATGATCCGGTATTCACAAAAGACCAACAAGCTGGGAGGTAGCACCAACTCCTCCTTCCTGGCTCTGATCCCAAAGGAAAAAGGATCCAACTCCTTCAACGGATTCAGGCCGATCTCTTTGTGCAACATAAGCTACAAGATTTTAACCAAGATTATAGCCACCAGACTCAAAAAAGTTTTGCCCAGGATTATTCTAGAAAACCAAGGTGGTTTTATCAAAGGTAGGAAGATTCTTGGCAACATCATTCTAGTTCAAGAAGCCATCCATTCAAGCTTCCAGCGCAATGAAAAAGGTATGGCAATCAAACTTGATTTAGCTAATGCTTTTGACCGTGTAAGACATGATTTCCTGTTTGTTGTTATGGGAAAATTTGGCTTCTCACAAACCTTTATAAGCTGGATCAAAGGTTGTGTGGGTGATCCTTGGATAGCTCTGCTAGTCAATGGCAGGCCAACAAATTTCTTCAAAGCCTCTAGAGGCTTAAGACAAGGATGCCCGCTGTCCCCTCTGCTCTACGCCATTTAAGCCACTATGCTCAGCTTTCAGCTCAATCTCAGTCAGGACAACCACATGCTGCCAGGGCTAAGAATAGCCCACAATGTTCGGGATATAAATCATGCGCAATTTGTTGATGACACTCTTTTGCTAGGGGGAGCAAATGCTCATTCAGCTGATCAATTTAAACAAGAGCTGGACATTTACAAAAATGTTTCAGGCAGCAAAATAAATTTCCAGAAAAGCAAAATGTTCAGCTGGAATTGCTCAGCTAGAGAGCTTGGGGATATAGCTAGATCGTTGGGCATGGAAGGCACCATGGATTGGGACAACTTCACTTACCTGGGCATTCCCATTTGTAAAAAAAAATCAATCCAACAAATTGGGATCCCATTATAGACAAAATCAAAGACAAAATCCAAAGATGAAATGCAAATTGGCTCAATATTGCAGGTAAGACAACTCTTATTAAAGCTGTACTCAACAGCATACCTATTTATCAGTCCTCAATTTTGCTTGCTACAGGATCAGGAAAATAGAAGGACTTCTCAAAAAATTCATTTGGGAAGGGGGCAAAGGGAATGAAAAGAAACTCCATCTCGTCAGTTGGGAAAAGATCAAAAAACCTCGAGATGAAGGGGGGATTCAAATCCGAAGTCTACCCAACCAAAATCTAGCTCTAGGAGCTAAGATTCTTTGGCAAATGATCTCAGGGAAAGAAAGCTGGAGTAAGAAAGCTATCCGCAAAAAATACTTCCTCGAAACTAGGAAGAGATGCCTTGACAGGCAGCCTCCATTCAGAAGAGGTTCCCCTGTTTACAAATTATGTATGAAATCGCTAGATCTGATCAAAAGGAGCCTTTACCGGATTCCGGGGAATGGGAAGAATATCAAAGTTTGGGATGACTCAATCCTTGGAGAAACACCCCTTGGTAGCTGCCCGGAAATTGACAACATCAAGCTTTGGCTCTTGGCTAAAGGGGCCACCTCGCTGTGGGATCTTTCAGCTTGGGAAGACAACCTCTGGCTCAGCTGGGACCTCGGAGCCCCTCCTCCTGACCTTCACCATGAAGTCGAAATCCTTACAAGCCTCCTCCAAGGCAAAGCTCCTATTAAAGAAGATCTCAAAGACAGAAGAGGGTGGGGTAACAGATCTAGAAAATACTCAACCTCTGAAGGCTATAAGCTCATCCATGCATTCCCAACGGCTGCCCCCAATCCGACAATCTGGAAGTTTATCTGGTCTAATCCCTTTATTCCAAAAATTGATTTCTTCTGCTGGACTCTTGCCCACAAGAGCATTCTCTCAGGGGAAAACTTAAAAAAACGAGGTATGGAAGGCCCTCTCCGCTGCCCGTTCTGCAAAATTGAGGAAGAAACCTCAGATCACCTCCTCCTGTGCTGTAATTTCTCCAAAGAAGTGTGGATTAAAGCCTTGAATCTTCAATCGGCCTTGAATCTTCCTGGTTCCGTCCAGGGGTTGCTTTCGTGCTGGATGAATATTTCCCCCTTCCCCCTGTCAAAAAATCCTATCCTTCAATCAACGTGGAACTGGTTCTTAAAATCCATTTGCTGGAAGCTGTGGATAGAGAGAAATAACCGCATCTTTAGGGATCTTAAAAGCCATCCTGATAGAATTGCCACTCAAGCCAGAGCTATTCTTGGGGAAGTAATGGATCAAAATTTTAATGACTTCAGCCGTCTCCTGACTGAAGAGCTGCAGTGGATAAGTTCTATTACCTCCGTCCTGAAAAATAAACCAGTCCCTAATCATCCTCTCCCTGCCCATTAGGAAGTTAGGATTGCAGAACCATATTTCACCATTTGGAAGTCTTCGCTGAACAGACACTGTCTCTTCTTTGATGGGGTAGCTAAAGGAAATCCAGGATTAGCTAGATGCAGGGGTGTGATCAGCTCAGCTACTGGATTTACGATCAGTAACTACTCCTGGGGTCTTGGCGTTGAAACTAATAATTTCGCAGAGTTTTGTGGCCTTCTGCAGGGTCTAAAGATTGCCCTGTCCAAACGAATCACCAGTCTAGCGGTCTTTGGGGACTCAAGAATGCTAATTCTTGCCCTTAATCAAAAAAATCGACCGAATCAGCTCAAGCTTGCTCAAGTGTATCAGAAAATCCGTTCCTTAAGCAAAAAGTTCCATTCCTTTGATTTTTACCATGTGCTGAGGACCCTCAACGAGGTGGCTGACAAAGAAGCAAATTATGGGACATTACTGGGAAGAGGCATCTTAGTCAATGACGGTTTTGAAAACAGATGTGACATTCCTTAGTAGCTGCAGATCATTGCTCAAATGGAAATCCCCCTTCTGACCTACAGAGTAATCGTGGTCCACGTTCTTCTGACAGTAAATCACTACCAAATCGTAGATGGAAGTTGGCTGATCCACGAGTTCCCTTATCCGATGGCAAGAAATCTGAACCAAATCGCACTTGGGAAAGCACTTCCACGGTTTTCTCAGTTCACTGCCAGAAGATCGATCTCAAATCGCAATAGCAGACCGAATCGTGACTTTGATCCCTTTACTTTTGGTTATTTATTGACTGCACCCCTCCCCAGCTCTCACAGAAGTGAAACAAAGTCCTTAGTGGAGAAAATACACAGTGTTTTTTCTGAGCAAGTTTCGTGGAAGCGTCTGCAAGCTAGCTATCTCCCTTCAAGCTGTTTAGCATGGCTTCCTCTTCAGAATCTGGCCCCACGGTTGAAGATAAGATCGTCTCTTTGGAGTCTTCTTTGGGGAGGCTCCGAGCGCATCTGGATCAGCAAGAGAACCTCCTTAAAGAGTCCAACCAGGCATGTGAGAAAGCTTGGGATCTCATCAACAATGACCTCAGGAAGCTAAGAGCTGACCATGACTCCTCAAAGGAAACTCTTGAAGAGTTCAAGGATGAAGTTCAAGCAAATCTCAAGGACGTGGCCAATGTCCATGGGAATTTTGGGAATCGAATCAGCTCTCTGGAATCAGCAATGGCGAACCTGAAAGCCAAATTGGGAAAATGAATGGAAGTCTGAGGAATGTCTGAAATCCCTGGCACATCCAGCACTCTGCTCCCTTTGTTATTTCTGCATTCCCTCCATTTGTAATCTCTGTCTTCTATCTGTTGGTTGTACTGAATCCTAGATTCCTTTTGAACTACAGTCCAACTTAGCTATTGATATTTGTATCTCTATCAAGCACGCGGTAGCTGGTTTACCGGTACCTCTATAATCTACTACTATGTTTTAGTCTAAAAAATATATATATAGTTTATTTTATATATATATTATAATATTTTTTATAATAATATTATATAAAAGTATTATAATATTATTTTTTATTTTATTTAAAATCTTTTTTTTTTTTTTTTGGTAGGGAGGGTTCACGTGCAGTGGGCGAAGATAAATATGAAAGAAGTTTACCTAAACGATCTACCAACTGGTCTGAGTAAACAAAAACGTGTATGAACGAATAAAAGTGTGAACGAACTTGGCCCAAAGTTAGAGTACTGAATGAACTTGGCCCGAACTTGGAACAAATCAAAGTCTGAGCAAATGGAGCATTGTGTGGGGGATGGGAGAGAGCTGGTGATTGGGAGGACAACCAAGGAGAAATTGCTGAGTGTGAAGCACGTTTGTGTGCAAGGAGCACGCAGCGTGAAGGAGAAGGCAGCATGCGTACAGAATCAGAGCGGGCAGCGTGAAGGATGTGTGAGTGTTGGGCGAATGGGTAAGAGAGCAGGCATGATGGCAGGGTAGGAGCAGGAGCTAGTGGTGCAATGAAGGAGTTGGCAGCATGGTAAGGGGGTTGAGCGAGGAGAGTAGGTGTTGCACATAGTGGGGGAAGGGAGCACGCGGAGCATGAAAGTAGCAAATTTTGAAGACTGATGAGGAGCGATGGGAGCGTGGGAGGTCAAGCAAATGGCGGTTGTGTGTAGGGAGGAGGATGGGGAATGCGGTGTGGATAGAATATATTGGAGCAGTTTGATGGTAGGTGTGAATGGGGAATGTGGTGTGGGAGTAGGGATGGGAGCAGGTGCGAGAATGGCAGAGGTCTTGGTGACTATGCAACTACGTGAAGGAGAAAGATGGGAGAGCAGCGGGATGTTGGGTAGCGTGGAGATGTGGAAGGGGGAAGATGGGCTTGCGTACGATGAGTGGAGTAATGGGCGCAGGTGGAGAAGGGTGTAAGTCATGGGTTATGGGGAAGTGGGTGCGCATGACTATGGAGTGCATGTAGAAGTGTGGAGTGAAGTGGAGTTGGATGCGGCTGGAAGGAGGGTGTGTGGAAACAGTGGTGGAGTGTGATGGTATGTGAGGGTAGTGTTGATTAAGTGGGATTGAAGTGCAGCGTGGGAACAGAGGAGATGAAGATAATGAGGAATGAGTGGATGAAGATGTACTGGATTTCCCCATGAAGAAATGAGAGTTTGTGAGAGCTTGAAGCTTTGATACCACTTGTAAGGGTTCATCCTTACATTATTATCATAATTGATCATATTTATTTATTTATTATTGAATTGATAATTATTACATTGAATTCGTGTGGCTTCATACATGTGAAGAAACAGCATTTAAACCATGTGTCCTTCCAATGCTGACATTTACATAAATTAATAATAACTAAACTAAAAGATCATAAATGAGTAGTTGTAATATAATTTTGGTATATTACACACTAGAAATCTAATGTTAATACACAACACTCATAAGTATCAATAAGAGTGACTTAACATACAACTTTAAATTTTAAAAACCATAAAAATAAGGCACACACTATCAAAAGTAATGCATTTACACAAATATAAAAAATGGCTTTGGTGCAATGAACAACATAGTACTAATCCTGTAACAACCCTGATTTTCAACTTTATGAACAAAATTACATTTAAATTATAATTTCGATTGTATCTAGATTGTGCATACTAACTAACTTAAGGACATATTACGTTCAAACATATTTTCAAAATAAACTTTCATGCATAGTAATTAGAATCACTAAACATGCATTTTAAATTTCAAAACCAAATTTTGTGTTATATTATTTTAATGTAATTCTAACATTTTGTGTTATATCATCCATACATTTCATAATTCAATGCATTTCCATGTAATACCTTAATAATCCCACAATATGCACCAAAAACTTATTTCATTATAAAAGACAATATACCCTTCTTACTTTTATGACATATAAAACTTTTAGCTCTTATCAATTGATTTCCTATTTTTATGAAAATAATATATTTGCAAGTTTCATTCTGCATTCCTCAAGTAGGGTTGGAAATCTAGAATAAAACATATAGTATTTATAAGTGGAGGTCTCCTATCATATTTTCATATAACAATATCACCATATTGTTTATTGTATTCCTCTCCTGACTATATATATATATATATATAATTCTGGTGGAAAATATATGCGTGAAAATGAAACTCTTTATTTGGACAGCTTGTGATATAAAAATATATATACACATATAAAAATAACTCTTTTAAAAAAAAACAAAACAATCTTGGCACTATACTGAGTTTAAGCGGAGACTATGTTGAACATGCATATACGAGGAAATAGCCTACATGAAAATATCTCAGATCTAAATAAAATAAAGATGCAGCCATTTGGGACACGTTTGCAGCGTCGAAATAATAAATCAAATCGCAGGCTCTGTCACCATTAAATCATAAAGAAGACAATACATCATCCTTCCTCCTATTGTATTACACATAATAAATCCAAACATTCTCATTTCTGATCAAAGGCATGGGCAGTGAATCGTATGCATGCTGTCAAGGAATGAAATCGCAGCAAGGACAACCGTATGCAGTCAATCGCATACATGCAGGCATGGGATAGTTAATCAAAGTCGCAGTCAAGAGGAAAAAGTGTACCCAGATTTTATACAGATCAGATCAGAACTTACGAATATAGCAAGCCATCAAATAAAACAAAAAACGTTTCATCAACGCTGGTGACTGTTGAAAATATTAGATCCAATACGAATGCTGGAATTAAAATGTTGGGTCACATCACAAGAAGACTAACAATTTACCCAGCTTCTTCCAACGCATAGGATCCCACTGGATTGGGTTCACAAATGCAATCAAATTAAAAAAAAAAAGGGGGCATTCAGATCTGTAAAGAAAAACGTATACAGGGTTCACCGGATTTGAGATTTAAGAAAATCAAAATTTCCAGATCTTAAATAAGAACGTTGGCAATAGAGTATCAATCCAATTTTCAATTAAACGAAAAAACAGATCTATGCAATAACGCTGGCAAGAGAGCATCAGCCCAAATTTCAAAAATACACAAACCCAAATCTATGCAAAATCGTTGGCAAGAGAGTATCAATTTCCTGATCTCAACAAAATAGAAAACGTTGGCAAATGGAGTATCATTCCAATTTTCCACTAAACACAAATACATATCTATGCAAATTGCTGGCATGGAGTATCAACCCAAATTTTTAAATAGAATACCAAACCAGATCTATGCAAAATCGTTGGAAACAAAAACTAGATCTAGTATTGAGTGAAGCAAAAGAAAACGCAACAGGACTTGTGAATAAACCAGAGATCTAGATCTAAAAATAAAACACACTTACAACCAAACCAACGCAGGCATTGGGAAAAGTTTCTAGGGCTCCATCATATAAACCCTCGTGATATGGGATTTGATCTAAGAGATAAATAAAGTAAAACCCTTCACGCTAAACGTTTAAGGTTTTATTGCATCTCATTGTCTCTACTCCACACATTGCTACAGTAAATAGTAGCTTGCTGGTTTTGTTCCGCGCAGCTAAGGAATCGGGACTACGTTGCAAACTATATAGTGTTAAACTATTAGAAAAGGTTTAGGATCTATGAGAGTAAACTACCTGCAATCATGGCCGTTTAAAGGACTTCCAGATTAAATTTCCGTTAAGAGTTCTAGCGACCAACGTGGCTGAATGACCAGTAGGCTTCGTTTATAACTTTCTTGTATTGCAGGGGTTATTATTCACGGAAATGCACAAGATTGAATTAAAATACAGAGAAATTGATCCGCCCCAAGCAAAAATACACAAAGATCGCTGGAATGGAAACTTTAAAATTACAGATCTAATAAAAAAAAACAATTACAAACGTTTGCAATGGAAATCTAACAATTGTTTTAAGTAAAATATCAATTCCCAGATTTATACAAATCGCTGGCTAAATTCCAGACCTATGTGTATAATACAAATAGCATGGAAGAATTTGAAAGATTCTGATACTTACTTGAAAAAAAATAACAACTTGGAGAATCAACTCCTCCCAACCATAGGAGGCAGCAACTCAACGGTTTGCTTCGCTCCACCCCCGAGCTGGATCACCAACCATGCACCCGAACAGCAAGACACTTCCTCGCGGCACTCAATCTCGAGTCCGTAACAAGTTCTCACGATGGACTTATAAAAAAAAATAAAAGAATGCTCAACAATCATTCTTCCCATGCACAACACGGCGTCCCATGCTATTCCAGTGCACTCATATAAATAACTTTGCCCAGGTCTTATGCCATCCCCAATCAAATCTCCAATCAGATCCCTAAATCCCTCTGATTTAGGATCTTGTCTGGTTGTTGAGCTTTGGATTAGATTTGATTGGTGTCAATCACTCTTAGCTTGCTTACACATGTCCATTGGTGCCATGGTTGGTGTCCCCTCATGTAGTTGAGTTCTCCAAGTGTTTTTCTCTTTATTAATAAATAAATAAATGTTTATTTGTGCAATGTTATTTCAGTCTTTGAGTTTTACAACTCATTATACAATAAAGAAATAATAATTTTTTTTAAATATGAAAAATAAAAATAATGTCATGGGGGTATTACATTTCTCCTCCCCTTATTTTTAACACCGTCCTCGGTGTTCTTTTTATTCTAAGCTCCCTTGCTCTTTCTGGAACATGGACGGATATGATTCCCGCATTTTATCCTCCATTTCCCAAGTTGCCTCTTCAGGGCTGAAGTGCTTCCATTGCACTTTTATTTGAATGATGGCTCAATTCCGAAGCATACATTCCTTCCTGTCTAGAATGTGGAAAGGTTCGGTCTGGAACTCGCCCTCGGGTTCTACCTGAATCACATCCCAGTTAATTATATGAGTAGCATCATGTATATATTTTTTTAACAATGAAACATGAAATACATCGTGCACTCTTATATTAGGTGGAAGTACCAGCTGATAGGCTACCGGCCCTATCTTAGCTAACACTTCAAAAGGTCCACAATACCTTGGTGCCAGCTTGGAACATTTTCCCAAACTCAAAGAGCTCTTCTTTGACTTTACCTTTAGATATACATGATCCCCAACATTGAACTCTCTTGGAGTTCGTTTTAAATCTGCATAACTTTTTTGCTGATCCTGGGCAACTTTTAAGTTTTGTTGTACCTCTTTCACCATTTGTTCCATTTATTTTAACATGTCTGGTCCTAGAACAATCCTGTCAGCAGGGTTATCCCAAGACACAGGAGTGCGACATTTCCGGCCATACAAAACTTCAAATGGACTCATTTTTAAAGAAGCTTGATAACCATTATTATAAGCAAATTCTACTAAATGCAAATACTCTTCCCATTTACCTGGTTTATCCATTACGTACATTCGCAGCATATCTTCTAACACTTGATTAGTTCTTTCAGTTTTTCCATCTGTTTGAGGATGATAAGCAGTGCTAAAATTTAGTTGTGTATCTAGACCTTTAAACAAGGATTTCCAAAAGTTACCAGTAAATTTCACATCTCTATCAGAAATCACAACCCTTGGAATACCATGCAACCGAAATATTTCTTTCATAAAAATATCAGCTATATTAATGGCTTTGAAAGTAGACTTTACAGGTATGAAGTGAGCAGCTTTACTTAACTTATCTACAACTACCATTATTGAGTCATGTTGCTTAATTGTTTTAGGTAATCCTATTATAAAATCTAAGCTTATTATCTCCCATTTCCATTCTAGAATAGGTAAGGGTTGTAGTAACCCAGCAGGATGTTGATGTTCAGTTTTTACTTGTTGACATTCAATACACCTAGCTAAGTAATTTGCAGCATCATTCTTCATGTTAGGCCAATAACAGCTTTTTCTTAACTTGGTTATCATCTTTTGGTAACCCGGATGTCCGGAATATGGTTTCTTATGTAGTTCATTAAGAATTAGTCGTTTTACTTCTTCAGAATTTGGTATGTATAATCGGTTTTTATAGACTAACAAGTCTTCAGAACTTATAGAATAAGCTGAATAACTTCCCTTATCACCTGTTTCCAATTGTTCTTTAATCTTTAAGTACTCTTCATCATTTTTAGCTGCTTCTTTTATTAAATCTTCAAGATTTGTTTTATAACTACTGAAGGCAGTTGAACAAAGCGGAACGACATTTCTACTCAGGGCATCTGCCACCTTGTTCTCTTTTCCTTTTATGTGTTTAATTTCGAAATCATACTCACTCAAAAACGCTAGCCACCTTGCTTGGCGAGCATTCAAGTTTTGTTGATCAAATAAATATTTTAAGCTTATATTGTCCGACATTAAGGTAAATTTTCTTCCTATTAAGTAATGTCTCCACATTTTTAAAGCATGTATTATAGCAGCTAACTCCAAGTCATGTGTTGCATAATTTCGTTCATGTATTTTAAGTTTTCTTGATTCATAACTTATCACATAATCCTCTTGTAATAACACACCACCTAATCCTTCTAAACATGCATCCGTACATACGACGAAGTCCTTGTAAGGATCTTCAATCCTTAGAATAGGTGCAGTGGTTAATAAATGTTTAAGTTTTTCAAAGCTTTCTTGACATTTATTAGACCATAAGAATTTAGTTCCTTTCTTTTGAAGTGAGGTTATTGGATAAGCAATTCTGGAGAACCCCTCAATGAACCTACGATAGTAACCTGTGATTCCCATAAAGGATCGAATCCCGGTTACATCCTTAGGAACTGGCCAATCATTGATTGCCTTGATTTTATCTGGGTCCACCGAAATACCTTCCTTAGTTATTACATGACCTAAGTACTGAATTTTATCTTGAAAGAAATCACACTTGCTAAACTTTGCATAAAGTTTATGTTCTCTTAAGGTTTGCAAGACTAGTTTTAAATGTTCTTTATGCTCTTCTTCGTTTTTTGAGTATATTAGTATATCGTCAATAAATATTATTACAAATTTATCTAGATATTTGTGGAGAACACTGTTCATTAAACACATGAACGTGGCTGGGGCATTGGTCAAGCCAAATGGTACGACCAAGAACTCATAATGCCCGTACCTTGTTCTAAAAGCAGTTTTATGGACATCCTCGTCCTTAATTCTTACTAGATGGTATCCAGACCTTAAGTCGATTTTAGAGAATACCGCCACTCCTCGTACTTGGTCAAACAAGTCATCAATGCGGGGGAGAGGGTATCTATTCTTAATTGTCATTTTATTTAATTGTCTGTAATCGACACATAGCCTCAATGTGCCATCCTTCTTTTTAACAAACAAAACAGGTGCTCCCCATGGAGACATGCTTGGTCTAATATATTCTTTATCTATTAATTCCTGTAATTGCAATTTTAATTCTACCAATTCAGGTGTGTTCAAACGATAAGAGGCCTTCGAGGCAGGTACTGCTCCAGGTACCAATTCAATGGTAAAGTCAATATCTCTCCTCGGAGGTAGTCCCGGTATCTCTTCTAGGAAAACATCTTTAAAATCATTTAAAAAGGGAAGATCCTCTAACTTAGGTTTTGTTTCTTTAACATTAGTTTCGGTGATGTGTACAGCAAAAACCCTACATCCTTTTCTAGCACACTTTTTCAATTGCAAGGCAGAAATTTTCCTAGTAAGAATCTTCTTTGGAATTCCTCTAACCATTTTACTTTCACCATTTTCATCAATACAATCAAAAGTTTTCTCAAAACAATTTAGCACCACTTTATGTTTTTCTAGCCAATCCATGCCAATTAGTACATCGTAAGATCCTAATGGTAAAACATTCAAATCTACTTTTGTAATCAAATCTTGCATATGAACTTCATAACTAGAAATAAAACTGGTTACTTTTCTTTTCGTTCCAGTGGCTAACTGCACTAACCACGATTTTTCAAAATCATACTTTCTCATTTTACACAAATCTACTAACTTAGGAGATATATAACTTAGGGTAGAACCAGAATTGATTAATATAGAAACAGGTTTTTCAAGGATCTTACCTTCTACCTCAATCATGGAGGGCTGAAAATCCGCTTGATGATTGTCCAGTGCTGCGCTAATCTGCGGTATGTTCCGAGCAACTTCTCCCACTGTAGCTGCTTCTCGAACTGTATGAATATTTCGATTGTCCTTTTTATGAGGACAATCCCGATAGAAATGACTCCCCCCACAACCCCAAAACTGCAAGGGTTCTCCTTTTATTTCTTCATTTTTCTTATTAAAAGTAGTATCCTTATACTCAGTAGTTCTCATAGGTTGTTTATATTCCGTTCTTAGTGTTGGTTGTTTGTCCTTAAAGGTATTTTTCTGGAAATTTTAATGTTTATTGTTAAAAGGTTTAAACTCTCTTTTCTTAAAACCATTTCCATCTCTTCTCTTAAAATTAAAGGGATTTTCACTTTTATTCTTCGACTGGTCATACGTTAGTTTGGCCTTCCTCATGGCTTCATACAAAGTTTTCGGTTCATCAAACTCGAGTTTGTCTTTATAGAAATTAGGCAAGCAACCTAGAAACCTTTGTATTTTAGGTTTTTCTTCGTTTAAGTACGGAACATATCTTAAAAGGGATAAGAATTTAGTACAAAACTCATGCATGGACATGGATCCTAATCTTAGCTCATAAAATTCTTTAGCTTTTCCTTTGTAGTGATATTCTGAGAGGTATTCCTTTTTAAATTCCTTCTTAAACCAGTTCCAACTTACTTTCCTATCATTTACTCGTTTTTCTCTTTTTAAGTCTTGCCACCAAATCTCCGCCTTTCCGATGAGATTGAAGATGGCCATTTTGCCCTTCATGGAGTTGGAGTAATTGTACATAGAGAAGTACTTCTTCATCCCTAAGAGCCAAGCCTCAGCTTCTTCTCCATTTTTGACTTCGCCGTCAAAGGTAGGAGGTTTTATTTTTTTGAATTCTCCTGTTAACTCGTCTTTATATTTTCTTTTCTTCCTATGTCTACCCTCAGAACTGTCACTAGAATACTCTGATTCACTAGATAGATGGCTTCCGTCGAAGTAAGGACAATCAGAGGATGAGTTTTCTTGTCTACGTTTCCTTTTTTTCTTTTCATTAGTTATCTCATGCAGTTTAAAAAGTAGGGCTTCATTTAAGTCTTCTTGGGTTTTCAGAACTCTTTCATGTTCAGTCTTAAAGTTCATAATTTCTTCTTGTAAGTCTCTCACTGTTTGTAGAATCTCAAAATTAACAACGTTGTTATTAGGGGGATCCTCATTATTAAGTTCAACCCGAGCAGGTGGGGTAGGGGATCGTCTTCCAGCCATATCTTCCTACAGTTTTAGTAAGATAGTTTTTCTGCTATACAAGAAATAAGAACAAAAAGTTACAACTATTAGTTTTCGTAAGTACGCGTGTAGACACCATAGGGCCAAGTGTCGTAACTTGGGCTCTGATACCATAATGTAACAACCCTGATTTTCAACTTTATGAACAAAATTACATTTACATTATAACTTCAATTGTATCTAGATTGTGCATACTAACTAACTTAAGGACATATTATGTCCAAACATATTTTCAAAATAAACTTTCATGCATAGTAATTAGAATCACTAAACATGCATTTTAAATTTCAAAACCAAATTTTGTGTTATATTATTTTAATGTAATTCTAACATTTTGTGTTATATCATCCATACATTTCATCATTCAATGCATTTCCATGTAATACCTTAATAATCCCACAATATGCACCAAAAACTTATTTCATTATAAAAGACAATATACCCTTCTTACTTTTATGACATATAAAACTTTTAACTCTTATCAGTTGATTTCCTATTTTTATGAAAATAATATATTTGCAAGTTTCATTCTGCATTCCTCAAGTAGGGTTGGAAATCTAGAATAAAACATATAGTATTTATAAGTGGAGGTCTCCTATCATATTTTCATATAACAATATCACCATATTGTTTATTGTATTCCTCTCCTGACTATATATATATAATTCTGGTGGAAAATATATGCGTGAAAATGAAACTCTTTATTTGGACAGCTTGTGATATAAAAATATATATACACATATAAAAATAACTCTTTTAAAAAAAAACAAAACAATCTTGGCACTATACTGAGTTTAAGCGGAGACTATGTTGAACATGCATATACGAGGAAATAGCCTACATGAAAATATCTCAGATCTAAATAAAATAAAGATGCAGCCATTTGGGACACGTTTGCAGCGTCGAAATAATAAATCAAATCGCAGGCTCTGTCACCATTAAATCATAAAGAAGACAATACATCATCCTTCCTCCTATTGTATTACACATAATAAATCCAAACATTCTCATTTCTGATCAAAGGCATGGGCGGTGAATCGTATGCATGCTGTCAAGGAATGAAATCACAGCAAGGACAACCGTATGCAGTCAATCGCATACATGCAGGCATGGGATAGTTCATCAAAGTCGCAGTCAAGAGGAAAAAGTGTACCCAGATTTTATACAGATCAGATCAGAACTTACGAATATAGCAAGCCATCAAATAAAAAAAAAACGTTTCATCAACGCTGGTGACTGTTGAAAATATTAGATCCAATACGAATGGTGGAATTAAAATGTTGGGTCACATCACAAGAAGACTAACAATTTACCCAGCTTCTTCCAGCGCATAGGATCCCACTGGATTGGGTTCACAAATGCAATCAAATTAAAAAAAAGGGGGCATTCAGATCTGTAAAGAAAAACGTAGACAGGGTTCACCGGATTTGAGATTTAAGAAAATCAAAATTTCCAGATCTTAAATAAGAACGTTGGCAATAGAGTATCAATCCAATTTCCAATTAAATGAAAAAACAGATCTATGCAATAACGCTGGCAAGAGAGCATCAGCCCAAATTTCAAAAATACACAAATCCAAATCTATGCAAAATCGCTGGCAAGAGAGTATCAATTTCCTGATCTCAACAAAATAGAAAACGTTGGCAAATGGAGTATCATTCCAATTTTCCACTAAACACAAATACATATCTATGCAAATCCCTGGCATGGAGTATCAACCCAAATTTTTAAATAGAATACCAAACCAGATCTATGCAAAATCGTTGGAAACAAAAACCAGATCTAGTATTGAGTGAAGCAAAAGAAAACGCAACAGGACTTGTGAATAAACCAGAGATCTAGATCTAAAAATAAAACACACTTACAACCAAACCAACACAGGCATTGGGAAAAGTTTCTAGGGCTCCATCATATAAACCCTCGTGATATGGGATTTGATCTGAGAGATAAATAAAGTAAAACCCTTCACGCTAAACGTTTAAGGTTTTATTGCATCTCATTGTCTCTACTCCACACATTGCTACAGTAAATAGTAGCTTGCTGGTTTTGTTCCGCGCAGCTAAGGAATCAGGACTACGTTGCAAACTATATAGTGTTAAACTATTAGAAAAGGTTCAGGATCTATGAGAGTAAACTACCTGCAATCATGGTCGTTTAAAGGACTTCCAGATTAAATTTCCGTTAAGAGTTCTAGCGACCAACGTGGCTGAATGACCAGTAGGCTTCGTTTATAACTTTCTTGTATTGCAGGGGTTATTATTCACGGAAATGCACAAGATTGAATTAAAATACAGAGAAACTGATCCGCCCCAAGCAAAAATACACAGAGATCGCTGGAATGGAAACTTTAAAATTACAGATCTAATAAAAAAAAACAATTACAAACGTTTGCAATGGAAATCTAACAATTGTTATAAGTAAAATATCAATTCCCAGATTTATACAAATCGTTGGCTAAATTCCAGACCTATGTGTATAATACAAATAGCATGGAAGAATTTGAAAGATTCCGATACTTACTTGAAAAAAAATAACAACTTGGAGAATCAACTCCTCCCAACCATAGGAGGCAGCAACTCAACGGTTTGCTTCGCTCCACCCCCGAGCTGGATCACCAACCATGCACCCGAACAGCAAGACACTTCCTCGCGGCACTCAATCTCGAGTCCGTAACAAGTTCTCACGATGGACTTATAAAAAAAAATAAAAGAATGCTCAACAATCATTCTTCCCATGCACAACACGGCGTCCCATGCTATTCCAGTGCACTCATATAAATAACTTTGCCCAGGTCTTATGCCATCCCCAATCAAATCTCCAATCAGATCCCTAAATCCCTCTGATTTAGGATCTTGTCTGGTTGTTGAGCTTTGGATTAGATTTGATTGGTGTCAATCACTCTTAGCTTGCTTACACATGTCCATTGGTGCCATGGTTGGTGTCCCCTCATGTAGTTGAGTTCTCCAAGTGTTTTTCTCTTTATTAATAAATAAATAAATGTTTATTTGTGCAATGTTATTTCAGTCTTTGAGTTTTACAACTCATTATACAATAAAGAAATAATAAATTTTTTTTAAATATGAAAAATAAAAATAATGTCATGGGGGTATTACAAATCCCTTTCCACTAATTTCAATAGTTGTATGATCACTCTGTGTGGTTTGACAACTCTACAATGCATTTATTTCAACAAAAATTAAAGTATTTGTACCTTTACATTAAGATCTAGAATAAGGTAATATACTGTTATATATTTTAGAGGATGGACATATATATGGAGATATCACAACTACACACTTACCAATTAACAAGGAATCATCGAGCCTCTAATTCAAAATGAGATATAACTTTAACATGTGGGATCAAAGGATAAAAATGAGATTTATAGAGTCTAAACTTCTACATTAATTGAATCATCGTTAAACTACTCAAAGAAAACTACACAACAAACTCTTCATGACTATTCTCTTTTTCAAATCATGGAATCTACTTTACTTCCCATTTTTTTCCTTCTGAATCTCGATGTCCTTGAATCTCGATGTCCCTTCGTCCTTTATAGAGCAATTGCTACAATATATTCATTGAACTTTATATAAAAATATTCAAAAAACACTTTAAAGTTAGCAATTTCTTAGAATCATTTTAATAATTTAATCTAAAACTTAACGAGCATAATTGTTATTATTTATAATATTTAAAACTATAACGTTTATTCTATTTAAAGTCTTAAATCACAAGAAGTTAAAAAACATAAACATGTTAATAATTAAATATCTAAAATTACCATATATAAAACATTGTTATAACGAAAATGAGATTAGTTTTCATGAAATTTATATAAAGCATTGTTTTTTTACAAAAGTGGTTATATTTTTATTGATATGGTTGAAGAAATTCACCACATTCTTACAAATTGTTTTTCATTTAATAGTCTGAGAACTTCTTCTAGAAACAACATAATTACAGTCTTCCAAAGCAGGAATTTGCAACCAAAAACAAAAATGCCCAAGCTACTATACATCTTGCAAAACTACCTAAGAGTAAAGTGCAAAAAACATAACCAAGTTGACAAATTGAGAACTAGAATCAGTGACCGAGCCCTGCTCATCCTGATTTGACTCATCTGTATCCAATGAGCTATTGTTCTCATCTATCTCCAAGAGAAATGCTCGTTATACTCTGAGTAGCATTAAGATAATTGTCCAATTCCACATCATGAATGCCTTGATTTTCTTCAGGAGAATCCATAGAGTGAAATAAACTATTTTCAAGAGAGTCATCAGAAATGTCTTCATTCTCTTCATTGGAATTTTCTCTACATTTAACACAGAATCAACAAAATTCTTGTCAACAGAGTTCATGACAAAGTCATAATAATTGTTGTCATCGTAATTCTCCCCAAACCTGGAGTCCTTTTCATTCAACATTTCCTCATTCTTCGAAATAGAATTTGCAAAAAAAAATTAGTTGATCTTTACACTCAAGAACATCCATGTCAAATCCCTCCAAACAAACATCTAGTCTCGAGGTAAAATCAGTGAAACTACGAGCAACCTATTCAAAACCTTCAAGCCAAGAGTCCATTCCTTCAATATGGGAGGAGATGTATTGAATAGTCAAGATAATGCACTCCATTTGAGATCACATTCCTCTTAATTGAGCCTGAAAATCGAGTATATTGGCATGCAAAGAACCAACTCTGCCAAAGAGCTCATCAAGTTTCTTATCAACATCCATATGTGAATTCCCTGAACACCACATCGAAGGGATGAAGAGTCTTTGATAATCGAAACCCACACAGAGCTTAATGGACTGAAAGATAAACTAAGCCACAACAAAACTTGAACCAGAGTCCACAAAAGTTACGGGAATACCTATGGAAATGTCATATAACACATAATGATTATAAACATACCCAATTTCCCAGCAACCAAACCAAAGGTGAGAAGGAAAATTAAAACAATTCCTATAAAGAGTCTACCTAACAATAAGAAGGCAACTCCCAACCCCAAAAAACTCTTCCCCGAAATCCAGTATGTTCTTGATAACAAAGAGAATGAATAGAACTAGAATCTTAGGCTAGAAAATGAAAAGTTCCAAATTTATACCACTTACTCGAGAGGAAAAAGTTTTATTTCCTTCAGCAAATTCATGGTGAACAAAGAGTCTAGTACTCAACAAAAAAAGGGAACTTTTGAGGGAGGATGAGATATGGATTAAACACCTAACCTGATTAACGCCGACACCCCAAACTCTTCAAACCAGAGCATGCAAAGCAAGGATTTTGTCATCATTCTCCCATGCACTGGAAACAACTCTACAATTCAAAGGGAGCCACTCTCCCGAGAAATAGGAGGTGGATAAAGTCTCGCCATAAATCTCCACCATACCAGGACCACAATTCACAAAAGAGCACCATTATCTCCTGCTACATAGAACACGCAGTGAAGAATGGGAAGAATTGCTCATAAAAACATCAAAATTACAATCTTCATTACTGCCAACTTCCTGGAGCAACCGAACCTAGTGATTAATGCCAAACACTAACTGTACACCGACTGGACAACCTTCAAATCCACAATAAAGAATTTTGGAACAACTAACCTCTAAATGATAAAGACCAATTTCATCAAAACACTTTTAAGGAAGATACCATAAATTTTGAACCCCATTCTCTTTAATATTCCCCTAGGCCATGCTAGATGCTAGATTAGACAAAGCATCTGCTTGAGCATTATGTTATCTTTGAAAACGAAAGAGTTGGTGGGAGGGTATCTGAGAGAGAAAACTGATTATTCTTGGATGGATTCAATTTGCAATAGAGTCCTTTAGTTTCATCATGCTCCTTGACTGATTTATAATTATAAGAGAATATTTGTTGATAGTGAGAGAGATAATGCCCTTTGTGATGGCATAATATAATCCAAAGTAAAGAGTGTATTGCTTTGCCATGTTATTTGAATATATTCCAAGGCCACACACATATGAAACAACTTATTTTCCTCTAGGATAAAAAATGAACCCTCCAGCACCTGCCTCCCCTTATATAAAGCATTGTTATACACGTTTGAGATTTGTTTTCAAAAATTTATGCGCAATGTACTGTAACATTATATAGATTAATAGTGTTGTACTAATATAATTAACTAATAAAAATAATATTAAAAAACAATAAAATTAAATATTAGAATTAGACAAAATCTTGGTTACAAGATTTCAAGGAGAATTTGAAAAGAGAGTCTTGGATTCTGGAGTAACACTTCTAGATCCATGGAGTAGCTGAAAAATGAAAGTTTACATCAGCATGTTGAAATGTTTTCATCATAAATAAATATGTATTGGAAGGGAAATATGCACTCTTTTATTTAAAATTCCGTAAAAACAAAATTGTAAATATAAGTGATTAAATTTACAAAATTATGAAAGAGGAATATTTCTAACATATTTTTAAACATAAAAATGTGTTCTGGAAATGATTAGGCAATATAAGGAAAATCTACACTCTTTTATTTAAAATTTGGTAATTATTATTTTAAATTAATAAAATTGTAAATATCAATTATTAAGTTCAGAAAAAATTCCCCGGATGGGGTGATACAGGTCCACATGAATAATGGGACAGCTGATAAGAGGCACATCCAGGTGGAGTCCCAAATCACTTGGAATTAATAATGTCCTTGTGGTTTTAGTCCCTAGCAATGACGCTTCCTTTGTTCTCATTCGTTGATGTTGGATGGCTTCCTCTTACATTCTCTCAGCAATGTACCTGGATAAGACTGAAATTAATGGCAAGGGATTTTTCAACAAGAGGGGGGGTGTCATAACAATTTAGGACAAAAAGGAGACTTCAATTCTCACATGTGAACAGTCCTGTGCCAATCATGGTGATTTTCATTGGAAGTTTAAGAAGATGAATATGGCTTGGCTTTGGTGTTTGTATTCTCTTTCTAGTGTTTTCATTCTAGATCTTTATGATCCATACTAGGTGTCTTTATTTAGGTTATTCATGGCCCATCTCAAGCAGTGTGCATGCTTCAGTCAGGCTGATGGTCATAGGTCGCATGTTCTTGTTGTTTCAGGGGAATTCACCCTTGGAACTTGGTCTCCTTCTCACACTACGATGGCATCCTAGGAGGTAACATAGAACACGTCAAATTCTACAAAGAATGGCATTGATATGGAACAATGGAGTTGTAGGGTTGGAATGGTTTGATGACAAAGGGAATTCATTGGGGTTTGAATATGGTCCAATTTCTCCTAGTGTTGCTCGTCAAAGTGGCCATCACATTGAGGATTAGACGGCCTATAATCCGATGAAGGTCAACTCCAGTGAGTCTTTGCAGAGACAGTCCTCTCCTGAGAATATGGGTAACTTTCATCAAAATGTCAATTCATATGATTTTCATCTTAATATATTATTTGAAACGAGGAGTGATATTCATAATTTATGTTTTAAAATGGAGCAAATAAAAACTAGAATTCCATCTTTGGTGTCCTACTTTGATTGCCCCTGTCTCTGCCAGCATGTCAGCAGTTTGTCTCCCTAAGATGTTGTATTGTTGGGAGATCATATTCTAATGGATTTTCAGCCTCCCACTAATCCTCTAGATGATACCTCTCCAAATCCATGATTCGATTAGATTTAATAATCAGTCTGCTAGTTTTGTTTTTGGTTGTTTTAATCAATGTTAAGGTTAAGTCTGGCACATAATTGGTTATTGGTTACATTTTGGGATGGTTTTTCCATGTTTTGTCCTGAATCCTATGGGCTCATACTACTGAAACTGTGTGTCACATACCCCAAATTGTAAAAACATTTTATGTTTAAGACGACATTATACTTTGATTTTATTGTAAAGTTTGTAATTATTGACCAAATGGGGTTAAGGATGACTGTATTTATTTATGCTGAATTATTTATTAATTAATAAATAAAAGATGAGACAACAACTTAAGGAGGCTGTTAAATGAGTGTCTACTGGCTATTTGGTGGAATAGACTGGGTTGAGAGCAGATTGACACTTGGAAGCATCCTCAAACCACTTCTAGTTGTTGCAGGAGGCAACTTCCCTATTTTTGTGGTCATGTTCCCCAAGAAAGTGGAACAAGAGAAAGTGGCTCATTAAATGAAAAACTTACCCAAAAGACCTAGGCATGCTTATAAACTACCCATTGAATTCAGCAGGGCTGTTCAATTTGTACTTTTGAAATTTATGAGTGAAATTTATGCACAAGATACTCGATGGAGGGGAAAGACAGAAGTGTTAGAGTGTGAAAATGTTGATTTACTTAACTAGTGCAGTTGTTTTGTTGAGTTCCTACTGCAGAACGCAGAAGTATTAATGTTGAATACTTTTGTGAAGTTGCAGGGAATTTATATCCCATCCTCTCACCTAGTGCTATCAACCAGGTGGACCAGTAGACAGGCTCGGGGGTCCTAAGCCTAGCAACTAAGTTATCTTCAAGAATTGGTTGGGTGGAATGGGCTCCTTAGGTTGTTGTCTCCTCTACCTTTTACCAGGTTCTAAATGGTATTTTGTTTTACCTTATGCAAGAAAAATATTTGGAATGGATAAAATAATGAGTTGGTTTATTTAAATTATTGGATAAATTGTTTTTAGACTGTGTAATCTCTTCTTATTTAAAAGTAAATAATTTCTAGTTAAATGTATATCTGAATGAGTGATTTAGGGTTAGAATATTTTTGTTTGAAGGATAAATATCCCTTGTTGTATTTTTCCACATATCCAAAGATATAGTACTCTAGTACACTAGGTTAATTAAATTAAATGTTACTATTTACCCAGAATTTTTATAATAAGAAAATTAGTAGGTTGTCATTTATTTCTTAACTAGAAACAACATTACATGTTCATACCTAGTTTCATTAGAGTATTATGGATGTTAATGGTTAGTAATACTATAATTCATCTCTTTACACCTGTGGCAATAAATTATAAGTTACAAAAATAGATATACGCCACAGAAATAGGAACACATTACCGAAATAAATACAGGTTACAAAAATATGAACACGTTACAGAAATAAATACAGGTTACAGAAATATGAACACGTTACAGAAATAAATATAGGTTACATAAATATAAACACGTTACAGAAGTAGATATAAGTTACTGAAATAATTATATATACTGCACAAATATTAGGTTGCTAATAATTAAAATAAAAATAAAAAGAACTAGAATTACTTACAAACGATTTAGGGTAAAATAGATGCAATTAATTATTCATTTACAGTAGTAAAGATTTATGTATTTCCAAACGAAATTTTATTTAGGGCTTTTCTATAGTATTGTTTTTAAAACAATATAAACCCAGGCTAATTAACATGGATTCCTCAGTCAGAGGTTAAGGCTTCGAAACACGTAAGAGTAAATCTCTTACAGAAGTTTTAAACTAATACTTTTAGGTTTTTCTTTTAAAATACAAAATATAAACAGAGTATTATTTAAAGCTTATGGCCTAAAAAAACATTATTATTTTCTTTCAAACCCTAAAGATTTCCTTTATACATATTTTTAATGTAATCAAACAGAGATTTAACTAAATGCCGTAAAAACTTCAAAATCATGGCTAAATATTGTTTATAAGACAAATTCTTTTTTTTTCTTTCTGGAAACAACTTTTAAAAAAAATCACTGAGGCAAGATTTATTTCACCCTTTAAAACTGCGAGTCGTAACCCTTTTACATAAACCCCAAGGGTTGTAAAACAAACAAGCCATAAGGCTTTTTAATCTATCAAGGCATTAAAATAGTAAAACACAGCTGTGAAAATCTTTCAGGAAATGGAGTCATTTTTCTCACACCCACGATTTTACGGCTACAACCATCTTTACGAAAAGAGGAATCTCTGGTGTGAAGCCGAGGCTTACCCAAGTTGTGTGCTAGCACCTAAACAAAAAAAAGAAGAGCTTGAACCCCAAATGTTTCTTCGCTAGTATTTATTTCCACTTCCAACTGTATGTTGAAGAGTATCTCACGTGTGGCCAGATTGAACGAACAACAGTTTTCGTTAGTGTTACAATAGTTACTTCTTTAAAATTCTTATAAGAAATAAAAAACCAGGGTTTGGAAAAAAGCAGTTTACCTTGTAGCTTGAGCTCACCGCCTTGCTTAGATTTTTAAACAAACCCTCTCATGCAACACTTTTACCTTCAAAGGAAAACCTCGGTTCAAACACTGTAAACAAAAACAACTCTTTATTTCTCGAACTACGGCGAGAAGAAAGCAGGGTAGAACTTTCAAATGCCACGACAGAGGCCACTTCGGCAAGGGCAGATAGTTCCAGACTATGAACGCCTCTCTCAAACTGAAAACACAACTAAGCTTCGGATGCCGAAAAAAATGAGAGCGTGTCGGCTCAACCCTCATCTCTACCTGAACAACAAAATAATAGTGAAGAGAAGCAAGGTTTTATGTTAGAAACTGTTGTTTTATTGCTAGGGTCTGTGCCTTAAAACTTTTATCCAACTTGTCGTAGACATGTGGAATCCACCACTTAGGAAATTATTTGAGTTTCAACTTTAGTCCAAATGAAATGGTTAAGCCTTGTAGAAATAAACATGTCTCTTTGTTAACACTTCTTCATAGTTTTTTGGTATTTTCACGATTAAGCTATGTAATAGTATTTTTAGATATACTATTTAAAGTATAGATAGATTTTTAATTTTTAATGCTTCCTATGTTAGGCTTAATATAATACTTCGGATTTATATAAATGTTGTAAGGGTTGAACCTATATGTTTGATTTACATTACAAATAATCATATAAAAATATAAAACTATGCTACAAATGTAACTATAAACCTAGACTAATCGAGTTTAGGTTTAGTTATCACAAGATTGCTAAACATGACTAAAATTTAGATTTTTAAGATGTCCAGAACCAAGCAAACGTTTTATTCATAGACATAAAGTTTATAGAAAGGAAAATAAGTTTGCAGTACCTCCAGTAATCCAAGAGCTGATGATTTTTACACTACATCATACTTCTAACTTATCATAAAAATTAATTGATTTCTTTAGCAATGTCTCTGCTGTAAAGATATAAGTAACCTTGATTATAAACTGGATGTATAAGACTTACCCGTAAAGGACCTGTAAAAAGAACACCAGTTGACTGCATTAGCTTCAATAAGCTAGGTAAGCCATGGACACAACCAAAAATCCCCTTCAGTAAGACAAGAAGAACAATTTAATTAAAATCTTATTTTTACTAGGAACGTAAACAGTTAAATTCAATACAGTCCATCTCAGGCTCATTTAGATTAACCTTGCAATACTTTCTTTTATATACTGTTAATTAATAAATGTGTAGTACATATATATATTAGTAAATGATTCTTGTAGTAACTAGTCTCGGATATTTAAGAATGATATTTGTAGTGGTTAGTTGAAACTTCGTAGGGGATGATTTAACATTTATTGTCGCATGGAAAATTTTTAAATTTTTACGAATTTTTGGAGTGTTACATATGGTATCAAAGCCAAGTTCACACACTAGGCCTGAATGTGGCTCAACTCACGTAAATAAACAATAAATAAAATTCAGGCGTATTGATTTATTATTTTTGAAATGTTGTTATACAGAATTTTTTTTCTGAACTAGAATTGCAAGCATGGAAGGACTTGAAGAGTATGCAGATGAAGGGTCCCCATTAAACGAACAAAGTAATTCTAGAAAAGAACCTGTTAAGGAAGAAATAACTAACAATTCCTCTGAACTATTACAAACTGTTAAAGAATTAAAAATTGAAATGGAAACAATTAAAAAGGAGAATAAAAGAATTCTAAGAGCTCAAGAGGAGCTGAACCAGATACTAATGGAAAAATTTCAGAGTGAATGGAAAGATAAACAGATAGGATCTGAAAATATGTCCTACCAACATAAAAGTAAAAAGTCCAAATGGTCTAAAATTGAAAGTAGTTCATCCTCTGAAATTTATGGTGACTCACATAGAAAGAATCACCAGTATTCTAGCGATAGTAGTGAGGATAATTATCATTCTAGAAAAAATGAAATTTAATCCTTATGAAGAAATTTTGGGAGAATTTAAGAAGATAAAACCACCAACTTTCAATGGAGAAAAAGAGAAAGGGGAGGAAGTCGAAGCATGGTTGTCTGAAATGAAGAAGTACTTCCAAATCTATAATTACTCCAATCAGTTAAAAGCTAGAATGGCCATTTACAACTTAACTAGAAAGGCAGATATCTGGTGGCAGGATTTAAAAGGAGTAAAAGGTATAAAGGAAAAGAATATTAACTGGAGTACCTTTAAAAAATATTTTAAAAAGAAGTTTCTGTCGGAGCAGTATTATGAAGAGCGAACTAAAGAGTTCTATGAACTGAAGTTGGGAACTATGAACATGAAGGAATTAAACAGTAAATTTTTAAGTTTACTACGTTACGTGCCTTACATTGTTGATGAGAAGCCCAAGGTGTAGTGGTTTCTGAGCTGTTTACCTTTTCACATTAAAGACAGAATTGAATAAGATAACCCTAAAACCCTTGAAGAGGCTATGAGAAAGGCAAATTTATGCTATGAGCAGAACCGAAAAAGGGAAAACATGCCAAACTGGAAATCCAATAGGTCTAATAATTTTGAACATAAAAAGAAGGGTTTCACACCTAATCGAAATTATGAGAATAATAATGCACGTAATTTTTCTAATAAGAATTTTCAAGGAAATAAAGGTAACTCACAGCCAAACCCTAATGGCCCTAGAAATAAAGAACCTGTTAATAATCATAGTAACTACGTTAAGAATAATGAACGTAAAGAACCAATAAAATGTTGGGATTCTAATGGACCTCACTACGCATCAGTCTGCCCTAACAAAAAGAAGACCATCAACAACATTCATACTGTGCAGGAAGAGATGATGGTTGGTGACTTAGCAAGAGGAATGCCCAGGATTAATGCGGTGCTGAAAAATAGGCAGGCTAATTATCAAACTTCCATGGTGGAAGTAGAAGGTAAGCTGAACCAAAAACCCATCTCTATATTAATTGAACCATGGGCTAGCCTGAGTTATGTTTCTCCCAGTTTAGTAGAAAAATGCAATTTACCAGAAGAAAAGTTTACAAAGTCATGGTTGGTTCAACTAGCTACACGAGCAAAAAGAAAAGTGATTAATTTTGTGAAGGACTATACTTTATTTATGAATCAACTTGAAACTCTTGTAAAGTTAAATGTACTTCTGTTAGGCTCTGATGATGTGTTAATTGGAATGGTCTGGTTAGAACAACATAAAGTTGTTTTGAACTGTTTTAATAAAACCTTTACATGTGTAAATAATGAAGTAGAAACAGTAACAGTAACAGGAATTCCTAGGAAAACAACAATCCGACAAATTTCTACCTTGCAACTAAAGAGGGTTGTTCAAAAATGATGTAAATATTTTGCTGTAACAGTAACCGATGAAGAACATATTAATAATGAAGATAAACTAAAGTTGGAAGATATTCCAATCCTGAGGGGGTATTCGGATGTATTTCCAAAAGAAATTCCGGGACTGCCTCCAAAATGGGAACTGGATTTCACTATTGAGTTGGTACATGGTGCAGTGCCCAACTCAAAAGCTCCTTACCGGATGAATATCTTGGAACTTAACAAATTAAAATCACAATTAAAAGAACTTATTGATCAAAAGTATATAAGACCAAGCGTGTCTCCTTGGGGAGCACCTGTCATTTTCGTTAAAAAGAAGTACGGTACTCTACGCTTATGCATTGATTACCGTCAGCTTAATAAAATGACCATTAAGAATAGATACTCATTGCCTCGCATAGATGATATGTTTGATTAGCTGAGCGAAGCAACAATATTTACAAAGATTGATTTACGATCTGGTTATCATCAAGTCCGAATCAAAGATGAAGATATTTTTAAAACAACTTTTAGGACCATATATGGTCACTATGAGTTTGTTGTGATGCCATTTGGGCTCACTAATGGCTTGACTGTCTTCATGTGTTTAATGAATAATGTATTACATAAATATCTCAATAAATTTGTAGTTGTTTTTATTAATGATATTTTAATTTATTCTAAGTCTAAAGAAGAACATGAGGAACATTTAAAAATTATCTTACAAGTGTTAACGAAACATCGGCTTTATGCTAAGTTCAGTAAGTGCGACTTCTTTAAAGATAAAATAAAATACTTGGGTCATGTGATAAATAAAGAGGGGATCTCGGTTGATCCTGAAAAGATAAAAGCAATTGAAAAATGGTCGGTCTCAAAGGATGTGACTGACGTGCGGTCATTTATGGGGATCACCAATTACTATCGAAGATTCATTGAGGGATTCTCAAGAATCGCAAATCCCATAACTTCTTTACAGAAGAAAGGAAAGAAATTTGAGTGGAATGAAAAATGTGATGAAAGTTTTAATAAATTAAAAACATTATTAACTACTGCACCAATTTTAAGAATTGATGATCCTAACAAGGACTTTGTTGTATGCACTGATGCATGCAACGATGGTCTTGGTAGGGTCTTAATTCAAGAAGGACACGTAATTGCATATGAGTCTAGGAAACTTAAAATTCATGAGAAAAACTATGCTACTTACGATTTAGAGTTGGTTGTCGTGATACACGCTTTAAAGATGTGGCGCCATCACTTAATCGAAAGAAAATTTATGTTAATGACAGATAATAAGGGTTTAAAATATCTGTTGGATCAACCAAATTTAAACGCAAGGCAAGCTAGGTGGCTAGCTTTCCTTGGCGAGTGTGATTTCGAGATCCAACACATTAACGGAAAATAAAATAAAGTCACTGATGATTTAAGTAGAAATGAAGATTGAATTTCGTGGCAACAATCAATACTTATAAAACAGATTTAGAAGATCAGCTGGAAGAAGGAGTAAAATTGGATGAAAATTATCAGAAATTACAAGCTAAAGTGGTAGAAAATTTAACTGAAAGTTTAAGTACATGGTATAGTCTAAATGATAAAGGATTAAAACTTTATAAAAACATGTTGTATATACCTAATGTATCTAAAATTAAGCTGCTGAGTTTAAATGAAATACATAAGACTCCATACTCAAGACATCCTGGCTATGAAAAGACCATAACCATGTTGCGGAAAGATTATTTTTAGCCAAATATGAAGAATGAGTTGGAAGAATATATTGCCAGGTGTTTTGAATGTAAACAGGTTAAGACTGAACACCAACATTCGTCCAGTTTATTACAGCCGTTACCAATCCCTAGATGGAAATGGGAAATAATCAGTCTTGATTTTATTACAGGTTTACCTAGAAATCAGAATCAGAATGATTCGATAATGGTAGTCATTAATAAACTCAGTAAAGCAACTCATTTTATACCAGTAACGACCACCCATAAGACTGCTAATATTGCTGAAATATTTATGAAACAAATATTTCGTTTTCATGGGATACCGAAAGTTATAATTTCTGACAGAGACCCTAAGTTTACGAGAAATTTCTAGAAGTCTCTATTTAAAGGTTTGAATACTACTTTAAATTTCAGTGCATCTTTTCATCCCCAGACGGATGGACAGACTGAAAGGGTAAACCAAATCTTCGAAGATATGCTAAGGATGTATGTTAGAGAACAACCAGGTAAATGGGAGGATTACTTACACTTGGTTCAGTTTGTGTATAACAAACACTACCAAGCTTCAGCAAAATACAACCCATTTGAAATTATGTAAGGTAGAAAGTGCAATACTCACATCTCTTGGAGTAACCCAGTTGACAGGTTAGTACTAGGACCTGAGCTATTAAAGGAGACGGAGTTAATTGTAAAGCAGGTGCAAGGTAATTTGAAGTTTGAACAAGACAGACAGAAAAGTCAAGCAGATCTTAAATGAACTCAGAAAGAGTTCCAGGTGGGTGAAACTATTTTCATAAAGGTAAGGCCTAAAAAGAGTTATTTAAAGTTAGGAAGTCATGCTAAGTTGGCACCCAGATATTGTGGGCCTTTCAAAATATTGTCCAGAATGGGACAGGTGGCATACCAACTGGATTTACCGCCAAATTTAAAAGTTCATAATGTTTTTCATATCTCTGTTTTAAAAAGATATGTACATGATGCTACTCATGTTATAAATTGGAATGATGTGCAGGTGGAACCCGCAGGAGATTTTCTGGTGGAACCAGATTGTATGCTCGACAAGAGGAAGATCTTGCTTCGGAATCGCACCATTGGACAGGTGAAGGTGCAATGGAAGCACCTTAGTTAAGAAGAAGCAACCTAGGAATTGGAGAGTCATATGCGGGCAGTATATCCAATTCTGTTCCAGGGCAGCTCTGAGGACGGTGAATAAAATAACATCGACGACGATGTTATATTTAAGGGAGTGTGTATGTCACATACCCCAAATTGCAAAAATATTTTATGTTTAAGACGACATTATACTTTGATTTTATTGTAAAGTTTGTAATTATTGACCAAGTGGGGTCAAGGATGATTGTATTTATTTATGCTGAATATTTTATTAATTAATAAATAAAAGATGAGACAACAACTTAAGGAGGTTGTTAAATGAGTGTCTATTGGATACTTGGTGGAATAGACTGGGTTGAAAGCAGATTGACACTTGGAAGCATCCTCAAACCACTTCTAGTTGTTGCAGGAGACAACTTCCCTATTTTTGTGGTCATGTTCCCCAAGAAAGTGGAACAAGAGCAGGTGGCTCATTAAGTGAAAAGCTTACCCAAAAGACCTAGGCATGCATATAAACTACCCATCGAATTCAGCAGGAGCTATTCAATTTTTACTTGTGAAATTTATGAGTGAAATTTGTGCACAAGATACTTTATGGAGGGGAAAGGCAGAAGTGTTAGAGTTTGAAAATGTTGATTTACTGAACTAGTGCAGTTGTTTTGCTGAGTTCCTACTGCATAAGTCAGAAGTATTACTGTTGAATACTTTTGTGGAGTTGCAGGGATTTTATATCCCATCCTCTCACCCAGTGCTATCAACCAGGTGGGCTAGCAGACAGGCTTGAGGGTCCTAAGCCTAGCAGCTAAGCTATATTCAGGAACTGGTTGGGTGGAACGGGCACCTTAGGTTGTTGTCTTCTCTACCTTTTACAAGGTTCTAAATGTTATTTTAATTTACCTAATGCAAGCAAAAGAACTGGAATGGATAAAATTATGAGTTGGTTTATTTAAATGACTGAATAAATTGTTTTTAGACTATGTAATCTCTTCTTATTTAAAAGTAAATAATTTATGGTTAAATGTATATCTGAATGAGTGATTTAGGGTTAGAATATTTTTGTTTGAAGGATAAATATCCCTTGCTGTATTTTTCCACATATCCAAAGATATAGTACTCTAGTACAGTAGGTTAATTAAATTAAATGTTCCTATTTACCCAAAAAATTTATAGTAAGAAAATTAGTAGGTTGTCATTTATTTCTTAACTAGAAACAACATTATATGTTCATACCTAGTTTCATTATAGTATTATGGATGTTAATGGTTAGTAATACTTTAATTCATCTTTTTACACCTGTGGAAATAAATAATAAGTTACAAAAATAGATATACGCCATAGACATAGGAACACATTACCGAAATAAATACAGGTTACAGGAATATGAAGACGTTGCAACAACAAAAAAAAACCAAGTTACAAAAATATAAACACGTTACAAAAATATATATAAGTTACCGAAATAATTATATATACTGCAGAAATATTTTAGGTTGCTAATAATTAAAATAAAATAAAATAAAATAAAACTAGAATTACTTACAAATGATTCAAGGTAAAATAGATGTAATTAATTATTCATTTACAGCCGTAAATATTTGTGTATTTCCAAATGAAATTTTATTTAGAGTTTTTCTATAGTATAGTTTTTTAAACAATATAAACCCAGCTTAATTAACATGGACTCCTCAGTCATAGGTCAAGGCTTCAAAACCTGTAAGAGTAAATCTCTAACAAAAGTTTTAAACTAATCCTTTTAGGTTTTTCTTTTAAAATACAAATTATAAATAGAGTATTATTTAAAGCTTATGGCCTAAAACAAAACATTATTATTTTCTTTCAAACCCTAAAGTTTTCATTTATACAGATTTTTAATGTAATCAAACTAAGATTTAACTAAATGCCATAAAAATTTCAAAATCGTGGCTAAATATTGTTTATAAGACAAATTCTTCTTTTTCTGGAAACAACTTTAAAAAAAAATCACTTAGGTAAGATTTTATTTCACCCTTTAAAACTGCGAATCGTAGCCCTTTTACATAAATCCCAAGGGTTGTAAAACAAACAAGCCATAAGACTTTTTAATTTATCAAGCCATTAAAATAGTAAAACACAGCTGTGAAAATCTTTCAGCAAATGGAGTCATTTTTCTCATGCCCACGATTTTACAGCTACAACCATCTTTACGAAAAGAGGAACCTCTGGTGTGAAGCTGAGGCTTACCCGACTTGTGTGCTAACACCTAAACAAAAAAAGAAGAGCTTGAACCCCAAATGTTTTTTCACTAGTATTTATTTCCGCCTCCAATTGTATGTCGAATAGTATTTCACCTGTGGCCACATTGAACGAACAACAGTTTTCGTTAGTGTTATGATAGTTACTTCTTTAAAATTCTTATAAGAAATAAAAAACCAGGGTTTGGAAAAAACAATTTACCTTGTAGCTTGAGCTCACCGCCTTGCTTAGATTTTTAAACAAACCCTCTCAGGAAACACTTTTACCTTCAAATGAAACCTTGGTTCAAACACTGTAAACAAAAACAACTCTTTATTTCTCAAACTACGGCGAGAAGAAAGGAGGGTAGAACTTTCAAACACCACGACAGAGGCCACTTCGGCAAGGGTAGACAATTCCAGACTGTGAACGCCTCTCTCAAACTGAAAACACAATTGAGCTTCTGATGTTGAAAAAATCGAGAGCCTATCGGCTCAACCCTCATCTCTACCTTAACAGCAAAATAATAGTGAAGAGAAGCAAGGTTTTAGGTTAGAAATTGTTATTTTATTGCTAGGGTTTGTGCCTTAAAATTTTTATCCAACTTGTCATAGCCACGTGGAATCCACTAGTTAGGTAATTATTTGAGTTTCAACTTTAGTCCAAATGAAATGGTTAAGCGCTGTAGAAATAAACATTTCTTTTTGTTAACACTTCTTCATAGGTTTTTGGTATTTTCACGATTAAGCTATGTAATAGTATTTTTAGATATACTATCTAAAGTATAGATAGATTTTTAGTTTTTAATGCCTCCTACGTTAAGCTTAATATAATACTTTGGATTTATATAAATGTTGTCAGGGTTGAGCCTATATGTTTAATTTACATTACAAATAATCATATAAAAATATAAAACTATGCTACAAATGTAACTATAAACCTAGACTAATCGAGTTTAGGTTTAGTTATCACAAGATTGCTAAACATGACTAAAATTTAGATTTTGAAGAAGTCCAGAACCAAGCAAACGTTTTATTCATAGACAAAAAGTTTATAAAAAGGAAAACAAGTTTGCAGTACCTCCAGTAATCCAAGAGTTGATGATTTTTACACTACATCATACTTCTAACTTATCATAAAAATTAATTGATTTCTCTAGCAATGTTTCTGCTGTAAGGATAAGTAATCTTGATTCTGAACTCGATGTATATGTCTTACCTGTAAAGGACCTGTAAAAATAACATCAGTTGACTGCATTAGCTTCAATAAGCTAAGTAAGCCACGAACACAACCAAAAATCACCTTCAGTAAGACAAGAAGAACAGTTTTATTATAATCTTATTTTTACTAGGAACTTAAACAGTTAAATTCAATACACTCCATCTCGGGCTCATATAAACTAACCTTGCAATACTTTCTTTTATATAGTATTAAGTAATAAATGTGTGGTACATATATATATAAATTAGTAAATGATTCATGTAGTAACTAGTCTCAGATATTTAAGAATGATAACTATATCGGTTAGTTTAAACTTCTTAAGCAATGATTTAACATTTATTGTCGCATGGAAAATTTTTAAATTTTTACGAATTTTTTGAGTGTTACACTATGTATCTTTTGGAATCATTTTTTGACATCTGGACACTGGGAGATGTTGTATTTTCAATTCCTAGAGGCCTACAAATAATTGTACTTTATTCTCTTTGTTATAATAATATAATCTATATTTTTCCTTAAAAAAATTACAAAATTTCCCATATGTGGGTGACCCACCGAAGATGACGCTATGACAACCCAAGGAGTAGCCGTCGACATGGACACCTGGCTAAGACATGTCAAACGAGGAAGGATATAGGACGTGTGGTCCTTGGTTTGCGCCAAAGTTAAATGCCCAGGACATCATGCATTAAGCTACCACCTCTGGCAGCTGGAATATCATTTCGCTATGCTGGTTTGCAGGGTCGAGGCTTGATGGAGTATGCACAAAATTTAATGAGAAGCACCCTCTGGCACGTGGCTGAACAAGGTTTAGGGAGGTTAACTCTCAAGGAGATGAATCTCATCGACCTTAAGGAAGTTGGTCTGATTGTTATCCTGGTGTTCTTGGTCTACTCCCATGTCAATTAGACCATTGAACAGGACGACGATATGCCAAGGCAGAGAGACACTCCAAGGTGAGGTATCACTGGGAGTGGTGGTGCCAGAAGAAAGGTTGACTTGGGTGCAACAGACGGCTATGCTGCGTAGGTCTTGATGTCAGTGTGGTGCATGATTGATGAATGGGAATATCACGTGCTATCTGAGCACTTGGATTATGGGAGAAACAAGGGTAGGATTAACCATTATTGGATAATGGAAAACGAGATGGGCATGTTAATGGAGGATATGCCAAACAAATGGAGATGAGTCAGGGAGATGGTGCAGGGTATCAGAGATTGAATGACTAAAACTAACGAGCAACTGAACAATCTGGAAACTAATTTTGGTTGGAGGCATTATGCCATTGCTTGTGGTATTGGGAAGAAGGATGGTGGTGGGAATGGGGAGCAGCGAGGTACAGTTGGAGTGAATTCTAAAGCGGCCGAGAGATCCGGTGCTCCTGAGTAGGATAACCAAAAGAACAATTAGCTCATGAACTCAGTGACAATGAGCCCCCTGCTTGCAAAAATGGTTTGTGAAGAACGAGAAGGAAACAAGGCTTCAAGAACTCTTCTGAAGCCTTAGTTGGTTAGCCATCCCTCTCAAGCACGTGAAGATGAATATGGATGCTGCCCAATTCTGGAGGAAACATCAGATGCGACTGTTGTAATGGATAATTCACCTAATAACCTAGGTCTGGGGGGTTACCAACATACTCATGACTTGCAGACAGTTTGACTTTAAAAGCACAAAATAGGAAATAGGAAAGTAGTAGGAACTTACTTGTAAAATACGAAGGTTGATCCAAGCTAGCTTCTCCCTCTCTGATCCACTTCCAAAGTCTCCAGGATAGTTCCTCCTTAACCTGTTAATAAACACTCTTCCAGATACAAAGCAATTCATATATATAGATGCAGGTTAGGCAAATCATATATTGTATTGAAATGTAAACATTTACCAATCCACAAGATATGAAACACATTTGGAAGAAGTAATATCTTTATTAACAATAATAGAAAGAGTTTAGGTTACAACCCAATGTCTGAACAAGGACTCCTCTGTCACCAAAGGACTCTGAGTTTCTCTGCTCCAAAGATTCTGTAGACAATCCACCAGCATAACTTTGCTCTCCAAGTATCTATCCCAAACCCCCTTCCCCAAGGCCTCTATTTATATGGATGAAATGAGGCAGTTCTCGAAGGTTAGGGAGGTTGCAGTAGTTAATGGGATTAAGGTAAATGAGTAAACTAATCTCCCATTAACTCGTATTTTTAAAAATTAATTTTGAGGAAACCATGCGCGGGTCTATAGTAGAGCAACCCGCGCATGATACGCGACTCCATACAAATGCAACCCGCGCATACATGTATGCGCGACATGCTGAACATAAGACTCGCGCATGATGCGTGAGATGTCAATAGGAATAGTCGCGCATGCTACTCAAAATCCTAAAATGGCAAAGTAATCAGCTAGGCATCTAGGCAATGTATTTCATCATCAACCAAGGTATAATGAAAACAGGCAACCTCAATCCATAGATGTCCTTTTGTGTGCCGACATGAGGGATATTAGCACTCGGACGGAGAGGTGCCATTCAGGTGTATAACAGCGACGAATGGGGAAGCTACCACCTAAGATAGTCATGGATGTCTCGAGTTCTCTCTGTGTTTTTCAGTTTTTTTGGTTTTCCCTGCTTAACGGTTACTTTATTTCTATGTCATTTAGTAGTTTAAGTTGTCTAAATTGTAATATGTTAGTATGGGGGCACAATTATGGACAAGGTTTCCTATTATTTTTGTTAAATTTGAACATAAATTTGGGTTTTTTTGAACTAGGTTGGTGGCCAAATAGTCTCAAGCCCCCGTAATTTGACATCAGTACTTATGTATTTTGTATTTTGTCACCTCTGTTAATAGAAAATGAATCCTGCAGCTTACCCAAAAAAAATACAAAATTAAAATGATGAGATAGGAGTATTCTAACATATTTTTAAAACACAAAAAAATCAACAATTTGATTTAAAATTATAATTTTAATTAAGATTTTATAACTAAAACCAAAATCATGAACAATTTTTTTTCATCAAATATATTACAATCAACAATTTTATTTAAAATATTTTAGTTTATACATTATATACATTTTCAATTATTAAATAATTGTAAAAAAAAAAATCATCAACTTTATTTGAAATATCTCCCCCGAATGCAGGTGACACACGAGGTATTTGCATGGGCTACTTGTCGCTTGGGACGCGTGGCTTTGGCATGGGAAACGAAGAAGACGTTGGAGTGGTAGTCCTAAATGCCCATGGTGGCGAGCTTCCTGCCAGCCCCGCAAGCAGTTGGGACGTCCAATCGAACCTTGGTCATAGCACAGAGGAGTTAATACCTGCGCGTGTTTTTTCTTCGTTCTATGAAGCCAATATTTCACATTATGGAGCCTGCTAACCTCCATATTTTGGTTTCACTTGTCTTCCTGGTACTGTTAATCATTTCCTCCTCCGCCAACCTACCAGGTGAGCTGTGTGTGAAAATGCCAAGGCAACGCGACACTAAGAGGAGAGGCGGTGTTGGTTGAGGAGGTGGAAGACGTAAGGTTAACCTCGAAGCTATTGAGGGGTATGCACCGCAGGTCTCCATGCATGTTAGATGCATGATTGATGAATGGGATTCTAAGGTTGTTTCTAAACAATTGGCCTTAGGAAGAAATGGTGGCAAGATAAATCACTACTGGATGATTAAAAACATGATGGTCATGTTGATGGGAGATCTAACGAACAAGTGGAATGGAGCCAGGGACATGGCGCAGAGCATGCGTACCTGTCTCAACAAGACTAAAGAGAACCTAAGCACTGTGGAAGTGAATTTCAACTGGAGGCACTATACTGTTTTTCACAGCGAGGATAACGCTGAAGGTGTTTCAACATGGACCAATTGGAGACGGGTGGTGAGACATCAGTTGCTGCTGGAAAATCCACTGCTTTGGTACAGGAGCATATGGAGAACACTAGGATCACAATGTTGGTAAAGCCCGTTTGTGAAGCTTCAAACAGCGCCATTGTCGCTCAATCGCTTCATGAGATGCAACCTACAGGTCGGTGGAATCATGAGGATGAGTATGGACCTTGACCGATCCTAGAGGAGACGTCGGAGGCTATTGTTGGAGATGCTACACCCTATACGCTTCACTGCCATCCCTGGTTCCCTCTGTGACTCACAGTTTTTTCTGGTTTTCTCTGTTTTACAAATGTGTAATTTTCATGTCAATCCACATTCACTTTTTAATTTGTAATATGTCAGTCATTGTGCATAGCTCTAGGAAGAGCAAACTTTTAGACTTTTCAGAAGAAAAAAACCCAACAAGAACTCCAGTTTTTTTTACAGAATCGGCAGGTGGCCTAATATTCTAAGGCCCCCGTAGCAAGACTTTGATGCTCTGTACACTGTGTTTTTTCTTCTCGGTTAATATGAATTTCTACTACTGCTTACAAAAAAAAAAATCTTTAAAATATCTCAATTTAAACATTATATGCTTTTTCAATTCAATGAGGGTCTGAGGCTCTTAGAGAGGCAACATATTTGATTTTTGTATTTTGTCTCATCTTATGTATCTCGACTATGTTATAGTATCCATACCATATGATTGATAGCATTGTCTTTGCTAATGCATCAAGTTGCATTGTCTATGTTTATCTCAAATATTATTGCTCAGACATAAAATAAAATAAAAAGGATCAACATACTTTGACTTGTGTTAACAAGAATGTATGCTTTCAAAGCATATATATATGCAACGTAATTCTTTTTTATTAATAAAATTATGATTTTTTCCAAGAAAAAAAAAATAAAAAAATAAAAAAAATATATATATATATATATATAGAGAGAGAGAGAGAGAGAGAGAGAGAGAGAGAGAGAGAGAGAGAGAGATTTGTTTATAATTATATTTCATATATATATATATATATATATATATATATATATATGCATATCTACAAAGATCAATATATCCATAAATTGCATAACCATTAAATTAACAATGCTCAAAACATAGAAAAATTATATTGAATTATTTTATTAAGCTGAAGCATTTTTTAACGGGACGATGCCTCTCAAGACTTCGTCGTCTCAAGGCTTCATCGTATGTCGACGACCTATGAGGAGCAACCCCCTGCCATCCAATTGCATTGCATTTAAGGAAACATAAAATAAATAATTCTTATTTTCAAAGTCCACTATCTTCAAATGGCTTTAATAAAGTCATACAACTCACAAATATTCCGGTAAGCTTTCACAACATGCACAATAGTCATGGCTTAAAAATTGGATTTGAAATCCACAGTTGGGCACAACATAGACGTCGACTTCAAAAACAGCTCCTCAATGTATATAATTGGCTCAAATTTGTAGACATAATGATCAGAGGCGACTTCTTCAAATCTCCGAACAATAGCGGTGTTGTTACAATGGCTCAAAATGTGGAAACAATCAATGGAAGGTTGCACACAACTCCAATTTATTATTGGACAACTTCAATAACAATATATACATATGCATGGTTTTTTCTTCAGCATAAAACAATACTTTATTTCTATAAGCAACGTGGTCTCTACAATAGCGTTCACATCTCCAAAATCACAGCTGCAAAACCTAGACACATGCAGACAACAAACTAGCAGAAGACCAACTCTTATACCATGTTAATGCAACATATAACACTTATAATGTATCATTGTTACAACCATAGTTACAATCCTAGGATGACAAATAAATGCACATTGAAACAATATTGAAGATAAATGGAGCATCAAGGCACATGCCAGAAAATTTGCTAATATATTCCACTTACGATAAGAATCAAAATAAAATTCACACTATTCCACTTACCATACCTAGAAATCCCAAACCATATCTCTAATTCTTAACAAAGATAAATATTGCAGCTGTTACTATGCCCTTAGCCATTGGAGTTGGTGTTTTGTTACCTCCAATGCAAGATAACCATGAGGCCATGCTTCATATACATGGTCAATGCCAGCTTAGGAACCACATGATGCACATGAACGACTTTGACACTAAACCGAGAGATGACAGAAGCTGCAACCCATTTCATCTAAAAATATGCAAAATATTTCTCAAGAAGAATCTTGGGCCTGCCATTGAAAGCAATGTAGTTGTAAGCAGACTCGTTCATGAATCTCCCTTCTCCAGACAACCATCTCGCAGGCATAAACTCCTTGGATTCCTTGCCCCAGATATTGATCTCCATTCGTCCCACGATGATACCATGTACAATACCTTGGTTCCCTTCTTCAAGCCATTTTTTTGTGATACACGGGCATAGAAGAATAAATCCTTAGAGCCTCTGACAATGCAGCTTGTAGATAATGTATCTGCTTCAACTCTTCCACCATGAAGGTAATTTCAAATAATTTGATGTTCTCTTGCTTTCTCGAGTTCCATAAAATGGTTTTGATTTCCTCGATGATTTTCTGCTCTATGTGGGAATGGCCATGTAGAAGCCAGAGAACCAGGAGAGCGCCATAGAATAAGTATCATGGCTTGCCAAGATGAAATTAATGCAAATGTCAATTAAAAAATGGTGAGAATAAATACTCACTGGACATGTCCCCACACAGAAGATATCCATAACAGTGTCATGACGATGAGCTTCACAACCCAGATGATCCATCCTTTTGATGGCCTTATTTTCCATGTAAGCATAGTTTGGATATCCTTCCGTAAGCTCTCTTCCATAATTTCTCATAATTGTTCAAGACAACCCAAAAAAAACATGCATTGATGGCTTAATGGCGAGAAGTGAAGGCTCATCTTGCTATTGACAGATCGTTGGGACTCTTTATGGAAATCAGACAAGGCGAGGCTAGCATGCAACCCTTCCATCAATTTGAGTCGACCGATTTGCATTCACCGATTAAACACCAGGTGAGGCCATGTGACTGGCATGTGACCAAGGTTGTGACATCCCCTCCCCTCTACTCGCCGAGAGAGAGGACGCGACTACTGCTGCACTGCTCAGTCTAATCGAGGAATCAAGCCCCATGAACATAAACATAAAATGCATTGAAATAAAATACATACAAAGATGCATAATGCAATATATAGCAAAATCAAATACATTTCAACGCATCCAATATGTTCACAGTGATTCATAAACAATTCTATTACATAGATTAAATACATAGATAATACTTATCTTGAAAATAAGATGTCTCGCAACTAGCTATGTCGTTGCAACGTTCCACCCAACCATAGGCCAGTGTGCTCATCAATCTCTTAGCACCACTGCCACCCCCATGTTGGGCATGATTTCCACAAGGAACTAGGGAACAATGGCAGGCTCACACATAGCCAAATACAACCAAGGTTCATCCAAGCCAATCTACAATTGGGTTTATCAGGTTGAAGGCAGTGGAAAGGTAGAATTGCTAAGCTAGAGAGCTCAACCATAGAGCTATGGACACCTGCACAAGATCTGGCTTGGCCTCCACAATACCTACACACCCAACACAAGGAAGTATTCCCTTCATTGCTTCACAGTCCCACTGGCCATACCTTCCCTTCCAATGCTCTTCAGGGTGTGCATAGAAGATTTACCAGCCCCTCTTGATCTGTCTATGAGGTTCCTCTCTTCATTAGGTTTATCAAGCCAATTCTGGCCTCTTCCACTCCTAACAGTTCAGACCAAAGAAAGGATTTACAGAACAACAAAACACAAGTGTTGGGTATGGATGAAACATCATGGGAACCAAAATCGAAAATGGTAAATGAGGAAAATCGACCCTGGGTGAGAAATTCGTTTTAGAAAATGATCTTGGGCATTGTAGGGGAAAAACTGACTTCTACAAACCCACAAATCGTAAATCTCCTCTGCCCATCTAATGTGCAAGACGAAAACATATTTCCCAGATGTAAAGATGAAGGAAAATTGCAGAAAACGTGAAGGGAAATGCCCAGGTAGCTCCAGCTGCGTGAGAGAGCAAAACATATGGGTGAATAATGGCTTGGGCATGTATTTTTGGGTATTTACTTGCCCCATAAGTCAAAATTTGATTTCCCAAAAATGGGTGCCTTCCCCAATACGAATTTGACTACCATACTCTTCCCATCCCAAGGCATTAACTACCTCAACCAATTTCTAGAAGAAATAAATGATTGGGCACAAAAGACAAAAAATGTAGTTGATAGCTTTATGGGTTCTCCCATTGACATTTGGCTTTACCCTATTGGCTCAAGGGTTTGAATTATTTCCCTCCCTATTCCTCGTGAAATCATGCCTCCATCTCTTTTGTTGCATTAACATAGCTAATTGTGGGTATTTTTATTAAATTTCATATTTACATGATGTCCAAAATATAATGTGCTTGGCTAGCATGAGAACCACATGCATTGCTTTTAATTGTCGATACTTAAAACGCTAAATCCATGGTGGGGCCTTGGCCTTGAGCTCCTCGCCATGATTTAATAATGATATTTACATCATTTACAATTTTAATATAATGGGGTCAAAATCGGGATATTACACAGGTAATAAGAATAGAATCTGTGAGGAAATGACCAATGTTTTTCATGTCCCGCAACGTTTACGTTGCATCCTTAAATAGCCCTATGGCTGATTAATACAGTGATAGCAGCCTTAAATGGCATTATATTTTGATAGCAGCCTTAAATAGCATTATATTTTGATAGCAGCCTTAAATGGCATTATATTTCGACATTCTATTCACTTTGAAATTTCACACATATGGTTTCCAATTTGAACTTACGTGTTATCGGTAAGAGAGCCATATATCTTAGGAATTATATGAAATAGAGCACATGAAGCCATCACCATGGGTATAAACAATCAATCCAATCTTTTCAAAAAAAGAGCGAGAGAGAGTCGAAATGTATGATAATATTGTATTTCATAGAACTTATCGAATGAATAAAGAAAATTGTATGGTATTGCATGAAACTTGCTTACATGACCCGTCATTTACAGAGAAATCCTTGATCTTCATGATTTCTCTCTCTCGGGAAAATGCTTGAGTATCTTCACGGTGTTGTTCAAGATCCAACCCTCCAAATTGTTGACGGATACATCACGACCAATTGGGAAAACCACGACGAGGGTGGGTGGCTGGCTTCTGCCTTTCTATCACCAACTTGAAACAAAGAAGGAAGATCTCTCCTTCAACTTCTTCTAATTTGGAGGCAAAGGATATCTATTTTAAGTCTCTAGGAATCCTTTTCATATCTGAAGCTTGGATATTTCCAAGTTCGGGATGTTTTTTTTCATTAAGGTTCAATACTAGAGGCAAAGTGAAAAGAGTTGTTTAGTTGTATGTTGTATGTTGTTGGGAAGTAGGAGCCAAAAATTTCCTCTTCAACTATTTGCATGCAAGGCATGTTTAAACAATGCTTCCTTTGCAATATGTTTTAAATACTTGACAACTTGTCAGATCATGTTTAATGGAAGATCAATTTTAATGTTTATGATATTACTCAAACATCAACCGCTAGTTAGATGTTGCATAAAGAAGGTGTCACAAGATATATGTGATATGATGTTAAGCGCTTATGAAACGAAAACTATCCTTCTGATGGTGATAAAATCAAGGTTTAATAGTTTTCTTTACTTGGATTGGGATTATAAAAGAGTCATCCATGATCCTATCATTGTCTTCAAAACCACCATTGAAAGTCATCCTTGGCTTCGTTGAAGAATCTTTGAGGTGGGAGAATATGATGACTGCAACTTGCAAGTGGGTTCACTAGAAAAGCCTTGAAATATGTTAGATACAGTTGTACAATTACAACGATCCATAAATATTGCTGCCAAACTGAAACAATTATTGTATCATTTTACTGAAACAAACTGAAGCACCACATTTTACAATCATATATCATTTACAAGACAACATAAGTCACTTTAAATCATGTACATGAGATTTACTTAAAAACAAATATATTTTCATCATCGAAATGGGATACCAAAATTTCTTTACCTATATGATTTGGAATATTACATACCACGGTGACATCAGTAGTAAACCCATGGTATTTTGATAATTCCGAATATAATGTAATGGAACTTTATGTTAGGTGACTTATTTGATCGTTTGTGAGCATGCATAGGAGTTCTAGCTTGAAAAAGGCTTTGAAATATTAAGAAAAAAGAGGTAGCATTGAATTAAAAATGATACCGTAACATAACCTAATCTATTCTTATTACTACAACCATAATTTGAACTAATTACCATATTCATCATGTCATCCATAATAACACAATATTTTGATTCCCTTGCCTTGCTAAAGTGAGTTTTTCTTCCCATCATTATATATATATATATATATATATATACACATCACCCCTAGTCTTCATTTAATATAAGATAAATTTTCTTCGCATCATTATGTCACTGCAGGTGATATATATGAATGGCTCATGAGTATTAATTCATTTAGATATGGGCAAAAAATTTCAATATTCTAAATTTTGTAATAGTTTTTATTAAATGTAATGGAATTTAGACTAAGGTTTGGTAATATTTAAAACATTTAATTATTTTTTATTTTTTTATTGTCTATTTTTTTAGATTACTATTGATTTGGGGATATGACATTGCTCTTGGTTCATGTGCCCGAGGACCTGGCGGCGAGGATGATATCAACAATTGTATAATTATCCCCAACCTTTTCTGGTTTTGGCTCCTTGTAAATAGTACCTTCTTTATCATAAATATGTCATCCATAATTCAAATAGCATAAGGCAGGGATGACAATTAATATTCCAGGTTTCCACGATCCTGCGAATTAAACAAGTGCCCTCCTGAAAAGTAAATCTGTCAACAATGATTCAGATCGCAGCGGTAGTGATGGCAATTAATAATATGATATGTGAGGTAACTTAGACAGAGAATCAAATAATATGTAAACATTTTATATTGTTGCTGTCAAATCTGTAAAGGTAAGAGCAAAGTTACCTGGTTCTTTAATTTTCCAACGGAATTCCTTGGGCATTCATTGCTAAAATTTATGGTGAGTATAATGGAAGCGTTTGATGTGAAAGCAAAATCTGGTGAGGTAAACTAGACAGAGAATTAGATAATCTGTAAACATTTTATATTCATGCCGTCAAATTTGTAAACATTTACATATTTACCTCGTTATTATTCCCACCCTCAAATATGTAAAGATAAGAGTAGAGTTGCCTCGTTCATTAATTTTCCAACGAGATTCCTTGGGTATTCATTGCTGAAATTTATGGTGAGTATAATGGAAGCATTTGACGTGAAAGCAAAATATGGTGAGGTAACCTAGAGAGAGAATCAAATAATCTATAAACATTTTATATTCCTACTGTCAAATCCGTAAACATTTACAAATTTACCTCGTTATTATTCCCGCCCTCAAATATGTAAAGATAAGAGCAGGGTTACTTACTTCTTAGGAGATGCAAATTATTTAATTACTTACTTCTGGTGGCAGACAAGCGTCAGATGCACTAGTAATTTGTGATAGATAAATTTGTCCACTTCTGCGCCGTGCAACTTTCTGTCTATAACAAGTGCATGTCCGCAAGAGCAAGCAAGCCTTATTGAGTCGCGCTATATCCTAGTAATTGCTCATTCAGGTATGAAGAATGCTGGGAAGACAGTAATATTCATTATTTAGTAATATCCATTATTTAGGGAACAAAGCATTTGTTTATATATATATATATATATGTATGTATGTATGTATGTATGTATGTATACATACATACATACATACATACATACATATATATATATATATATAAACAAATGCTTTGTTCCCTAAATAATGGATATTACTAAATAATGAATATTACTGTCTTCCCAGCATTCTTCATACCTGAATGAGCAATTACTAGGATATAGCGCGACTCAATAAGGCTTGCTTGCTCTTGCGGACAGGCACTTGTTATAGACAGAAAGTTGCACGGCGCAGAAGTGGACAAATTTATCTATCACAAATTACTAGTGCATCTGACGCTTGTCTGCCACCAGAAGTAAGTAATTAAGTAATTTGCATCTCCTAATATCCCTCAACTGTATCCCTTTACATGTTGGCAAAGACTTGGTTACATTTATACATATACATATACGTATATATATGTATATATATATATACATATATATATGTATATATATATACATATATGTATATATATATACATATATATATGTATATATATATACATATGTATGTATGTATGTATGTATATATATGTACATACATACATACATACATACATACATACATATGTATATATATATACATATATATATGTATATATATATACATATATGTATATATATATACATATATATATGTATATATATATACATATATGTATATATATATATACATATATGTATATATATATATATATACATATATATACGTATATGTATATATATAAATGTAACCAAGTCTTTGCCAACATGTAAAGGGATACAGTTGAGGGATATTAGGAGATGCAAATTACTTAATTACTTACTTCTCATGATAAGAGCAGGGTTACATGTTGGCAAAGACTTCGTTCTCATGATTCTAATGTGTAGTCATGATGTGTGATTTCAGCCTCAAAAGGGTTTTCATTATGGGAGGCGGCAAGGCTCCACAATCACGGAGGTATTACATTATCTATATCTCCATTAATTACATAATCTATCCATATAAATGGGTTATTTTGTTAAGTTGAATCTTTTTTTAATAAAAATAAATTTTAAATAAAGAAAAACAAAATCTAAATAATTTGATTTTGTCATTAATGATAATAAAAAAATCAAAATTCTCTTATCTTTCAACCTCTCAGAATTATATAAAACTACAGAAGATCAACAGTGACTGTTGCAACATGCAAGTGACAGTAACAAGGCTAGAGAAAACCATCTTAAAATAGATAGAAAAATGGACCATGAAAAAACAGTATGAAAGTAAGAAATGGGAATATGGTGAAACAATATAGAAATAAGAGACTGTTGGTGTTTGTGAGCTTTTCTTGATTCTTTAGGAATATTTTCTCGTCTTCAAACTCACCCTTTGTGCTTCCAACATCTTTAGCATTTGCTTGCTTCCTTTTGACTTCTCCCAGCTTTACAACATATAAAATGGGAAGCAACAACAACATATAAAATGGGGGAAGCAACAACAAAAGGATTTTCCATCAATGGAAATGGACATTCGTATAGTGATGCATATGTTAATAGGAATGAAACTGCTAATGGGCATGCAATTCATCATATTAATGGAATCATAACGATTGTTTCCAATTGAGTGTCAGGGGTTCGAAACTGCGCTTTTGGAGACGAACGACACCGTTGCTTTTGGCTTTTGGTATGAAGAAGAAATTGAAGACAATGTTCGTTGGTGTTTCGTGCTAAATAGGTAAATTTTGTAAACCTGATGAACTAAATTGTAATAACTTATCGTTGATTTTCGCACAACAGAGATTTCCGAGCCAAACAAATGCTTTCTTCACGAAATAATGAATATTACTGCCTTTGCAACATTCTTCGTACCAGAGTGAGCAATTACAATAGGATATATGTAGATTTCTTCATAGCGGAGTGAACAATTACTACATGTTAGAAAAGACTACACAGATCCTATCTAATATACATCAGTTTCTATTTTGTCTTATAAGACTTCATAATAATGGAAATTTCTTGTGTGATTCGAATATAAATAGGCTGTGACAAACGAGAGATTCAGGAGTGTTCTGCATTGAGTGGTAACGAACTTGCCCACTGCACGTATATCAATTCCTATGTTCTTTAGCCCAATAGTGGACGCCTCCATTGCTCCTGCAGCGTCCATGGTTAATGAACAACATCCAGCTCTGTACCGAGGCTATAAGTTTGAAGAGTTCTTAAGATGTTTTAGGATCCAAGGATTAAAGAATTTGTTGGATAATTTCAAAATCAAATAAATTAGAGAATGGCCATTTGAAATGAACTTTGGAGTTAGTCATTTGTAAATTCTTGTGCTTTGAACCCCTTGGATTTGTAGATCTGTCCTCACATTTATTTATGGATTTGGGTATCATACAACATGGGAGAGGAGGATATATTTGTTTATTTATTGAGTTACTTCAATCAATTAAAATAACATTTGTAAAGCAAAATGACTCATTTAATTATATATACATACATAATGAAAAAAAGAAACGTTAACCATATGCTCTTTGGGAAATCATAATTTTTTTGGCTCACGCGAGGCTGGAGCAGCACGCGCTTGGGCAGCTTTGAGGCTTGAGCAGGGCTCGTAGAGGACGCATGGTGGCGCCTGGGGGAGGGGAGGACGCCCCCCCCCCCCCTTCGATCTCGGATGGGGATGCCTTCAGAAGGCCCCCCCCGAGCAGAGGAAAAAAAATCTCTCCCCCGGTCATCCCAAAATTCATCAAGAAGCTGGACGAAATCCCTGAAATTGCCCTGCCTGAAGAAAAACCAATGAAAACTGCCTTGGCTCTAGCTAAGAGAGGCCTCGTGGGCCAATTCATGGGGTTATGGCCCTCTGCCAAGACCACAGATGACTGGATCCAGAGGAATTGGAAACCCAATCTGAAACAAGGTGTAACCTGCTTCCCCGTTGGGAGAGGGTTTTTCGTGTTTGAATTCATCTCAGAAGAAGACAGAGACTTAGTCTTCAGGAATGGTCCCTACTTCATGGGATCGCAGGGCCTCTATCTGAACAAATGGACTCCAGACTTTGACCCCGCGATCGATCTCCCCAAAGAGGTGCCAGTGTGGGTCGGGCTCCCCAATCTCCCAATGCATTGCTGGGACTTTGACACGTTGAAGAGAATAGGGAACGGAATCGGCCATTTCATTGATAAAGCTGATAACAAAGGTCAATACTCTTGCGCCAGAATCTGTGTTGAAGTGGATCTTGAAGCCGGCCTACCTGAGGCAGTCAAACTTACAGTAGGATCCTGGACCCACTACCAGAAGCTGGACTACGAACACTTGCCCTTCAAATGCAGGAACTGTCAAGAACACGGCCACTTTCAAAGATACTGCCCCAAACTGGCTGCTGGAAAAGAAGATGCGGAAGGATGGCAGAAAGCGAAGAAAGGGAAAACCTCCAGCAACACCAAAATAAAGGAGAAAACGATCCAAGAACCAGCAAAGGAAGGCAATCCAACGCCCAACCTTCAGGAAACCTCCAATGAGATCCAAAACCCTGATCTTGGTACAAAAGTTGGCGAAGCTCGGGGGTCTAGCCCAAGCGATCTTCATAGGACTGCCTCCAGTCTGCCAAAGGAACACACCAACCAGAGCTCGGAAACAGGTGCTGACTCCTCTGAGGAAGGTGACACCGAAGTAAGTATCCCGTCCGTCTCTCCAAACCAACCAAAGCGGGGACGGAAGCCTGAGAAGAAAAGAAGGGAAGAACAGTCTTACAAGGACGTAGTTCAAGGATCACAGCACACCATTCCAGAGCTGATGAACACCAGATCGGGGTTGAATATTGGGAGAACCTCGAAAGGGGGCCATCCCCCTCAATCAGGTAAATAATGCAATACGTCTCTTGGAACTGCAGAGGACTAGGCACCGCTCTTAAAGAAGAATCTATAAGGGATTTAGTAAGAGCATTGAGGCCGGAAGTCCTCCTAATCCAGGAGACGAAAATGGAGGAGGAAGCCCTCCTCTGAGCTAGGAACTCGTTTTGGAAGAAAGGCCCAGGTAGGGCTGTGAGCGCTAGAGGAGCCTCGGGAGGCTTGGCAACTTTCTGGGACTCTGCAAAGCTTGATCTTGTAGAAGAAGAAGGCACCACGCACTGGCTTTTCACCAAGCTGTACCATAAAGACTCCGGTCACTTTGTGAGTATCTTTAATCTGTATGTTCCTGTCTCATTTGTGGAAAAAAAAGAGTGCTGGGACTCTTTAAAAATCTTCCTAAACCAGCATAATCCTGAGAATCTAGTTGTAGCTGGAGACTTAAATGTAACCCTTGCCCTAGCAGAAAAAAAGGGGGATCAATAGTCCGGGATCCCGCCAGAGAATGGGTGGAAGACTTGATGATGGACTGGGACCTTGTTGATATCACCCTTGACAGAGGAAAGTTCACTTGGTCCAACAAAAGATTTGGGCCAGGCCACATTGCTGCTCGCCTAGACCGGTTCCTTATTCACTCTTCCTTCCTCACCCTTGGACTCATGGCCTCCTCTAAGATCCATGTGCATTACACCTCCGATCATAAACCAATCTTGCTCACCCTCTCCCCTGAAGTTCAGTTAGGCCCCATTCCCTTCCGGTTCAGTCCTTTATGGGTAGATCAGGATGGCTTCCTTGACATGGTGAACAAATCCTGGAATGAACCGATTTATGGGTCTCCTTTCTTTGTCTGGGAAGGAAAATTAAAAAGGCTAAAAGCTGATCTAAAATCTTGGGCTAAAGATTTAAGATCCCCTACAGATGAAAGGAAAAGAACCCAGAAAGCTCTGGAGCGGCATCAACTGGCCATGGAAGAGTCCCCTATCACCCTTGTCTTGCTCAACAAGGAAGCTGATCTCCAAAGGCAGTACCAAAAAGCATGTAGAGAGGAGGAAACCTACTGGAGAGTCAAATCAAGAACGCTCTGGCTTCAATCTGGAGATAAAAACACCTCTCTTTCTTTCACAAGCAGGCTCAAGCTTGTAAAATCTACAACTCCATCAACAAAATTCAGATGCAAGATCAAATAATAAAGGACACCAACGACATCAAGGAGGCTGCCCACTCCTTCTTCAAAGAGCTTTATTCTACCCCGGATCTGGACCCGGTGGATCCGAATTCATTCCCTCTCTCAGTGATTCCAAAGCTGATTAGTGATGAGGACAACCAGCTGCTGAACAATCTGGTGAGTATTCGTGAAATTAAAAAAGCCCTCTTCAGCATGGACCCGGACAAAGCTCCCGGGCCGGATGGATTTACAGCTCAGTTCTATGTCTCTTGTTGGGACATAATCAAAAGGGACTTGTACATAATGATTAAGAAGTCTCAGCTCTGCTCCAAATTAGGTGGCAACACTAATTCCTCATTCCTGGCTCTCATTCCAAAAGAAAAAGGAGTCAGGAATTTCAATAGGTTCCGCCCAATATCCCTTTGCAACACTGGTTACAAAATCACAACCAAAATAATGGCCAACAGACTCAAAAAAATTCTGCCAAAGTTGATCCCGGAAAACCAAGGTGGGTTTGTCAGAGGCAGACAAATCCTGGACAACATAATTCTAGTCCAAGAAGCCATTCACACCAGCTACAGGAATAAAGAGAAAGGAATGGTAGTTAAGCTGGACTTAGCCAGCGCCTTTGACCGCGTCAAGCATGACTTCCTCTTTGCTGCCATGAGGAATTTTGGGTTCAATCATAATTTTATTCAGTGGGTTAAAGCCTGCATATCAGCTCCCTGGATTGCGCCGCTGATCAATGGCCGGCCTACCAAGTTCTTTCAGGCCTCAAGAGGCTTAAGGCAAGGCTGCCCCCTCTCTCCAGTTCTCTTTGTCATCCAGGATTCTGTGCTAAGTTACCAGCTGAATAAAAGTCTCCAAAACAGATTTCTCTCAGGCATAAGAATAGCTCCCAAGGTCAAAGATGTAAATCACGCCCAGTTCCCTGATGACACTCTATTATTGGGAGTGGCCAATCTCAGAACAACCAGGAAGTTCAAATCAGAACTTGACTGCTTTATGAACAGCTCTGGAAGTGAAATAAACTTCCACAAAAGTAAGATTTATGGCTGGAACAGCTCCCCTCTCGAAATGCTGAACATCTCTCGAATTCTTGACATGGAAGGCATCTCAAACTGGGACACCTTCACCTACCTGGGCATCCCCATCTTCAAAGCCTCTCCTAAAGTTGTCCACGGGCTGCCCCTACTAGACAAGCTCAAAAACAAAATCCAAGCTTGGGGAGAAACCTGGCTCAACAAGGCTGGCAAAATTGTTTTGATTAATTCTGTCCTCACCAGTCTTCCTATTTATCAGTGTTCAGTTCTGTTAGCTCCCAAAACCATAACGAACAAGATTGAAGAGCTGCTTCGGCGTTTCCTTTGGGAGGGGGGACGAAATAATGAAAAGAAGATGCATCTTGTCAGCTGGGACAAGATCAAAAAGCCAAGGCTAGAGGGGGGCCTTCAAATCTGAGATGTTACCACCCAAAATCTAGCTATGGGTGGCAAAATCCTCTGGAACATGATCTCTGGCAAGAACACTTGGAGCAAGCAGATCCTCCGGAAAAAATACTTCACAGGTAACAGGAAAAGATGCCTTGAAAAGCCTCCCAAAAAACAGACTGGTTCCCCAATCTTCTTGCTGTGTAAAAAAGCCTTGCCTTACTTCACAGCCAAGCTCACTTGGATTCCTGGAAATGGTGCAAATATAAACATCTGGGACGATTATATTCTAGGAAATCAGCCTCTTAACAGTCTGATCGAGCTGAGGAACATCCAGGCCTGCCTCTCTGTCAACAATAGATGCACGCTGTGGGATATCTCCTCATGGGGAAATGATGATCAAAACTCCTGGGTTAGCTGGAACGTTGTTAATTACCCGGAGGAGCTTAAGGAGGAAGCGTTGTTACTAATGGACATGCTTCAAGGGAAAACGCCCATCTCAGCCAGATCCAAAGACAAACGGGGCTGGGGCTCTGGCACTGGAAAAATACTCTGCCTCTGCTGGTTATTCTTCTATTCTGGAACGGCCTTGGGCTCCTCCCAATCCAGGCCCGTGGAAAGCCATATGGAATTACCCGTCCATTCCAAAAATCGATATTTTTATCTGGCAGCTACTTCACAACAGCATACTCACCAACGAAAACCTAAGAAGGAAAGGATGGGCTGGCCCTTCACGCTGCCCACTGTGCAAAAACGCTGAAGAGAATGCAGACCATTTATTCACAGCCTGCGATTTCACTCTAGAGGTCTGGAAAATTTTGCTTGGCTCCATCACTATTTGTTTACCCAGCACTGTAATGGAAATGGTAAGTCACTGGCCCCATCTCTATCCCCATGATTTGAGCAAAAAGCATTTAATTAAAACCACGTGGATGTGGATTCCCAAGTTCCTGTCATGGAAAATATGGTTGGAGCGGAATAATAGAATATTCAGGGAGGAAAGCAGGGTCCCAGCTCAAGTTGCTATCAAAGCCCGGGTTATGTTGTCTGAAACATTAAAAATTAAGGCTCCCAAAAGTAATACGGCCCCTCTCTCTATTGAAGAAGACCAATGGATTAAGGAGTATCAGCCAGTTCAAAACAGCAATGCAGCCATGAAACCGCCCCACAAGGCCAGCTGGGAAATCAGACTAGCTGAAATGGACTTTATCAAGTGGAGATCGGTGCTAAATGAATGGTGTCTCTTCTTCGACGGGGCCTCGAAAGGGAACCCCGGGCAAGCTGGAGGAGGCGGTATTATTTTTGAACCTTCAGGCAAAATCCATCTGTCCTATGCATGGGGCCTAGGACAAGCTTCCAACAACCAAGCTGAAATCCTGGCGCTGTGGCAGGGCCTTACCCAGGCAAGAAATCTGAACATCCAAAAGATTAATATATTCGGTGACTCCAGGTTGATTATTAAAGCGGTTCATACCAAGAAGGTGCCCTCGAACATCTATCTTGGCCAAATTTTCAAGAAAGTTTGCCTCCTCCTCTCTCACTTCAGAAATTATAAGGCTCAGCATGTGCTAAGGAATCTTAATAGCCTAGCGGACGCTGAAGCCAATCGAGGAGCTCTATTGAACAAAAGCCAACTATCTGTCAACGGAGGAAGCTCTATTTACGCAATTCCATAAGGATAAAGAAAGGAAGACCTTCAAGATAAAAAATGTAAAGGACTTAAGCTGGAAAAGAAAACTAGAAAAGTGATTATGAATTTGTAGGCCCTGGCAGCCCATTTGCCAGTCTTTAATTTAATTTTAACCGTTTTTGTAAAAAAAATAAAAAGAAACGTTAACCATTCTCAGAAGGGTTAACCATTCTCATTTGATTATAGGTGTCTCTTCAATATTGGAGGATTTCTAGAATTTTTGGATGGCATTCATTTTATGTCTCTGGTAGAGGTAAGTTTTTTCCACAAAAATAGGGTTGCAAGCCGTCAAATCTGTCTGTATGCGGTTATTCTTATTGTTTCGTTTTGAAGAGGATAAATGGATGATTCAATAGTCTAACAGAAGATACATTTGATGGGTATTATCTGATTGTAAAATTTTCTTTCGGTATACTGATGTTTGTGAACGAGTCTTAGTGGTTTTCATGTGAATAGCCATGTGAGGTTATAAATATAGATTTGGGTTGCAGTAACGAGAAAGTATTTAGTTATATCTTGTTTATCTGGTACACATTGAGAATTAACCCAAAATTACCCCAGAAGTAGAATTGAATTATCTAGCAGTCCCAATGTCTAATTACTTGGTAAATTTTAAAATTGGCGAGCTTTAACTCATTATTTAACTACAAATACATGTATTAACTTAAGTTTATTTGTTCGTTTCTAATCTAAAATTTTATTATATCAGGTCAACAAAACATTTGGATGCACTTGAAAGATGTGGTGGACACCATAAAAGGAAATGGAGTATTGTGAAACTAATCTTACCATTCTCTTTAACGACAAAATACAAAGTGTTTCTTATATGTTATTCCATCTTTTCGATTTTATATTAATAATTTTTTTAATAGATAAAAATTGTTTTAATTTAAAATTCAAATATATATATATAAAGAGAGTTAAAGTTTATTTAACACTCAACACAAAGATGATATATTTAGAAAAGTCCGCCGCCTTTTTTCACTATTGGTTCTTATTTTAGCTATGTGGATCTTCTTCTTTAGGTAGAGAGAGATAATTTTGATCTTCACGATTAGGGTTAATGATTCCCCTTTTAATATCTTAATTTTCATTTATCTTCTAAACTTTCAGCACACCATAGCTTTGCTTTGAACTTTGAAGTAATAATATTTTTAAGTTATCATCTATATTTTGCAAAATGACATTTTAGTCAATACTCAACATATTTAACAAAGACACATGACATATTTATGACAACCTAGCTTGAGCCTTAAGACTTTATAGCAGTTATGTTATTAGATTTTTTATGAAATAGGGTGAATAAACTTTCTTGAGAATATAGCTTGTTAGTATTTTCATTCGAAATGCCATAAGTCAATATTTGGTATCCTTAATTTATTATGTAATCTTGAATTTAAGATTTATTCTCTTAATTAAACATTAAGTTGTTAAAATTTATTTTTTCAAATTAAATAAAAATTATTAGATATTAAATTTAAGATTGATCCTCTCAATCAATCATTAAGATTTATTTTTCAAATCGAATAATAAATTATTAGATATTTCATGATTGAACTTATTTATTAACATGTATTTTTCAAATTTGTTACTCTTATGACTAGAAGGTAATTATATAGTTTAGATCTTGTTTTTTTTGTTATGAAAGAATTTATTTGCAGAAAAATAGTTTTGATTTAATTACATATTGGATAAAATAATTATTTATGAAAGTCTTACAAGAGTGTGGTATAAGAAATTGGTTTAAAAGAAACAAAAAATTATATAATATATCAAGTTATGATAAAATTTTAAGTTTCATCGATGGTATGAAACTTGGGTTTTGATGACTAAGAAATTTTATGGCAATATTTGCTTTCTGTGTTACAATTTTGTAGCAAAAACATCATATTTATGTAGTTTTTGTGTTATAGCAATAGCTAATAGCTATTTGCAATTGCGGTGACATTGCCACCTCGTGGCTCTTGCTATATATATTTAACACCCTAGTCTTCATTTAATATAAAATTATTTTGCAGATTATGTAAAAATATAAATATAAATGTATAGGATTTATTTAATTGTTTAAATAAAAATGTAATATAATTTTTTTAGATTTATTATTATATTTTTTTTTATTATGATGATAAATTTTTATTTTCATTTTTAATTTAAATGTTATATTAATTACATGCAATTGACTTCTTAATTAATTTTTTTTTAAATTGAAATTTTCAACAAATTTAAAATATTTATTAAATAGCTTGCATATGGACATGCACTCTTACTCTAACTTATACAAGTGTTTCAAGTCCTTATTGCCTTGAATATGGTGGGAAGTTTGTTCCTATATATGTGACTTTGTATGTAGCATCCATCGTATGATGGTGTTGAAGACCTTAAGTATGCTACTTCAATACCTTAGGTCTACATATTTTTATGGGACCATTAATCTTAGGTCTTATGAAATCATATATTTTAATTTATATATTCTTTTATTTAGATATATGGTAGTCATCTTCTTATGACATTATGATTTTGCAATTATGGCTATCAGTTTAAAAGGAGTATGTACATCGTATCAGGAGGAGACAAGCTAATGGCAATGTTTTCATGCACCCAATCCAAAGGAGCCCTAGAGTGAACCAATTCCCAAGCCAAAGGTGCCCTTGCGTGAACCAATTCAACATCCAAAAATGTTGTCTAAGCCGGATAACACACACACATACACACAACATTTTATAAAGTTAATTTTATGTTTTATATTGCTAATCATGACGAGCTACCACATAGCCTTGTTTTTAATGAAAATATGTATATTTTTAAAATCATTTCAATAAAATATAAAGAAATAATCATACCTTATTTTTCAAAAAAGTTAATAATGGGCATTTTTTGAAAACAAACATACTCACATTGCAACCAATACACCACGATGTTATGAGGGAGCACCACTCTCTTCTTTTTGCCCTCATTTGCAAAGGATCGTGGTATATTGGGCCTTATATGTTTTTGTGGATTACTTCTATCAAACAATTTAAGATATTTATTTTGTATAGAGAGTTATTTTATGTCATAAAAACAATTCCAAGACACATATGTTAGGCATGTGAAAGGAGAACTAAATAGATATTTTCAATAAAATATTCAAGGAAGAAGGCTAAATGTTATATAATCTTGACATTTTGTTTGTTTGTCATCATTGGAATTCGATCATGTACTGTATACTAAAATTGTAGTTCTCAGTTGATGAGGTTGATTTTGATATTTTCTTGTTTGCCATCATTGGAATTTGCAATGAACAATCTTGCAAACAATCATAACAAATACATGCTCCAAGCATTGGCTATGCCTGTTGCACAATCTATCGTAGATTTCACCTGTGGTTCAAATGCACAGTAAGATGATGACCATCAACTAGAAAAACAAATAATGCTAGGTGTAGGCAAGCAAATAATGTTATCCTGCAATTTATGGGTCCAATTAGGATTAGTGATTGTTGCACTTAGAGTGGTCATGCAAATTGTATATACACCTGGAACAAGCCCTCCTAAGTTACCAACCTGTATTATCGTGGCATTTGATAATTACATTCGACCTCCATGAGACTAATCTCAACTAAAGCACATACATATTCCACCCATAAATCGAAATAACAAGAAACAAATCCCCCTTAAGATGGCTCGGGCATTGACAATCCATAAATCCTAAGGATTGACATTAACAAGGTGAACCAATGACATTGGTAACAATGAACATCAAGGATTGACCTTTACATCAATGCCACACACTGCAACATTAGAAGGAACGTGAATTGAACCACCATTATCCTTTGAACGCTATGCAAAGATGAAATACACTTCATGTCTCACTTCGAAAAAAGGAAGAGGCATACCTTCATTCTCTATCCCTTTCACACTTAAAACTGCAACCCTCAATCCCTGCACTCATCTTACCAAATGAAAATATCAATGTTGATTGCCAATACAATTAGAGTAAAACGTTATTACTACCTAGCCCTTTATTGTTTTACTCATATATGTACACTTTCTCATATGACAAATTAATGTACATTTCATTTTAGTTGCCATCGATTACATGGGTTTCTACTCATTGCTTGTTAGTACTTGCAATAGAGTTTTCGTTTCAATTTCAATAACTACTATGCCTATCGAAAATTAGTTTGACTTGTTTTCAACAGATAAAATTATAATATTTACATACACATAACTTTCTCTCCTTTAGCAACATATTGAAGTTCTCTTTGACGTTTCATTTCCCTTGCTTTAGGGGTATGCTAGTTTATTCTTATTTTTTTAAGTCAGACTTGGGACTTGTTTCCCATCGCTCCTTTTGACTTTTTGTTTGAAAATGAAGTCATTCCCTAGTAAAGCAAGCATGATCATACCAATTACTAAGGATGATTGTATAAGTTATAAGGCTTTGCCATAACCAAATTATAATCTTTTTGTATTATCCTTCACCATTTTTAGCTATTTGGTGGTGACATGCAAACAAACTAACATGTTAGTTGATCACATTTTTTTAAAATATGTTTTTAGCATTGTTAAGAAACTAACAAAAACATGAACACCTTGACATATAACTCTTAAAATGAACACCCAATATGCGTACACCAATAAGAAAAACCCATAAGTTCCAACAAAAACCTGTCCATTCCATATCACTCGGAACAAATATTCTACAACTATCATTAATATTATGATCGCCTCTTAATTTGGCTCCTTCCCAAGGAGATCGTAACTAATAGAGCTTTGATCTTATATTTAATGTTGAAAATTTGTAGAAATATAACATATGCCCATTGCTAAAAACATGTTGAGTTTTATTATATAACAACAATAGGTAATTTGCATGGTACATCTCACAAATTACATGGCATATTATATAACAACAATAGGTAATTTGCATGGTACATGCATATTATATAACAACAATATGTAATTTGCATGGTACATCTCACAAATTACATGGCATATTGTGCACCACACTGGTCAAACTCACCAATGTGAAACCTGTGATATGACTCCCAAGTCATGAAAGTGTATCTCCAATATCAAATTGTATATTCTAACCAAGAGATGAATAGATACACTTTTGGATATCTAGTTGCTTGTACCGAATCTAAGTGCCAAACATTTATACTACTAAGCATGCCCCGTAATTTAATATTGTTTTAAATTATTGTCCAAAGGACAACGATCTTAATTGAACTTCTAATCGTATCTTTAGTACAGTAGGTGCAATGATAATATTTTTCTATAAAACAAAACAAAAAAAATCAATAAAATAGTTTATTAAAAGTTTTCTTTTTTTTTTCCAAAGAAAAAAATCGTAAATAACTTTATTCACTTTTAGTAGATGGCCCTCATAGTCCATTATACAAAGTACAACAAAAATGTTGTCAGTTACAATATTTGCCTCAAAAAGCACAAATCCACAGTCCAAATCTAATGTTCATAGATCATCATATCATAAAGTTCACTAAATCCTTTCCAAAAGATAGTAACAATAGTACATGAAATAAACTAAGTCTGATCATAGCAGACTTATATCATCACTCCTGATAAATCAGGTCGGATCAAAAAAAATGTGATCAGTAGCAAAAAAA
>LPNX010075351.1:1133824-1249672 GCA_001517045.1 Pseudotsuga menziesii | reverse complement strand
ATATAGTGGATTCCATAGAAAGATATTTGAGTTCACCCATCAGATTGTGAATCCACACAACCTTTGTTGTAGCATTCACTATGTCTTTGTATTCAACTAAAATAGTCGACAGGGAAACAACCTTCAATTTCTTGCATTACCAAATAATTGGGCTAAATCCAACACTACATCCTCTTGGATTAATTATCTCATATAGTGTGCATGAAGCTCCACATGTTTCATCTTGTTGTGAGCAACAATGCTAGTTATATTGCACTTTCATTGTTGCGATTCATAATATGATATAGTGGATTCCATAGAAAGATATTTGAGTTCACCCATCAGATTGTGAATCCACACAACCTTTGTTGTAGCATTCACTATGTCTTTGTATTCAACTAAGATAGTCGACAGGGAAACAACCTTCAATTTCTTGCATTACCAAATAATTGGGCTAAATCCAAGATGAAACACATAGTCTAAAGTTGAATTCCTATCATCTCTATCACTTGCCCAGTTTGAATCAGTATATTCTTGAAACTGAGTGAAGTTTTGGTTGTACTATTTAGTATCAGGATGATATGTACCTACTACCCTTTGAAATACCTAACAATCCTCTTTGTAGTCTTCAAATGACTCTCCTTCAAATCTTACATGAACTAGACTTTTAAACTAATAAAAAAGGCGATGTCAGGTCGACTATGACTTAAATAGATAAGATCACAAACAAGTTGTCTTTACATTGTCGCATCGACTTTTGAAGAATTGTAGTCCTTAGTCAGCTTCACTCCTGACTAAAATAGAGTAGAACAAGAGTTGCAGTTTTCCATCTTGAATCTCTTCAAGAGATCCGTTTCTCTTTTGTTGGCTAGGCCTAGCCACTAGCTTAGTCAAATACTTATCTAGGCGGTACTTTTACTTCATGTATCTTTCTTTATCTTGTTTTCAACATTCTCCAGGAGTTGCTTTTGCACTCCCACATTGTACTCTTACCGGATGTATCCTCTAGTCACATTAACCTACTTTTGTGGTCATTCAATGGCCATTAATACAATTATCTTATTTTTATCTTAATGGATACTTAGGTTGGGAAATGAAGATACCATCATCCAATTGCATAATTTGGATGCCAAGAAAGAAATGTAGCAAACCCAAGTCTGCCATCTCAAAGATCTTCTTCAGCTTCTCCTTCACAGTCATAATTAGATCGTAGTGATAATCAAGTCATCTACAACAACAGATAGAACTATGCAACAAGAGCAAAGGTCTTCGTATAGTCGACATGTTCTTATTGAGAAACTCACTTTGCTATCCTTTGAGCCTTATGTCTTTCAACAACACTATCTGACATGAGCTTAGTCTTGTAGATCCCACTTTCATTGATAACATTCTTGCCTTGCAATTGAGGAACTAGGTTCCAAGTTTGATTCTTTATGAAGGAACCATACTTGCCAACCATAGTGTTTTCCCATTTTGATTGATCATGCACATTTGCACGTCTTAGGATCACATGCCTCTAGCACATGTGCCATTAGTGCAACATTTCCTTGTTGTTTCCGACCTTGAGTCTTTCTTGAATAAGACACATTACCTAGATCAACAATGACAACTTCAACTGTTTTAGTTACTCACTTAGGACAATGAGCTTCTTGTGTAGTAGTCCTTGTATTGCTTTCATCACTATCAGTCAATTCATTTTCGAGGTTTTGTCTTTTAGTTGATTCTATAATAGAACTCCAAGTGGAAGTCAGTTCAATTGTCGTAGTTGATTTAGACAATAGACTAGTTGATTTAGAATAGGTCAGCAATTGAGAGTTTCCCAAGCTTTTGTCTGAAATTCTACTCAAGGTATTCAGAGAAGATGTAAACAGGGTTGCACTTGAGGTTTGCTCATCAAACATATCATTCTTTGGACAAATCATTTATTGTTTGACTAGATCAAATAGTTTATAGGCTTTTTGAATCTCTACAGTAACCAACCATAGTATAAGCATGACTCTTGGATCTAACTTACTTTGTTTTATAGGTTTTCAGATGTTCGATTGGAGGCCTCTTTCCACTCCATTTCTAAGAGGAGTCACATCCTACACTGCTTTGGTTGGGACAACCTCTACCCAGAAATTGGTTGATATTTCTTTTGCTTGAAGCAAACACCTAGCCATCTCAATCAAAATCCTTTTCTTCCTTTCTACATCTCATTCTATTGGGGAGCATAACATACATATTTCTACCATGAATTACCATTTTGTGACAAGTAGCCTTCAAATGCCTTGCTAATGTACTTGCCTCCACTATCAGGCCTCAAGCATTTCACAGGTTGACTACATTGTTTTTCAACAAATGCCCTAAATTCCTCGAGCTTCTAAAAAATAATGTCTTTGTTTTTCAAGAAATATACTCTAGTGAATCTTGAAAAATCAATGAAGGTTAAAACCAATGCAGTTTGACTCGATCAAGTCTTTCCTTTCCCAAATGCCTCTTGGTGATGCTTACCAAGTACACAATCCTCAAATGCAACATCTGGAGGAACTACTACATGGGAAGTCCATGGACCATATTCAACTTGACGATCAATTGCATGCTTTTGAAATTCAGATGGCGTAGTCAAGCCTCGAGCATTTCACAGGTTGCCTTCACCATTTGTTGGACACACCGAGCACACTGAGAGGGGGGGTGAAAAGTGTGTATAGCTTTTGTTACTTTCTTAACAATAACAATCATCAACAACTTATTCAATACTATGCAGAGTATGCTGTTATCATTATATCAACAATTATAGCTCATCATCACTTATCATCATATCATCATCACATAAGAAGCATAGAAAAACATAGTACACAAGATTTTTACGTGGAAACCCAAGTCATGGGGGAAAAATCACAGAAGCCTTATAATAATAGTTTTCCAGTAACAACTAGAAGGAGGCAACAACCCCCTTGTTATAATGACTTCATTCTCTAGCTACAACTGGAAGGAGCCTACAACCCCCTGATTTACAGGCTGCAACCTGAAGGAAGCCCTAGCTCCCTAGATTTCCTTGCCTCGTCCTGCCACCCTGATATGAAGATAAAAATTGTTGAACCACGACTACATTGATCTTGTGGACCAGCTAATCAACACCTGTACTACACTGCACCACACTGCACAACAACTGTCATTGTTGACCATTGCTCATCAACTGTCACTGCTCATCATCTGACCACTTCTCCTCAACTGACCACTGCACCACACCTGTACCAATAACTTGTACCAACAACTTGTCTAATCAATCTGTTGCTCACATCATTTGACTTGGTCAATCTGAGGCTAATCAATTGCTCACCAAACTCAGTCCTCCTGATTCAAACCAACCACTCATACAACTCATCCAATGTGAGTCCGACCAACTGCACATAAGGCAACTTGTGGCAATCCTGACTGAACCAACCTGTACCAAGCTGCTTGTGTATCTTTTCGAAGATCAAAAGATGAAGAAATAATAAACAAACCAAAATAAACTCTAGATCATGTCATCACATAGCTTGCGCAACAAGCTTTCCAACGAGCCAAGAATTTTGTAATTTTGGTTCCGTATGAGAAAGTTATATTAATTTTAGTAAATCTCTTCAATCCAAAAATTTCTCCTCCACAAAGTTTCACTCTCTTTCTCCAAGAGTTGCGAAATACCAAAAATAGACTTGATTCATGAATAAATGAAATGTTTGATCTTCTATTTATACACAAAATTTCAATTTTTAATTGACTATGCCGACATGTAAATAACAAATTAATAATTAATTAAAGTAATTGCTTTTTGTTTGGTTGACTGACCCAAAAGATGATTAAAAATTAAAATCTCTTCAATCGTGAGGAGTTAAGAGACGCTCCACATATCAACCGAAAGGGATTGACGAGGACTATCTCCCTATGCTGAGATTATTTGCAATTACTTGGTTCAATATTCTTAAATTCTTCAATTTGTACAAGACACCGAGACTTCACACATAAAAGGTGCCAAAGACCATGTTACCCTATGCATAAGTTCCAAGGTCAAAGGATTAAATGGACATCATCAAAGGCATGAGGGATTCAATGGTCGTCACATCCACAGACTTTACATCAACAACGAGGAGGGCTCCACTATATACTCATCATATGAAGGGTATGAAGGACCCCAACACCACCAATCAAGTGGGAACACAGACTTTTTCAAGAATATCATCATCATATTCAAGGTCTCCATATCATTAAAAACATATCCAATGGTTCCACTATATATCTTCATCACCATAAGTGTACCAACACCCCAAAAGAGGGGTACCAAGACCTCACCACTAGTTTGCAACATCTTATGGGCTTCATGTCCATGATCACAAGGCTACAACATGCCAATGACCATATAGCGTCCAAGGGCCATCAAACCACCATATGTGTGGGTTCAAGACCCAAACTTCCAAGGACACCATGGACTTCATAAGAAGGGGTTCCAACATACCACCATAAGTGTGGGTTCCAAGATCCAAGTCTCCACATGCAAGAGGATCAAGATCTAAGCTTGCAGGCTTAAGTGTAATATCCCAAATACTGATATTCTCTAATGTTCTAGTGTAGTGCTGGCTCACATACCCAACCTTATACAAGAATATGAAATAATTGTGCATGCAAACTTGCCATCCAAAAATGCCCTAAATTGTAGTTGAATTAGGGTTAGGGTTTGCAGAGAGAAATTAACACTTATCATTGATATTCCGGCTGATAATGACTCTAGAGATAGCTGCATGCATAAAGATACGGATAGGTAGCCTAGTAGTGCTCCTTTCCTCCGGTGTTATCGCCCCGCAGTACCGTAAGCACCCCCAGACCGAAGATGATGTTTTTGTAGGAGGAGAGGTCAGTTCCGGCTGAAACTTGATGGGCTTGTCTGTCTGCTGATGCCAGAGAGATGGACTGACACATGTGGAGGTTTAGCTGCCTCTAAGTGCCCTAGCGAATTGATTGGCAGTTCTGTTGCTCACGCCCCCAACTGCTCTGTTTGGCTGATAGCTGCTCCAGGTGAGCGAACTGATGGCTGATAGTCACTCTATGCCGTAGGATAACCCTGTTGAGAAAGAGGAAGTTGACATGCGGAGGAAAGACTGGGTTTTGTGGTCCCAACGAATCCTTCTGAGATATCCTAGCTATTACCGGCTACAAGTCGTGAACCAGCAAACAATCCCTCCGAGTGTGCTGGATCTTCGGATGCTGAAGTATATGATGAATGCTGTGGATAAACCTGGATGATCTATCCCAGTAGGAGACTAGTGCAGATATCTCACTGTCGAACCCTCGTTAGCTGAAGACACCGTCTTCAACCCCAACTGCTACTGTTGCACGCTGTGTTGCTACTAAAAACTCCAAAATCAATTAACAATAATAATCGATAGCCTCTTTAGTTCAATCACCCTCTTAAATAGAACTTCATGCGCTTTTAGGGTTTGCATTTCACTTTTAGGGTTTATGCTTTGCATTTGCATGCATGCAATTCTAATTTGTTGTTGAATTTTAAGCCTAAAGAAATAAGGCTTCTTTTATCCGACTGATGACTTAGCACTGAATGAATGTCCTGTTCTGCTCTAAGTGTCAAATGTCCTCGGTCAATTCCCTCTCATGCAGTACCCGCTCGAACCTATGGGAATTAAGTAGGTTAGCGGGTGTTTTGGATGCTTAATTAGAGGGGGACATTACAGTCCTCCCCGCTTGAAATTGCTTGTCCTCAAGCAACTGCAAACTAGGATGCTGCAATACTTGCTTTCCTTCTCATGTAGCGTCCTCCATAGGTAATTCCTGCCATTGTACCAGATACTCTCGAATCACCCTGTTTCAGAGCTTCCTTTCTCGCACCTGTAGGATTCTCTCTGGAAATAGCACCAGTAGCCTTCATCATCTAACGGAGGTAACTCAGTGGATGGAGTAATGTGTTGTCTTAATGTTTTCTTGAGACTGGACACATGAAACACATTGGGAATCTTGCTTTCCTCCGGGAGTTCTAGCTCATAAGTCTCCTCTCCAACCTTCCGAATTACCTTGTAAGGACCGTAGAAGCGAGGTTTTAGTTTTTCCGTTCCTTTCTTCTTGAGGGAAGATTGCTTGTATGGTTGTAGCCGTAAGTATACTAGATCTCCTGCCTCGAAGCTCCTCTCAACCCTGTGTCTGTCTGCGTATAATTTTTGCTGATTCTGTGCTGCCTGTAAGTTCTCCCTCAAGATCTTAAGGATATCCTCACTGTCCTGTGTCCAATCTTTGGCCTTGGGTGCTCTGTTGTCTCCAAAAGCTAGATTTGCGAAGCTCAGTGCGTCGTAGCCATATAATGCTTTAAAAGGTATCATCTGGATAGACATATGGTAGATGGTATTGTAATCCATGTCCTTTGTTGGCATGCTACATAATTGCGTAGATACCCTTCAACCCACTTGTTGACAATTTCTGTCTGCCCGTCGCTCTATGGGTGATAACTCGTACTTGTAGTGAGTTCTGTCCCTACTAACTTGAATAGCTCCTTCCAGAAGGCACTGGTGAATTTACTGTCTCGATCATTGAAAATGGTCTTGGGTAACCGATGTAGTTTGAAGACCTCCTGAAAAAATAACTCGGCTACCTGTGCTGTTGAATAATCAGATGAGATAGCAAAGAAATGGGGCAAATTTGGTCAATCGATCTACCACGACATATAAGCAATCTCGTCCCTGTACCTTGGGCAACCTTGTAATGAAGTCCATGGAAATACTTTCCCACTTTTGCTCCGGAATTGGTAGTAGCTGAAGTAACCTTGCCAGATGAATGTGCTTGAATCTTGTTTTGCTGGCAGATGCTGCATTCCCGAACGTGCTGCATAAATTCCCCTTTGACGCCCTTCCATGAGAACCTCTCTCGGATCTGCCTGTAGGTCTTTAAGAAACTTTGATGTCTTGATAATGGTGAGTCATGGGATGCCTGCATGATCTTCCTTTTTAAGGCTGATTCTAGGACGAGGTATATCTTGCCCTTGTAATAAATAGATGATGTCATCTATAATTCTGTACGTGTCATCCTGAATCTGTCCATCCATTAACTCGCAAGCAAATTTGTTTTTGGAGTACTCTACTAAGAGAAGAGACCTCCAATCTGTGGATATACTCATGAGAGACAATGAAGCGGGTTGTCTGGATAATGCATCAGCTACTACATTGTTCTTACCCTTCACATACTCTATCTCGAAATGATAAGCCTGCACCTTGCTGACCCATTTCTGTTGGCGCCCGTTCAACTCCTTCTGTTCCAAGAAGTACTTGAGGCTGTTATGATTTGTCTTGATTTTGAATTTGCTGCCCACCAGGTACTGTCGAAATTTAGTGCGAGCATGTAAGATGGCGAGCATCTCCTTGTCGTATATGCAGTAGTGGCGCTCATAGTTTTTCAGTTTCCTTCTCTCAAATGCAATCGGGTGATGGTTTTGCATCAGTACTGCCCCTAGTCCTTCTCCTGACGCATCACATTCCACTACAAACGGCTGTGAGAAGTCTGGTAGTGCTAAAATAGGGCAAGAACTCATGATGACTTTCATTTCCTCAAAGGTTTTCTGTGCTAAATCTGTCCATGTGAATGCCCCCTTCTTTGTGAGATCGGTGAGTGGTGCAGCGAATTGGGAGAACCCCTTAACATACCTCCAATAATATGTGCAAAGGCCTAAGAAGCCCTTTTAGTTCAGTAACTGTCTTTGGCGTGGGCCAATCCCTGATAGCCTAAATTTTCTCCATATGAACTTGTACCCCTTCTGCACTGGTGATGTGCCCTAGATACAACATCTCCTTCATGCTAAATTCACACTTAGACATCTTCGCGTAAAGCGAGTGCTCTTCTAGAATGCTCAATACTTCGTCTAAATGTTTTAGATGCTCCTCCCATGTTTTGCTGTAAATCAAAATATCATCAAAGAATACTAGCAAATACTTACGTAACTGAGCTCTGAAAGTATGGTTCATGCACGATTGGAAGGTGGCTGGAGCATTGGTGAGTCCAAAAGGCATGACCAAGAACTCGTAGTGACCATAGTGGCAACGGAAAGCTGTTTTGGAAATGTCTTGATCCCTTACTCGGATTTGGTGGTACCCCGAGCGAAGATCAATCTTTGAAAAGTATTTGGCCCCCCGTAGCTCGTCCATGAGTTCATCAATCCTGGGAATGGGATACTTGTTTTTGATGGTCTTTTTGTTGAGTGCTTTGTAATCGAATGTGCCATCCTTCTTCTTAACTAAGACCACTGGGCTGGATATATCCTAGTTCTAGCAATTCCTTGATCGTCTTCTCGATCTCATCCTTATATCTTTTGGGATGCCTGTAAGGAGTGGTGATGACTGCTTGTGTCCCCTCCTCCAGCTCGATGATGTGCTCAAATCCCCTATCTGGTGGTCTACCTACTAGAAGATCCCGAAATACCTTCTCGCGCTTCTGCAATAAGGCTTGAATATCTGCTGGGTGTTGGGTGTTATTCTTTGGAGGTTTCCTAAAGGTGACCAAACATTCTGCTGACTAGTCTATGTCATCCCGCCTGAGCACGACCTCCATTCTCTGTGAACAGACTGGTTTTGGGGGATAAGTGTTCATGCCCCCTCAAAACTACCCGTTTCCCATCTGGTCCCTAGAATTCCATTTCCATTGCTCCGTAGACTGTAGAATTCCATTTCCATTGCTCCGTAGACTGTAGTATATTTCCCTATTGAATAAAGCCATTGAACGCCTAATACTACATGTGTATCTGCCACATCCACTACATAAAATGAATCTGTCATCTGGTAGTTGCCTAATGTGACATTCAGTTTTGGAATCTAGTAGTTGCATTCCATGCTAGAGCGGCTACTGCTACAGTAAATCCCTCAAACTTCTCTGTTGGAATACCCCTCTTAGCCACCCATGCTGCATCAATGAAATTGTGGGTTGCTCCCCCATCAATTAATACTCCTACTAGGTGGCCCTGTACTACTCCTCTGACCCTGAGAGTGTGAAACTTAGGTAGCTCGGATAATGTAGCAATCACTCCCTCTGGTGTATCCCCTTGGAGTGACTCCTCCTCTGCTGCCTGCAATTCCTTTGTTGTTTCCTGCTCGTAGTCCTCCCCATCATTGTCTGAATATACCTCTATGTACCCTTTCCTAAGCACCTATGTCCTGGAACCCATGGCTCCTGACAAGTAAAACACAACTTCCTCCGTCTCAAGTCTTTCCTTGTGTCATCATCTAGCCAAGTTTTCTTCGGTATGTCTGGCTGAAAAGGTTTTCTATCCTTGTCTCTAACTGGGAATTTGGTCTTGAGAGGAAACCGGTTCTTCGAGACTGAATCCTGGAGATCTCTGGCTCTGCTAATCGCATCTTGTAAAGTGGGGGGTTTGTAGGCTTTCACCCATCCCCATAGTGGTTTTGTGAAGGCCTCTGTGAACAACATAGTCAACTTGTTCTCCGACACATTGGTTACCATAACAGCTACCCTCTGAAACTCTGAGATGAAGGCCTCGACGTTACCTGTCTGTTTGAGTTGATCCAACTCTCTGAAGTGTATCTCCGGGTATTTCCTGTCGAACCGCTCCATGAGCTTCTGTGTGAACTTACTATAGGAGCTGATGGTGTTGTGACCCAATGTCACTAATTTGTGGTACCACCATTCATGAGCCTCTCCGTCTAAGTGCAGTGTAGCCAATTTAATGGCATATGTCTCTGTCATGGGGTTGAGTTGGAAATAAGTATCCAACTTCTGAACCCATATCCTCGCTGAACCTTCGCGAGCCCCATCAAAGTTTGGGATGGTCAACCTACCCAAGGTTTTCTGCAACTCATAATTATGATTGAATTCTTTGTTGAAATTTCTGGGCTTGTTCCTAATCTTTATGTTGCAAAAATCCGAGAAAGACATGGCTGCATGAAACTCTTCCCCTAAAGTCCTTGTATTCCTGTAAATAGGCCCCAAAGGGTTCACTAGGCTCTACCTGCATTACTGGACCTGCTACTGCATCTGCCAAGAAGTGAGGCATAGTAGGCCTGTTGGAAGGTCTGTTATATATATGGGGTGTGTTTTGCATATTGGTGTATGCATGCTTCCCACTACTGCTTGTAGACCCTCTATCTATCGGTGAGAGAGGTGTACTGCTATTACTTGGTTCTGGTTTTGTCGATAATTTGTTGATTGCATTAAGTACGTCCTTTTGCCCTTTGGCTAGGTCTTGCAATGCGCTTACTAGGTTGCGAAACTCCATCCTGTCCTCATCTTCTCCTGTTCCTTTTCTCCTGTCAGAGTGTATGCTTGTTGGGTCCATGTCTGAGTTGGTATTTTCTAGTTGGATATCCTCAAATTACTCCGTGTACTTACTCTTCCTTTTCCTATAGGTTACAAAAGTATCTTCTTCTGTATTCATCTACTTCTCATGTTCAAGCCCACAGCTGGCAAGGAACATGCTCTGATACCATTGTAATATCCCAAATACTCATATTCTCTAATGTTCTAGTTTAGTGTTGACTCACATACCCAACCTTATACAAGAATATGAAATAACTGTGCATGCAAACTTGCCATGCAAAAATGCCCTAAAATGTCGCTGAATTAGGGTTAGGGTTTGCAGAGAGAAATTAACACTTACCATTGATATTCCAGCTAATAATGATTCCAGAGATAGCTGCATGCATAAAGATCCAGATAGGTGGTCTAGTGTTGCTCCTTTCCTCCGGTGTTACTGCCCCGCAGTACCGTAAACACCCCCAGATTGAAGGTGGCGTTTTTGTGGGAGGAGAGGTCAGTTTCGGCTGAAACTTGATGGGCTTGTCTGTCTGTTGATGCTAGAGAGATGGACTGGCACATGCGGAGGTTTGGCTGTCTCTAAGTGCCCTAGCGAATTGATTGGCAGTTCTGCTGCTCACGCCCCCAACTGCTCTGTTTGGCTGATAACTGCTCTAGGTGAGCGAATTGATGAATGATAATCACTCTATGTCGTAGGATAATCCTGTCGAGAAAGAGGAAGCTGACATGTGGAGGAAAGACTGGGTTTTGTGGTCCCAGCAAATTCTTCTGAGATTTCCCAGCTATTACCGGCTACAAGTAGTGAACCAACAAATAATCCCTCTGAGTGTGCTGGATTTCTGGATGCTGAAGTATATGATGAATGCTGTGGATAAACCTGGATGATCTATCCCAATAGGAGACTAGGGTAGATATCTCACTGTCGAACCCTCGTTAGCTGAAGACACTATCTTCAACCCCAACTGCTATGGCTGCACGCTGTGCTGTTGCTCAAAACTCCAAAATCAATCAACAATAATAATCGATAGCCTCTTTTGTTCAATCACCCTCTTAAATAGAACTTCATGCACTTTTAGGGTTTATGCTTTGCATTTGCATGCACGCAATTCTAATTTGCTGTTGACTTTTAAGCCTAAAGAAATAAGGCTTCTTTTATCCGACTGATGACTTAACACTGAATGAATGTCTTGTTCTGCTCTAAGTGTTAAATGTCCTTAGTGAATTCCCTCTGATGCAGTACCCGCTCGAACCTATGTGAATTAAGTAGGTTAGCGGGTGTTTTGGATGCTTATTTAGAGGGGGACATTACATTAAGGACTCCACAGGAACTCCACAACCTCAAGACCATCCAATGCAAGCATTGGGATCCACCATCAACACATCAAGGGACTTAAACACATGAGCCACATCATCCATCCAACAACCAATCAAGAGACCAAAACAAGTACAAGCATAGTAAGCAACACAAAGACTAGTAACCAAAGATCAACCAGGATCAAGGAACTCGACAATGGACTCAAATGGGACCAAGATACAACTTAGGGGCACTTGACCAAGTCAATGGGTAACCAGGGCTTTTGCCATTGAGGCCTCCAAGGGCTTCAAGCTTGGGCTTGGACAAGGTCAAAAGGGTTCCTCTGACACAGACAACCACAAACTAAACATTAACCCGCTGGGGCTCCACAAGGGGCACCAAGGACTTAACAATTAGCATCAATGACTAGACACCGTTGGCATCAATCACAACTTAATCAACACTATTAGGCCTCAAGCATTTCATAGGTTGACTACATTGTTTTTCAACAAATGCCCTAAAGTCCTTGAGCTTCTAAAAAATAATGTCTTTGTTTTTCAAGAAGTTTACTCAAGTGAATCTTGAAAAATCAATGAAGGTTAAGACCAATGTAGTTTGACTCGATCAAGTCTTTCCTTTTTGTGCTCCAAGTCTTTCCTTTCCCAAATGCCTCTTGGTGATGCTTACCAAGTACACAATCCTCAAATGCAACATCTGGAGGAACTACTATTTGGGAAGTCCATAGACCATATTCAACTTGACAATCAATTGCATGCTCCTGAAATTCACATGGCATGGTCTTTCATGCCAATTCTTGCTTCTATCATCAGTCTTGGCTATGAGTGCGGCCAATCCTGTATCCTTATGAGGAGAATTACAAGACTTATATGGTCTATCTTTGGGATCAAGAATACCCTCAACTACAACAATAACAAAATCGGTGTTAATATCTTTCAAAACAAACCTATAAGGCCAAAACTCAACCTTCTTTCCAGGTTGAGTGAGTAGTGTTACAGATAACAGATTTGTACTAAGTTGGGGTATACGGTAAACATCAACTATCACACCATGCTCACTCTCAACCTTACCACTACCAACAATATTAAGTGCATAATCATCTATAACGAATGGTTGTGTTGGAACTTGGAAAGGCCCCCATGTCCCAAAAACAAGGGGGTCTAATATGTCAATTTGGTGTTTGGCTACGCTGTGACCCTACATTAGATTATTATTATAATAAATATCTTTTCTTCCTTTGCTTTACTGAAGTAAGAAAATAGAGAGGCATTTTTAGCCATATGGTGTAAATAACCATAATCCACTATCCAATCTCTTAGAGAAGCATGAGCATGCAGATCTGGAGAAGAGCTAACTATAAAGGTATAACTATTACCCTTACCTTCCAGAAAGTGTCGTTGCTGATTGCTTAGTTGATTAGTGAACTGTTTGCTCTCAAGCTTCTTGACTTTCTTTCCAAAATCACTAGTCTTTTTGACTAGTTGAAATAGTATCAGTCTACCAGTTGACAACACAATCGATTATTCACTGATTGCCTAAATCATGCCAATTGACACCAAAGTTAGGACTAATCTTTGGTTTCAACACGTCTAGTCCTTAAACATGCATCCCTTGATCCCTATCTCTCATCTTATGTCCAATATACAAATAAAAGGTCTTTCAGTAATGAAAATTAGACTTTGCAAACATTTGAACACAAAAGAAATTATTTCTTAACATTGTCTGTACTTAATGTTGAGAGAAACCATTTATTTGTTGATTCAATTTGTTGGCAAAATTGACTTGCACCTCTTTCATTAATTTGAAATTTCAAACCCCTCACTATCCAGTCCTTGTAGCCTTGGTACTTTGCTATAACTTTTAGATATGAATTCTATGTGAGAAATACCCTGGGATTGTGAACCAACAAGTACTAGAAAATAGGAATCGCCTTCAAGATTGACTTTATAAGAACCAGTCGGCTGCCTCGTGAGATCCATCGATTGCACCAAAAATTGACTTGCCTCTCAATTCGAGCTACCCGCCAAGACCAGTACGCCTTCCCATATTTATTAGACTTAAGAGTAAACCCGAGGTACTTAATCCCTGCCTCCAAAGTATGTGACAAGTATGGAAACACCCGATTCCAGATGCATCAATGTTGCTCAACCTTTGTTGGATAACACAGGGTGAACTTGGCAACATTGACTTCCACCCCTGTCGCTAGACAAAATAAAGAAAGGATCTCCTCCAGATTCTTTGCTTCTAAATCAAAACATAAACAAAATAACAATGCATTGTCAACGGATAATAAGTGGGTTAACTTTGCGAACACCCCAAACATGAGGTCCTTTTCCTTACGTTGTCTTTGTGCCTTATGAATAACCTTGCTAAACCCTTTAGCAACTAGCAGAAAGAGGTAATGAGAAAGGGGGCATTCCTGCCGCAAATCCTGACTAGAGATGAAAAACTCTGAACCCGAACTGTTAATGAGGACAACAAAGGATGTTGTTGTTATAAACCCCTGATCCACTGCACAAATCATAGCTGAACCCAATATGAAGTAGAAGCAGCCTTAAATACAACCACGAAACCCAATCATAGGCCTTGGAAAGATCAAGCTTAATAACTGACGTAGGCACCTAAGCCTACTTTATATGATGCAATCCTTCCTGCGCAATCTTAATGGCCTCGTGAATCAATCAACCACTTAAGAAACCAAACTGTTCCTCTGACATAAAGTTCGAAAGAAACGGTTTCATGCATATAGCAATGATCTTGGCCATAATCTTATAGATACTGATACAATGTGAAATCAGGCAAAAGTCATCGAAACTAGTGGGACAATCCACCTTTGGAATCATTACAATGAACATTACAAAGCTTATAAGGAAACCTCCACAATTGTCAAACTAACCATTGTATGGTACACCCAAAATGAAACAGATCTGCACACTGGAAAAAATTTGCCTGCCAAAACTGATTAAACTGCCCACTGGTTGTTTCCTGCTATATGGCATGATTGTAGGATTGTTCAGACATGTTCCATATGACTGTACAGATCAATCCATATGGATCCATACGACAATGCTGATCTGTCCTGTACAGACTTGCATGCTACTCTTTGCTTGATTGCCGACTTTGGCTCCTCTCCGATGCTCTACTCTGCTCCACAAATGAATAAAATCACCTTCGACAAAACTTGTATTTGAGCAAAATAAATGTTTTATCCCTCTACCTTGACTTGCCTTTATACTTGAGCTAAACCCTAATCTACCAAAACCCTAATCTTATAGTGAGATGTACGGTTGAGATTAGTCTAATTCACTAATGTATAAAAATACACTTTATTAGACCCAACAACTAAATATAAGACTTTCACTTCATTACTAAAGTGAACTACGAAATAGATTTGACTTGAACTATTTTTGACACTAAACCTGTGTGGAGGTTCTTGTCCTAGCTACAATCTTCAAAACTTCCTCTTGGCGAGGAAGTAATTCTGCATGAATCCAAGTTTGTCTCTAAATGCTTCAAACTTTCCTTTTGCTAAAGGCTTGGTTAAAATATCAACAACCTGCTGATATGTGGGTACATACTAGAGCTTCATCGCTTCCTTCTGAATCCTGTCTTGAATGAAGTGATTTATGATCTCAATGTGCTTAGACCTATCATGAAGCACTGGATTCTCAGAGAGTTTGATACAACTCTGATTATGACAATAAATCATCCTGGGATCCAATTCTTGATCAAATAACCATGCAAGCAACTTGTGAAGCCAAATGGCTTCACAATTAGCAGTATTGGCTCCCATATACTGTGCCTCTTGTAACACCCCGGTTTTGACCCCATGGTATTGAATTGCACATGATGTAAATATTTTTATTTGATCATGGCTCAAGGCAAAGGCCCCACCATCGATTTAGTGTCTTATGTATCGGCGATTAAAATCGATGTCAATGGTTTATGTGCTAGCCACGCACAATATGTTTTGAGACATCATGTAAAAATGCAAATTAATAAAAATACCACAACTAGCTATGCACTTCAACGTGAAAGAGACGGGGGCATGATTTCACAAGGAATAGGGAGGGGGGAAATATTCAAACCCTTGAGCCAATGGGGAAAATCCAATGTCAAAGGGAGAACCCATAAAACTGTCAACTACCCATTTTGTCTTTTTGTGCCTAGTCATTTAGAAATTTGTTGAGGAAGTTAATGCATGGGGATGGGAAGAGTATGGGAGTTAAATTCGAATTTGGGAAGCCACCCATTTTTGGAAAACGTGTTTTTGACTTCTTGGGCAAGTAAATGCTTGGAAATGTATGCCCATCCCATTATCCACCCATACGTTTTTGCTCTCTCAAGCAGTTGGAGCTCCTGGGCATTTTTCCCTCACGGTTCCTGCATTTCCTCATTTTTCCATGGCTGGGAAAACCCATCTTTATGTTGCTGAGTGAATGTGCTACAGAGATTCATGTTCTAGGGGTTTTAAGAGGTCGTTTTTGCCTCCCTCACGTAGCTGGAGTTTGTTGTGCGTTTCCCTCACGTTTTTTCTGTAGTTTTCCCATTTTTCTCCTTGGCTGGGAAGTCGTTTTGTGTTGCTGGGTGAATGTGCAACCGAGATTCACGTTTTGGGTGTTTGCTGAGGCTGAATTTGCTCCTGAAATGCCCATAGGCGTTTTCTGATTTTGGGATTCACGATTTGGGTGTGAATGATGGTCGTTTTGCTCCTGAATGTCCCTGAACGATTTGTGAAATCGATTTTGGTTCCCATGGTTGTTTTTCCCCTTGTTCCCATTTTTGTTTTGGCTCCCAGGACGTTTTTGTCCATACCCAAAACTTGTATTGGCTGTGAAGTGCATCCTTGTGTTGACTTGGCTGAGTGAGTCCAAGGAACCCATCTGTTAGAGGGTTGACTGTGTTTGGATGTGAGGGTTGTCTTGGCTGAGTAAGTCCAAGGAACCCATGTGCTATTGGCTTATTGCCTTAGTATCTCGTGAAACCCCATTTGTTTATTGGTTGGGCTGGACAGTCTGTGAAACCCAACGGTGTCTTGGCTTGACTGTGTGTGTATGATCTTGCTGTGTGTAAGCCTGTTGTTCCTTAGTTCCTTGTGGAAATCATGCCCGGCTCGGGGGTGGCAGTGGTGCTGAGAGATTGAGGAGCACACTGGCCTATGGATGGGTGGAACGTTACAACGATATAGCTACTTGCGGGGAAGCTTCTTCTCAAGATAAGTATTCTTTGTGTATTTAATTTCCGCAACTGTATTTGTTTATGAATTAATATGAACATGTGGAATGCTTGAATGAATGTGTTTTTGTTTCCACTATGTATTCACATGTATTATGCATCTGTGTATGTATTTTATGTTCAATACATTTTATTATCATGTTCATGGGGCTAGATTGCCCATTTGACAACAGTGTAGGTCGCGTCCTCTCCATCGTCGGGATGAGGGGAGGGGACGTGACACCTCTACTAAGCTGAGTGCCAGGAAGTCTGCTTATTGCTAAACTAGGATATCATTGTTGATTCCAAGCTAAAGCAACACCTTGATTTGCTCTTGATGTCTGATGCACTGCCTATCCTTTTGAGTTTGTATATCTTTGCAACTTCACCTCGCCATCTCTAAGATATCTCAGCCCATACTCCACTCTGCCTCTCAAGTATCCGAGCACATGTTTTTGTTGCTATCCCATACTCTTGCTTTCGCTCCACCATGAACTAACTCAAGGTGTTCACTGCAAAACATGTATCTACCCTAGTGTTGGCCAGATACATCAACGAGTCTATCAGCTGCTTGTACACCGTGGGATCCACCAAATCTAGATTTGTAGTTGTTACCTTCTTCATAGTATTGATCGTGGGCGTAGCCATAGGTTTACAGTCCTCCATTCGAATTCTCTTTAGGATCTTGATCGCGTACTTACCTTGCCCAACGAATTTTCTCTGTCTCTGCCAAACCAACCCCAAGAAGTAATGCATCATTCCAATTCCCTTCGTCTCGAACCTAGCTGCCATGTCTGCCTTGCACTTGGAATGAGTATCTCAGTCCCTGTAAGAAATAGGTCATTTACGTATAACACCAAAATAAACAGATTTCAACAAATATAAAATATAAGTTGGGATATGCTTTACTTTTGGTGAAGCCTATACTTAGTACACACCCATTTTTCAGTTTGTGTCAATGGACTCTAACAAATATTTGTGAGCTCTAGGTATGGACTATGGTTTTCACTAGGGCTCATTGAAAAATAGGAATAAAGTTTTGAGTGGGGCTTCTTTCACCCAAACGATCACAACTGGAGTAAATTCCCTTCACTTGCTGATGTGCAGAAAAAGGGGATCGGATCCCACCCCATTGAGCTGCCAGTACAACGTGGGTTCCACCATATTTGAATTTGTAGTTGTTATCTTCTTCAGAGTAGTGATCGTAGGCGTAGCCATAGGTTTGCAGTCCTCCATCCGAAATCTCTTCAGGATCTCGACTGCATATTTACCTTGCCCAAGGAAAATCTCTCTTTGTCTCTACCAAGCCTTCAACACCAAGAAGTAATGCATCATGCCAATGCCCTTCATCTCAAAATCCGCTGCCATGTTTGCCTTGCATTTGCAATTAGCATCTCAGTACTTGTAAGAAATAGGTCATTTACATATAACACCAAAATAAGTAGATTAACCTCAACAAATGTGAAATTAAAGTAGGGATATGCTTCACTTTTGGTGAAGCCTAAACTTGGTAGGCACCCATTTTTCAGCTTGTCTCTATGGACTTTAACAAATATTTGTGAGCTCTGTTGCTGCCTTTCACACACCTGGGGGGGAACGTGGCAGACCTGGGGGGGAACGTGGCAGAAATCTTTAAGCCACTCGGTGTCTCCTTGGGGGCAAGTCTCGAGTCAAGGCTGACACCTTGTTCTTGACTCCTCTGTTTAGGCTCAACTACTAACGAAGCCAAGGGGGGTAGACTCTAATAAGTTACTAAGGCACAATTATTTAGTATGGTGATGTTAAACTAAATGAGTTACTTAGGAGTTTGAAATTTAACCATAAACAACCATAGATGACAAGATAAAGAATGAGCACATGAAAGTACAATGCTGAGACATAATATATATATATATATATAGAAAGGAAATAGCCAGTGCCTTAAAATGGAGTCATAAAATAATCAATGTACTTGCATGTGCTTGGAGTAAATGTTTTGCGATTGCCTCTTGGTACATTTTAAGTTAATGTGAAATATGAGTTGATTAAAATTAGGCTAGGGGGGGACTCCATATATACTCGAGAGCTATGTCACAGGGTTCGTCGAACCTGAACCTTCAGGTTCGGAATTCGGCGAACCTAAAAAAATTTGCAATGTTCGTTCAGGTTCGGCGAACCCTAAAACGAACCTCATGCTGAACCTGTCGAACCTGAAAACGAACCTCATGCCGAACCTGTCGAACCTCATGCCGAACCTCATTCCGAACTTGTCGAACCTCATGCTGATTATATTTTAAATTTTCTGAATTTACAAATTACAACTTACAAGTACTTGAAAATTGGCATAATAGTTATCATGATTAAGCTAATCCTTGATCTTTAAAGGTTCATTATTGTTTATTTTGAAATGATTTATGCTATAATTTATGATATAGAGTCTAGACTACAGTCCACAGCAATACTAATTTCTAAATAGTGTGTAAATATATATATATTTTTCTTTTGAAAAATGTATATAGACGAACCTATGCTGAACCCCATCAGAACCCCATCCGAAAATTCGAACCCGAATCGAACCTAAAGCTCGTTGAACTCGAACCATGTGACATAGCCCGAGAATACTTGGAGTATGTCCAAAACTAAACCTTCACGGCTACCCACAAGGAATATGTGGGTTGAATGGAGTCTCTGAGATTGTTGATCATAATGCACTCGAAGGTGTAACAGAGATCGGCGCCTCGAGGTCACTTTTTAGGAGTTCCCGCTTCCTTTGGGTATTTTGCCACTGCTTACGATTTGATCGAGGTGTTGGATTTTCGCCTGATGGTGGTTGATTGGGGAAGGTGAAGACTAATTAAACTAGTCACTCACGTTGCTTTTGATGCAGCTTGATTGATCGGACAAACTGTAGCCAAGTACAAAGCATACACACCGGAGTCTTGTCAATTTTACTGAGTTTTAAAGGATGTGTTTTCTTAGAAAGAAAAACCCTCCATGAACCTCTTTTGGTCCAAGTGGACCTCAATCGGGGAATCAAGGAGGGGGTTGATTTTAGAACAATTACTTACAGAAATTAATGATAAGTAGCAAGCAGAAACAAATCACACGTTTTCTAATTATTCCTAACGCATCTCTTTCCCCTTGCGGGTCAATCGGGAAGTCGTGGGGTAAGTATTCAAGTTACTTTGATACTGAAATGTGGAATATATGATAAAGTAATCAAAGCATGTTGTTCTGCATGAATGAAACTAATCTAAAGCGAACAGAAATAAGACAATGCGAAAAATAACAAAAAATATGCGAATCCCCCCAGGGGGGATGGGGAATGGGCTCGAAAGAGCCTATTCAGAGAAAACTTTTATTATCTGTTGTTACAATATCTAAAATGATCTGAATCCTCTTGGTTCTTATATAGGATGAAACCAAGATCTTACAACTTTCCCAAAATTTTAAATTTACAGTCAAAGGGAAGCCCCTTGGGGGGATTTGAACGATCCCAAAGCCACTTTCCAACAACAGCTTCTCTTCTTTCTGTTATGCCTGCTAAAAGATAGCGAGCATGTTAGACTGAAATATGCCCAAAAACACTTTGAAAGTATCTTTGGGTCAGCCTACTTTAAACCAAACAAAATTGAGTTAAAACTAGCTAAAACGATGAAAAAGGAACCAAGGAAAGCAAGCTTTCCTTGGGATCTTGGTTTGCTGTTTGGGCAGCCAGTGAGATATGCACTGATTGCTGGATTTAATCTTTTTAAAACAGAAACAGAAATCTAACGCATACAACCTATGGATTTTCTTTAAATTGCCATGCAAAACGGAAGATTTCCTTGAACTAGATCTAGAATGCTTAATGAGACCTTTTAGAAATGAGATCTAGATTATGAGTTTTGAAATAATAGATCTATGTAAGTTTTACTTTAATATGACAGATCTAAATGATAACAAAGCTTGTAACCAAAGTAACGAGGTAAGATTTGGATTTTTATAAGGAGGAAAAGAGAGAAAGAGTGCTGGAAGCCTTGAAGATCAATCGTGGTGCTTTTCGGTGGAATGTCGAGGGACAATGCCTTTGAGAAAGTTTTGGAGAAAGTAAGGAATCAAGCTAGATCAACACCCTCTCCAAGCTAGGAACCTGCAACTGAATCCAAATACTTGCCAAAATGCTTGTGAGATCCGGTTAATACATAAACAGAGATTTCAGAATAGCATGCATATAAACTTATAAAACATGTTGAATCTAGATCTCTAAACATGCATCAAAAGGAAAGAGATGGCCAATCAACTTATTAACAAACTCCTTTCCTATCAAGATCTTAATACACTTATTATCAATCTTTTGCAATGGATCCACAAACAATCAGCAAATTATGAACATAGATACAGGTTATCTCAGTAAAACATGGCAATGCTCATCCACACACACAATAACATGACACCGTCTTGCCTCCAAAGCTTCTCTTTATTTCAAATGAACAATAACAACAGTACAATAGCAACAGCACCTCAATCCCAGTTCTAACTACTCGGAAGAGGTAATATTGTGCTTTATTTATAGCAAAAACAGGAGATCTAGCACAGGGGCGCGCAAATCCCAAGGAGAGAGAGACTGCAGCTGCATGTGGAGTGAATCCGGGTCTGATCTGTGTCTAATTGAGCCTGATCTGAGTCTCACTGAGTGCAACTATCAATCGGAGAGCTGATTTGTCTGACACCTCAACTCGCTAACTGAAGCATCCACCAAAACTTAATCAGATGGGCCCACACGTGTGGAGGAGTGAGAGAGAGGGCGCAATTCTTAAGATTGCATGCTGTGGTGCGCTCCCAGATCAGCCCAGATCACCTCCTTTAGTCAAGGAATTGTTAGATCTAGTTAATCCCAAGCCGATGAGACTGATTTCAGTCAAATCAGAGCAAATCCCAATGATTTAGGATTTGGGGTTTTCTCCATTATTTAATTAATTCATCAATTAAATAATCAATATTTGATTTTTAGGGATTTTTGACCCGAGTGATGGACAAATCACTCAAAACTTAGAAAAAGTGGGTCTATGGGTTTACATGGTGTTCTAAGCTTGAAAATGAGCACCCCCATGACTGAAACTAATTTTCGAGCCCACTTTTATTACAAAACCAATTTTTCCAATTAGACTAAAAAAATAGCCTAATTTTTGTGGAAAAATTTAATTAAAAAAACAAAAAAAACAAAAAAAAACCTAGGGGGACTTAGACATGTTCATATGACTCGACCATGATGCCTAGCATGGTTATACATTGACACATAGACTCGAATAACCTCAATAGGCCTAAATGCCAAGCCGACCACCCCAACTTTGGAGGTATTGAGTGAAAAACTCAGAAATTATAAGTCGTTTATTCAACAACCAATAATAACCAAGGGAAAAAACACCCTGGGCTGATCGGATTGACAAATAAAGTCTAAGAGACCGAGTCTTTTACAGACACTATCATGCTAGAACATTTTATTACAACTCCCCCACGGGGTATGAACATGTGATATAGTACAACAAGCACTTCTCAGAAGCAATTCGGAAGGTCTTCTGAAGTCCGAACAAATCATCTTTGTCCGGTTCACCAGGCTCACTTGATAAAAAACCACTAAGTACAACTTAGGTGGTAACAAGCTCTAGGTATGGACTATGGTTTTCACTAGGGCTCACTGAAAACAGGATCAAAGTCTTGAAGGGGGCTTCTTTTGCCCAAACGATCAAAACTGGAGTAAATTCCTTTCACTTGCTGATGTGCAGAAAAAGGAGGTTGGATCCACGCCCTTTTGCTGCCTGTACAACGTGGGATCCACCAAATCTGAATTTGTAGTTCTTACCTTCTTCAGAGTAGTGATCATAGGCATAGCCATAGGTTTGCAGTCCTCCATCCAAAATCTTTTTAGGTTCTCGACTGCATACTTACCTTGCCCCAGAAAAATTTCTCTTTGCCTCTGCCAAACCTCCAACCCCAAGAAGTAATGCATCATGCCGATGCCCTTCATCTTGAACTCAGCTTCCGTGTCTGCCTTGCACCTGCAATGAGCATCTCAGTACTTGTAAGAAATAGGTCATTTACATCTAACACCAAAATACACAGATTAACCTCAACAAATATGAAATATAAGTTGCGATATGCTTCACTTTTGGTGAAGCCTATACTTAGTAGGCACCCATTTTTCAGCTTGTGGATATGGACTCTAACAAATCTTTGTGAGCTCTAGGTATCGACTATGGTTTTCACTAGGGCTCACTGAAAAACAGGAATAAAGTCTTGACAGGGGCTTCTTTCGCCCAAACGATCACAACTGGAGTAAATTCCCTTCACTTGCTGATGTGCAGAAAAAAGGGGGTTGGAATGGATTCTGTCCCAACCAGGGCTAGGCCTAGTTGTAGGGACAAAACCAGGAGATCTTAGTGACACATTGTCTCCCTTCAAAATTCCTGCATAAGCCATCTTTCTAATCTCATCTCCCCGCAATGTATCTGAATTATCTGGTCTTTGGGATTTCCCAAGCTTTAATTCTTGGCCATTCAAAAGCTTATTTAAGCTTCTTTAACCAATAGATAGGCAAGTAATGGAGTATTATAGTGAAAAGAGATCATGTCCAAAGTTAACTTTGTTATATGGGTGTTTTGAGATGATACAAGAAAGCATCATTGATGAAAAGCTCAAAGTAGTCATTATGAATGAATTATGCATAAATATATACGAGGCATCTCTCCTAGGACTGTATACCAACAAAAACATGTTTGAAAAGATCTGAGTTAATACAGATGAAAAGTCATCATTGATGAAAATGTTGAGATTTCTCGTAAATTTGGAAATGATTTACACTTCCAGTAAATTTATAAACTCAGATTTATTACACAGAAATCTAATACATTCCAAATTTGCAATTTATGAATTTAACCACACTGAATCTACTCAACTGAAAATTCACAGTGAAAACATAAACAGCACACACATTTGAACACAGATATTTCTGGGCAATGCCCCTGGAAAAACCCCAAAGGGAAAATCAGTCCACAAGAGATAAATTTTATTAAGCGAGCTCACGGAAAATTTTCTGAGTGTTACAGCACAGAAATAACAACATTAAATGCTGATTCACTTTCCTGGAATTTTGGGCAGTCCTCGAAATTCATGCTCATCATGTATAGCCTGTACCACCAAGTCTGCTCCTTGACTTTTGTGCCTCTGAAAATCACACAGTTCTGCACCTCGGAATCCATGCCTCTGCTTAGCTGCACGGACAGTCTCAAAATCTGTGCCTCTACTCAGCTGTACCATGTATGGACCTTCTCGAAATTAGCGTCAGGAAACAGCAGTATGGACCTGCATTAATTGCTCAATACTTCCCAGTCATTAATGCTGCATTGCATTGGGATGCATGCCCAGTTTCCTTGGGAAATGCGGCCCCCTCTCTTTCAGCTACTCTTTTCTCCTTTTCCTCGGTTCTTCACTTGCTCTTCTTGTGTGTGTGTTTCTAAACTCTCCTAGATCTCCTTTTATTAAGTGAGAAATGACTTTGTCTTTTCATTTCCAAGTGACTTTGTTTCTTGAGTTTCCAAGCCAAAGATGAGTCGAATTTCACTAAATGAATAAAAAATCATTTTCACTCACAAATTAAATAAAAGTCGCATCAACTTTATAACACTAAAGTTAATGCCTAGGAAAGTCACTTAGGTCCTTTCTACATGCCTAGACACCAAGCCTATGTCAAAGACCTCCCGAGCTATAAAATCTAACAGAAAAACTAAAGAGTTAGGTTCTGATATCCGATCATAAAAGGAATATAGAGAATAGATTGTGGATAAGATAATTTTATTAATGTCCAACGAGTGACCACAAATAGTCAATGGGACTGCAGAAATACAAATAGCAATACCCTGTGGGAGCTCCTATAAAATAAGACAAAAAGAAGAAGTACCATGAGAACTAGAATCTGGTAGCTGAGAAAAGAGTGTTGATGAAGAGGCTGAAATAGATCATGATCTGTAGGGAGCAATGAGTGGCACAGCCATGGAAGTATGCCACAGAAGAGAAAATGCTGCACAGGCCACTGGATCTGTCTGCAGAATATAAGAACTGTGGGCCATCCACAACTTGGCGTGCATGTCTCCTACCATTCGAGGGCATGGAAGGCTAGAAAAAAATACTATTCAAAATTTTTCTTAATGCCAAATGTTTGGAAAGATGTGGTATAATTAACTAGCAAGACATATATATCATTCGAAAACACAGAGTAAGTAGAAGTAATCAAGGGAGATACAAGGAACTTGAAACTAGCCAGCTTAAAATTTTAGGAGGAGAAAGTTATCACAAAACCCCCTTTTATTGATGCAGACATACACACATATATTAATGTTAATAAATTGAATTAATCTTCATATAAAATCTCAGTGAACTTGGCCAACTTATACTCAGGATCCCTACGCCCACCAGGGATTGAACCTGGGTCATTAGTGTTGAAAAGCCTCGTCTCAACCACTAGACCACAACCTGGACTGATATAAATTGTTCCCATGACTCTAAAGACATTCAATTTATTTTAATTAAATCTTGTGGTTTTCTGTTTCTTGGTCATATGCTTGACGCCACTGAGGCTAGTTTTTGTCAAGCTTCAAATTAAATGCAAATTCATAAGCATTTTCCAGTACATCTATTTAACCTTGTTGAATGAAAAATACCTTCCTGTCTATATCTTGTGTACAGATAGTTTCATGGTAACTCTATTAAGTTCCCTGCTGAGCCATAACTAGTTAAACCTTATTGTATTGTGACCTCAAAAGATGCTATTAGTTATGCTACAGCTTCCTATATTAAATCATCAGCAACTGTAGTATGGATTTTGTATTTGTTTTACATTGAGAGGCATTTGCCTTTATAGGGGTTTTCCCTTACCTATATGGAAAAAGTATTTACAGCTCTATTTTATTGTAGATTTGTTTTGTAGCTGTTAGACCAGCTTCATGAATTTGATATATTTTTTTGTATTGAGTTATTTCGTAGTATATGGTCGTGGTTGATTTATGATTACTTTTGCTAAAATATCATTTCTGTGTGATTATGTTGATCTGAATTATTGTCTGTAACACATTTGTAGTTTTTGGTGGTCACTAGTTACTATTGTTATTAGAGATAACTCTGCTGGAAAGATCAAATTTTAGACTTCTAAATTTATTGGTTTTGAGGAAAACTTTGTGCTTACAGATTTTTATTAAAATATACTTTTTTTATGTTAAGATAAAAAGAAAGTAAAAACATAACTTGGGATTCACTCCATTGTTTGTTGAAATATGCATCTCACAGGAAGTCATAGTACCAAGCACAAATAAATTGCAGATAGACTGGAATAGGGTTGTCATCTCTCTTTTTGATTTTGGATATGGTAAAAATGGAATACGATAATATAACATCGATACAGTAAACTATCTTATATATTTCCTCTTACCGACCCTGACATTAATGGTGTAGCTTGGGATGTAGTTACAGGGACTACCAGATGAAGAACAAGTAGCAATGAAATTATAAATCTGTTGAAAATTGTGTTAGCGAAACATGTCTTCAATGTATATATCAACGTTGCATTTGAAATCAGTTAGTGAAAAACCCTAATAAAATAGGGATTTAATATGTTTGAACTATTTTGTTCGGATTTTATACATGAGGGTTCCGATTTTACTTGTGGAATAGAGCAAAGTATCATATTGTCACTATTTCTATTTCCTATGGTTTATAATGCTTATTGTCTAGATAATTGAAGCTTATAATTCAAATATTTAAATTTTTTTATCTGGTGCCATAGGTTTATGTTTTAATCTTCAGCAAATAATATGAATGGCACTTCCTTGTCAACTTCATGAAATCATTGAGAACTTCAAACTTATAATTTTTTCCATTATCTTCTTTTGACAAAATTTTTATGAAGTTGTTTTCAGGGTGCAAGTCTGATGAACAAATATGGAGTCAATGTTCCCAAAGGTATTGTTGTATCTTCAGTTGCAGAAGTGAAGCAGGCCATCAGAGATGCGTTTCCTGAAGAGAAAGAGGTATTGAATATAAAATTAATCATGAATGTTTTGTCACAGAAGTTGTGCATCTCTTGTGGAGGTGTAGACACCACTATACAACAGTTAAAACTATAGGCACTGGGGATTTTATTGTTATAAGAATAACTAACTTTTCTTTACCAAGCTTTAAGTGCTAGAAAACAAGTCTAATAATAGAGAGAACATGAGAAAATATCAGTGATGTCTTTAATTGTTTTTCCATCCATTCTTCTTGGGTTTGCCTTGCCACTTTTCATTGTTCTATAGCTTGTAAGTTGAGATTTTGTAATGAACCTCCATAATAATTATAATAATAATAATAATAAGTTAATAACTAATATTAATTTTCTAACTAGATTCATTACCTGAAGAGGTCTATTGTTCATAGTGAAGGGTTGTGTCTATTAGGGCCTACTTAACAATAATAAGTACCAATAGTTATCTAACTAGGTTCATTACAGAAGTTGTTTAAGTAATTTTAATATTTGACATAATTACTATTATTTTTTAATTTCTTAACTTATTTTCCAAGGTTAGATTGTGCACATTGCAACTTGCAAGTTTGAGGATTTCTGGTGCATCCCAAAGTTCCTGCACTGTGCTTATGTTTTTGTTCAGATTTTCTTCCAGTATATCATCTTATTGCAGATCTGCAGATAATTGTTGAGACTATCACCCACCTTGCATATTAAAATGTTCTGAGGTCTTTCAACGACATAAGAAGATTTGGTTTCTAAATATTCATTGAGATCGAAAGGGACACCAAGGTACAGTGTAAAATATGACTACTGAAGACAGTGACAGCCAAGTTACAGTTTGAGATATGTATATTGAGGATGATGAGAGTTTTCTAGTTGTCCTTGATGCTGCGCAGTCACTTAAATTAAAGTGTAAATTTGAGCAAGGTCTCAAATTGTAATCTGAACTTGCATGAACTGAAAAAAATGAGCTCTAGTTCAATAAACCCAAGCTAGAAGTACTACAATCGCTCATTTTAAGGTCCAGAAAAGCACATAATATGGTGGAATTGAAGAAGAAACTTTCAATACAAAGATGGTCTCATTTTGATCAAAGAAAGTCACTAAAATGGATAAATGCAGCATGACCTACTTTTAGAGTGCTCTCCATTTTAATTCATATCCGAAAGAGAAATGTCAAAGTCAATGTAACATAAGGCTCAGGTGTGAGGATGTCCTTGGTACTGATGTTGTATATGCTGAAATTTTAGCATTAGCATGAATACTTAAAAAATTTGCAGACTAACTTAAACAAATGACAAGTGCAGTAAAATAACATTCATCACATCAACACAATGGACACAAGAGTTTTTCACTAGGGAAACCTTTAAAGGACAAAAGCCCTAAAAGGCATTAGTAGCTCATCTCGTAAATGAGACGACTAAGAAATTCTTCAAAAAAAGTTCCTCAAACCCTAGCAGGGTTAACCACAAAACCAGAAGATCACATTTTCGAATTACATACAACAATTGCCCAATTAGGGCTTGAGGCCCTAATTTCTCTTTTCTGTTCAACAAAAACAGACAGATCAGAAAACCTGTCAAATGCCCAGAGCTGCCCTATGTACCTGCCCTGTCAGACTGTTTCGTACAGCCCAGCTGTACTTCTGTTTTCTGCCTGCTGCCCGTTGTTCTTGTTTGCTGCCCGGACAGTCTTCTCTGCTGCCCGTTTTCTTCTTTTTCTGCCCGGCTGTTCTTCTGTTGACTGCTGGGCAGTCTTACTGCTGCACAGAGGGTAGACAGCCCTAGGCTGTGGCCTTTGCTAACTGTTGGGAGCCCTTTACGGGCTGTCTGTTTGCAGCCCACGGGTCTGCTACAGACCCAGATGCCCTTACGGGCAGGCTGCTAGCAGCCCGAGGGTCTGCTGTAGCAGTCCAAGGGTCTGCACAAGCAGCCCGAGGGTCTGCTACAGACCCAGATGTCCTTATGGGCATGCTGCTAGCAGCCCGAGGGTCTGCACAAGTAGACAGGGGTCTGCACCAGCCCTGGACCCTTCACGGGTTCTCTAAAGGTGACACTAGGCCGAGAAGACTCAGCCCGAGAGAGAAGAAGGGAAAAGGGCCGATCCCTAATGGATATGCCAGAAAGAAAATGGGGCAGCCCGTGAAGGAAGAGAGGGCTGCCCAAGAACAATTGTGGTTGCCTAGATCTGATAGATGCTGCCCTGGATCTGAAGATCTGAAGGTGGCTGCCCTATATCTGAAGATGGCTGCCCTAGATCTGAAGATTGTTGCTGAAGATGAATTGCAGATGAAACCCTAGCTGAGGGCTTAACTTCACATGAATGATGATGCCCTAGCTAGACTCATCTATGTTAGGGCACAATCATTAACTTCTTTTTCAAACTTGTAAGATCTTCTCATGGAGCAGTTGTGCTCGAGAGAGCAACTGTGTGTGTAATAATGAATTGGCTTGATCTTCTTTTATAACCTTCAGTCACCTGTAAGTGGACCAAAATTAGGAAGAACAAAATAATAATATTTTATTCTTTCCTAATTTCACTTTCACCTTTTTACCTTTTAGTAATCTAAAAGGTCATTTATGTATTTTTGAATTTTGTTTTTAGCCTTTTTCCAAGAGCCCCTGTGGTCATTTGATTCCATTCAAAGTACATCATCATAAACCAAGAGAGTTGATAATGGTTTTATCTCACACTCTGTGTGACACCAAGATCCGGTGCTAGGGTAACTTAACCAAGGGTAGCTAAGCCTTGGAGAAGTACACAAAACCCATAGATCAAGGGTCAGAGTGTCACACATGCCTAGACCAAGTCTAGGGCTTATAGTGCCTTCCTGGTAACAGACCAGGTGCCTCAGCCATAGGCTGCATAATTTGACCCTAGGTCAAATACTTGGTAACAGACCAAGCGCCTCCATTTTCCAAGAGAATGGCTACTCAGAACTAAGCTGAGTCTACTAGTACTAGATTGGTCCACATCGTGGTCCTAGACCAGATGTCTACCATTCAACAGAATGGTCACTCAACACTGGGTTGAGTCTACCCAGGACAGAGTTGGGTCCATAACATGGTCAAGGACCAGATATTGACCAATTCAACAGAATGGTCACTCAACACTGAGTTGAGTCTACCCAGGACAGAGCTAGGTCCATATCATGGTCAAGGACCAGAGATCTACCATTCAACAGAATGGTCACTCAACGCTAGGTTGAGTCCCCCCAGTGCTGGACTTGGTCCACATCCTGGTCCCAGACTAGATGTCTTCATTCTCCTGAGAGAATGACTCTCGATGCTGCTCAGAAAAATCAACAGTATAGACCTCCAAAAATGGGGGTACGCAAGGTACAAGTACATTTATATATATATATAATCATTTGGGTCTAGCTCAATTAGCAGAGAGTTGTTATCCACCCCAACTGGGGGGTTCAAATTTCTCTTTTGACATGTTCACTTTTCATCCCCAATTGTTTATTATGTTGATTTTACCTATAAACCTAGATTTGATTTACTGTTCGAATAATTACTTGACAAATTATTAACATAAAACACATTGAGCTCTTAACAAATTACGCAGCAGAAAAACATGAAATCACATGCACTTGACACTTAGATTTACCCTGAAAAACCCCAATTGGGGAAAAACCAACAACATATTGATTTTTATTAACTATAAAAATCTTGGGCTCCCTTCTTGTGAAAATGGCCCATTGAGGAATTACAAAACAATATATAGCCTAGCCTATAAAAACTCATTATTGGTCCTTTGGTCTTGTTGGTTGGCTGCTATCTCCCTTATTGCCCCTTTGCACCTTTCCTCCGACCTTGACTCTGCACCTGCACACTTGGTTTAAAGTTTGTCTACAACCAATCAATAAGATTTCAATCACTCAAATGTGACTATTGTGTGTCTCATCCTCTCCTTAGGCTTCCTTTTATATCTTCTCAATGACCAAAACCCTAACCCTAGATCTTCCAAGTGATCTGTGGGTGAGATTAGATCTCAAGCCTCACTTAAGATCAATGGTCGTGACTTCATCTTAAGTTCACATTTTATTCATTAGCCGACATTAAGTTAATAACGTGCTTTTCTTAAGTTAGGATTAGGAAAGATATACAATTGTAATGTCCTCTTCCAATTAGGCCTTGAGGCCCAAAACCGCTAACCTATGTGATTCTTGTGGGTTTGAGCAGTTACTGACAGCTAGAGAATCAGCTAAGGACTGATGCCATCCATAGAAGATCTAGGGCATCATCATTAGGTCAAGAAGGGCCATCGGGGCCAAAGGCCACCTTCGTGCATGCCATCCAAGCATTATTTAATGATGCATGCACTCTTTAGGTCTCCATTCGCATGCATGCAAGTCAACGGCAAATTAGAAGATAAAGTGACCTAATTAGGTCAAAGATTAGGGTTTTCGCAGTTGAACGTTATAAATAGAGGATAAAGTGAAAGGAGACTTCACTTTTGATTATGATTATTTTGGGAGCTCTTGGATAGCAGCACAGCGTGCCGCACAGCAGTTGGGGTTGGAGATGGAGTCTTCAGCTAACGGGATTTCGGCAGTGAAACATCTATCCTAGTCTTATTCAGGGTAAGCCATACAGGTTCACCACTTGTTCTTCATTCATTCATAAGTTATCCAGTATATGGTATAGATCGTTGCAGGGACACATGTGCAGCTGTAAGGGGGGGGTTTCAGCCAGAAAGCCCTAATCAGTTGCTGAGCCTTCAGATCTCAGTTTTACTCCGAAACTCAGGCACCATTCTCATCATCAGCATCATACTCCGGTACCCGGTGATTATTAGATCCGTCCGTGCTCATCCGGAGTAGTTATCAGCAGTTTCGTGATCCCAGGGGCGTGAGCAGCTGTCTCACCAGAGCAAGTCGCTATCCTGCCTAGAGGTCTCAGAAATCCCGCATGTACCAGGTATTCTCTCCGGCATGGGAAGGCTATCAGTCCTGCAAATCGACAGCTTCATTGGACACCTCCTTCACTGAAAGCGTCACCCTTTTCTGATTGGGGTTCTTGCTGTTGGGGGTTCACTGGAAGCAGAAGAGATCTGCCCATCTCCGATCCAGTTCTCAGTGTTTGCATACTTTCTCCGAAGCAGTCTAGTCGGCTTATCAGTGGTAAGTGTTCATTCTAGTGGTAAGTGTTCATTTTATCTCACAAACCCTAACCCTAATTTTTCCTATAAAATAGGGATTTTTGCATGGTAATTTGCATGCCCAGTTGTATCAGCATATTTGCTTAGAAATATAAAATATCGGGATTTGGGATATTACAACAATAGTCTCTTGCTCTCTCAAGCAAGCTCCTAAAGAGGTTGTTTGGATGACTCCTTCATGCATGACACTTGGCCTATGCTAAAGTACATGTCCGAGCTGCAATCATCAACACTCTCTTAGCAAGGAAAGTGCTTCTCGAAGAGGCACCTAGAACTGGTTCTCCCTCTGACCCTCGTACACAGAGTCATACATCATCCTGCACATTGGCATTCCTCCAACCCTATTGGTCAACTGCTCACTTATCGTTGGAAGTCACGAAATCAATGATGGTACACATCAGTGCCACGAAGTTTGAAAACTTCATCAAATGCCTGCTCTTCATCAAATGTCATCCTGTACCAATTAGGTCTCCTCACAGAATTGGAAGGGGTCAACTCCCTCTTCCCCTCTGAAGGTTTACTCCCCACACTGGAAGTTTGTGAACTTCGCTCACCCTTCGAAGTCTTCTGCTCCTTGACCTATGTCATTGACATCGATCCATGATCCAATTATAGGCTTTCTTTGTAACATGTAAACTTTTCCCTCTCTGACACCAAGAACTCGTGCCGAGTCTATGTTAGATCCCTTCGGTTGAATGAGAACCCATTCATTCTTGAAAGAGATGATGTTCCTATTGTCCTACATTGCCGGAACTGGGAGCAATAACACATTTGCTACCAGCAGAGATTCTCTTTACTCTAGCTAGAACTTGATTGTCCCAACTCCCTCTATACCACACTTGGCATGGGTGCCAAGCTCCACGTGCAGATTGGAGTTTGTCTCTAACAAACTGGTGAACAACTCGTGTTTAAATTCCTGATACTTTTGGGTTTAAGGATGCATCCTCTTGCAGCATAGGCGTACACAAAGAGACATTTGCTATTATCTTTAACACATATTGATTGATTTGTCTCAATTATGATAGAGGGCACTCTTTTTTTTTTCTTTTCGGTTGGTAAAAGGCCCTTTGGCTGGATTTCCACCTGATCTTTAGATGTGATATGATCTGTTGTATGCATTAATGCGGGAACATGTCTTTGGGAGGGTACAAACTGAGTTTCAACACTGAAAGAGCTTTGATTTAACTCCTTTGACTACAACTTGCTTGACATAGAGGGCACTCTTTTACCTCCTCGCTTCAGGTTCAAAAGTTGCCTTATCCCAGAGTAGTCAGATATTGCCATCACTTGTCATGCTGGATCTTGTCCTTGCATATGCCTCCATCCTCTTTTTTTTTTTATCCTAGCTCAAAGGTTTCTTTCCCACATGAATCATGCCCAGAAAAGGATTAATGTCCTAAAAAGACTCTTGGTAAGGCTTTTAGTGACTGTACCCACTTAGACTACTGTTTGTTTTTCATTATTCGGCTTGTACAATTATGACTTTACAAGGATTTGGTCTCAATTCTTTCAATTGCAATATAAACGTTTTTGCTTTAGTTTCTCAGTCATTCATAATTTATTAAGGCACAGTTTTACGGGTAATGCTGTTCATCCCTTCAATGCAAAAAACTCGATACTTGAGCTGGTATGCCCGTTTTTATTATTTTTTGATTGTCCATTTATTTAAATTTATGGAACCAGCGAAAAGGAATAACCATTTGGAGACTAGTTCTGAATAATCAACATATATGCAGGTTGTTGTGAAAAGTCAAGTACTTGCTGGTGGTCGAGGATTGGGAACATTTAAAAATGGCTTTAAAGGGGGTGTTCATGTTGCCAAAAGTGATGAAGCAGAGAACATTGCAGGTAGGCGTTCTTTCTTACATGAACTATTTGCTATTGGAATTCTCTTTATACATTAGTCATCACTATTTTTTTCGATATAGAGAATTTTTCATTTTTTATGTTTTTCAGGTGGTTTCCTGTTTGATTTTCTTGCTAGTTTTATCATGAAAGAAATCATGTAAATTCCTGCGGGTGACCAAAAACAGCATTACATGGGAATCTCAAATATATCATGTACAATATCCAAGAGGAGTACATGAGGCATATCCATGCTAAGGACATAATAGGAATACAAATGTACAAACATCATAGCATTCAACGATATCTTGTTATACTACTATAAATGAAATGGTATCAAGAAGAACACAATCATGACAGGTCATTGGTTTCATCCATAGCCATACTTTCTACCACTACTTGTCTAATAATGATAGTTGGTGAGGAATTTATGGTCAATGAGCACCCTATGCAATTGTGGGGAGAAGAAAGGTGACGCTCGAGTGGGGAGATATTCTCTTCATATGTTCTAGGTTTAGCCCCTTTCCAATGGTTGTACAAAGAAACGAATAGTGTGTTCTTATGTAGAACTAACAATGGAAAAGACCTATTGAATGAAATTTCTGATGAACCATGGAGAGTTTCTATCCTGCAATTTTCTTTGAAAGGGCTTGGTACTTTTATTGTTAGAGTACAACATGAAAACATAAAATATTGGTGTAATATGATCGCTATATTAGTAGACTTGTGAGCAATTTATAATATTGAGGTTACGGTTAAAGTGTTTAAAAATTTAAAGCTGCATAATCTACTTGGGTTGCTCGATAATGTTTTAGTGGGAGATGATTACATAATAGAGCGATATGGTACTGTGGGTAGCCTACATGTGGCATTTATTATTCTCTTCAATTATCTTTGTACTTGGTATCAGAGCGGATACTTGTATTGGAGCTTTTGATGATTGAAGAGGTCTAGGGTACATGACAGAGACCATATTGGCTTTGACACCAGGAAGGAGATTGAATCCAGTTGGAGATTAAGGCCCTGAATGATGATAGAAGTGGACACCCTGAATTGAAAAAGGAAAAACTATACTTTTAAATGATTTAAAATTTCCCAAAGTGAAACTCAGGAAACATGTAAAGGTTAGAAATGAAAAAAATTGAAGGAGAATGTAATAGATAGTCCCTGTTTATTACATTTGACAGACGATTTCTGCAAAAATAATACATACACACACACACACACACACACACACATCAATTCTAGCCATTGTCTTTGGGCGTTTTTGATTAACTTGCCAAGTTTGTCCCCATTCTTGTTTATTTTTTTCAACTCTTTTTGCAACTCTACAATCCTATCCATAATTTCCATGGCGCTAGTGGTTTTGTTTTCATAACAATGAACACCTCTCTGCACTTCGTCATAATTACGTCATAATTACCCATTTCCATGATGGCTTCTTGTGGAAACACTTTAATTTTACATTTTATGAGGTATATCATTTTTTGTATTAATTAATTAATTAATTTTTAATAACTTTACTTGTAAGCCAAGCTGACCTTGGAGTATAAATTGCCAGAGTAAACAAAATAAAAAAAGATTTAGGAATGTTTTGAAGTGGTGTGATGGGAAAAATTCGGCGGACGTATGGAATAATAAATTGGAGGTTAATTTGGCTGCGCACAGATTGAACGTATGAATTTATAGAATCTGCTGTGGACGGCTGAGAAAACAACTATCAAAACTGCAGATAAAATATCTTTGGTGTACGGGATGAGAGGTACAAAATTTCTCTGGAACAGTGGGTGTTCTTATGGAAAAGTTGACAAACAACAATTGTACAAATTGCAGGTTACTGTGGATTTGTACTGCTGATTGTAAGGTTTTCCAGAATGGTGGCTGTATGGGCAGATATGCACAAAAAATGACAGCATACGGATGTATTTGCAGAGTGGCTGTATGGCAGCTTGTACAAGCAATATGGTAGCTGATAAGTGTGTGGGGATGAATGTACGGCTCAATTACAAACAGATTTTACAGTTAGCACTTGTACGACTAGATTGTATGTACGGGTTGATAGAACTGTGTACTGTCAACAATTTTAGAGCAACTTGAATGCTGGAATAATTTTCAGGTTTAACACACATCTGGCCAAGCATTGGCTCTGATACCGAATGTAATAGATATTACCTGTTTATTGTGATTGACAGAAGATTTCGGCAAAAAGATAGCTGTTATATATAAAATAATACAAAAAGAAAGATAAAATAATAATAAATAATAGGAATGTAATTATACATATTAACATAATAAAATTAAGAATTGTGACTTTATGAAAAGTCACCTTACAAAACCCGATAAGAAATATATATTCGGGAATTTACCTTGTAAATTATCATCAGACATTATTTTATAAAAACTATATTTATTTATCAAACGCTCGTGTCATTTTCTCTGCACCAGTGGTATAAGAGCCAGGTTTTGGCTCCTCTCGGCCCACACATGACACTCCTCTTCACCACTCACCTCCTTCATCACCCACCTCTCACATCCATGCCACGCTCCTGCAGCCCTGCACTCGCCACTCTTTATCACCTTCTCACGCATACATTCCCTCCTTTGCTCCAAGATCAACCCTCCCCTGCTCTTACACCACTCCAGACCTGCACATAACATCCCCCGTGCCCTTACCTCTCGCGATCTCCCATCCCAATCCTCTTCATCTCCCTTCCTCCAGACCTCTGAACTCCACCTCGACGCCCTTCTACACTTCTGCGCTCTCCCATGTCCTCCGTTCCTTCCTCTTGCATCTTCCTTTACGCCTTTGCCCTCCCTTCTCCACTGCCCACTGTTGCCAGTCGCCGCCACTCGCGCTGCAATCCACAACCTTCAACACCACTGCTACACACAGGTCGCTGCCGCCATCGCCAATCCTGCCGCCACCACCTCGGACCCAACAGTAACCAGGCCATAACTTTAATAATAATAATTAATATTATTATTAATTAAAAAAGTTATATATATATATATATATATATATATATATATATATATATATATATTACGACTTTTTATAATAAATCTTATCATTTTTATTATTTAAAAAAAATTATATAAAAAAAAATTCGTGGCGGGCTGGCTTCAAACAACCAATAAAAATAAATTAAGGTTCACCATGGAGAAAATCCCAGTAGTCACCAGAATGGGAGATATCAATGCCAGATTGGACCAATTGGATGAAAAAATGAACAAGAGATATGTAGAACTCAAGGTGGACATCGACAAAAACAATAACAAACTAACGGGGCTCAAGGATGGACTAGAGCAAGGCATCACTACATTGCAAGCAGAGCAAAGGAAGACGCAAGAACCTATCAACACTATCCTGGCGAGACTACCATCACACACTTCATTTCCCCCACCTAGCTATAACTCTAGACCCTTTCAATACACCTCCTCCAAATACGCCTAAATCGCCGGGCCAACACGACACGACGCCACCACATGAAGTTCCCCTCTTTAACATTCCGTCAATATCAATTCCCCAAGCACATGGATACCAGATAAGGGTAAAGCTAGAGTTACCCAAATTTGATGGTGACGAGAAGCAATGCATCACATGGATCAATAAAGTCGAGGAATACTTTGATATCCATAACGTACCCTACGATAGTGAGAAGATCAAGTACGCCGCCATGCAGTTAGAGGGAAATGCGTACAATTGGTACATGTTGTGGAAGATGACGACTCGAGTTTGTTCCTTTATTTGGAATAACTTTAAAAATGACCTTCTTAAAAGGTTTCAAGGTGTAACCGAGAAAGACTTCTTTGCCAAGATCACTAGGTTGCAGCAAAAAGGCATTGTAGATGAGTACACATGTGAATGGGAAGCTTTGGTAACTCAAGTCCTAGAACTAACCGATGACCAACGTCTGCAAGTATACATACATGGACTAAAACCGCACATTCGAGAAGAGTTAGAATTACATAACACTTCTACGATGGAGGAGGTTCGACTTAAGGCCAAGATCATCGAGAACAAGTTCAAACGATCCACTCAAGGTAGCTTCAACAAAAACTACTCCAAAAGGAATCCTCTCCAATCAGCGAATATAGGAACTTCAAGGTATACACTGCCACACCTAAGGGAAGGGGCAGAACCCAGTTTAGAAGCCCAAAGGATGAGGGAAGGAAAGTGCAAATATTGTGGAGAAAAATGGGATCCTAAGCACAGATGTTTGCAAAGGAGAAACTCCCAAAACTATATGCTTGCGAAGCCGAAGAAGAAGAAAAAATCTCTCAGAATATGAAGCGCCAAGTGAGGAAGATATAGGAACCTAGCATGACTGCCACTCAGAACTAGAAGATGATACACTAAAACTCTCGTTAGCCGCCATTACAAGGATATTTCAACCACAAACATTGAAGCTAAAAGGACATATAAAAAACAACAATGTTTCGATTCTCATAGATACCAGCAGTACACATAACTTTATTAATCTTAATCTTGCTAAAATATTTAACTTATTCGTTTTTCCAATGCCAAACATGAAGGTTATGGTAGCAGATGACGAAGATTGAAAGTGTTGGAAAATGTCACAAAGTTAAATTACAAATGCAAGAGTATAATCTAGAAACCGACTTCTTTGTCGTACCTCTTGAAGGAGTAGACATTGTGTTGGGAATCCAATGGTTGCAAACATTGGGTACTTACTTTGCTAACCATCAAGAGCACTTCATCAAGTTCAATTGGCTAGGGAAAGAGTACAAGTTGTACGGTTTCCAACCACCCCAAACTTAAGTGGTTATATCACATCAGATGGAGAGGTTAATTCGAAAAGGAGCACCTGCTTACATAATTCAGTGTCACGAGATGGAGTTGCTAACATGTGAAGGAGATGACTACAAACCACCAGAGATACAAGAGCTAATCCAAAAACACCACAAGGTGTTCCAAGAGCTTTCGATGGAGCTCCCACCAAACAGGAAGACTAAGCACTTAATTGAGCTAGAGCCAGGGGAAAAACCTGTAAATATCATACCATACAGATATCCCCATCATCACAAAACAGAGATTGAGAGGTTGACTCAAGATTTGTTAAAATGTGGAGTCATTTCAAAGAGCAGAAGCCCTTATGCTGCTCCAGTAGTGCTAGTTCGAAAGAAGGATGGATCTTTCAGATTGTGCATAGATTACAGAGGACTCAACAAGGTAACAATTAAGAATAAATTCCCTATTCCATTCATCGATGAGATGATGGATGAACTTCATGGAGCTAAGTACTTCTCGAAATTAGACTTGAGTTCAGGATATTACCAAATCAACGTTAGATTAGAAGACAGCCAAAATTGCTTTTCGTACTCCTGAGGGCCATTATGAGTTCAAAGTAATTCCCTTCGGGTTAACTAACGCTACAACTACCTTCCAAGCCGCAATGAATGAATTGTTCCAACCATATTTACGAAAGTTTGTATTAGTATTTTTTGATGATATCCTCATATATAGCAAAACATGGAGAGAGCATGCCCAAATCTTAGATCAAGTACTAACCATCTTGGAAGAACATCAATTTTTGCAAAAATGCCTAAATGCACTTTTGGAAAAGAAGTTGACTATCTTGGCCATATAATATCAAAAGAGGGATTCAAAGTCGATCCTAGTAAGATCAAGGCAATTATTGAGTGACCCAACCAAATAACACCTCCAAATTACGAGGGTTTCTAGGCTTAACTGGGTACTATCGAAGATATGTGAAAAACTATGCCCATAAGACGACCCCTTTAAGAAACTTATTGAAGAAAAATTCATTTCGATGGAATGACAAGGCAAAAAAATGTTTTGAAGCATTAAAAAACATTATGTCATCAACACCAGTATTAGCAACCCCAGATTTCACAAGACCCTTTGTAGTTGAGTGGGATGCTTTAGGATTCGGGATAGGAGCAGTCTTGATGCAAGAAGGTCAACCAATAGCATTTGAAAGCAGGAAGATCAATAAGAGAGAGAGTTTGAAATCCACGTATGGCGACAATACATGCTCTAACAAAATGGCGACAATACCTCCTAGGAAGCAAAATCTTGATAAGAACATACCAGAATAGTCTTCAATATCTTCTACAACAACAAACATTATCAATTGAACAACAAAAATGGATAGAAAAAAATGCTACATTTGACATGGAAATACTACATAAGCGAGGAAAGGACAATGTAGTTGTCGATGCCCTTTCCTGGAAGGATGAAGAAGTGAAGACATATGCGATCTGAGTTGCAGTTCTAGACTTGTTAGATGAAATCCGAGGAGAATATGTCAAGGACCCAGACACTTGCACCTTAATCAATGATCCTAATCATGGTCCAAGATTCGAATGGAGAATTACATCCTCTGGTACAAAGTAAGGATCTACTTAAGCCCTACATCTAGGTTTGAAGCCAAGTTGTTGAAAGCAGTGTAGTTTGACTCGACTCAGACTCGCTGAGTATGGCTGAGTGGTAGCCGAGTCGAGTACTCGCTGCAAACTCGACGTCCATACTCGCACTCGGTCGAACTTGGCAGAAACCGACAAACTCGGCAGTAATCGGGCCAGTCTCACCGGACTCGCGAGTATGTGGAAAAGCCAATTTTTTTGGTGTTTGCTGAGTTCGAAAAGGCCATTGACCTACGAAGGTTTTTTTTGGAGGAAAGTGTTGGACGGGAGGCTTTAAGACGTCAACTTCACTATTGACTTCACTTCCATTACATGATTTCCTACTCCGACGAGCGACAAGCGACGACTTCTCCATTGTTCTGCGGGTTCGGATTCACTTCACCTTCAACGCAGGGTTCACTCTCAGGGTTGGCTGAGTGTTGAGTTTCATTTGAGTAATTGGGCCAAACTCGTCAACTCGGCAGTAATCGAGCCAGTAGGGTTCGCGAAAGCGCTTAACAGGTTCAGGCTGGTCCAGGATAGCATTCGCATTGGGGGTCACGACTCAAGTTAGTTTTTTAAAGTTTTAAATGTTTTTTATTAAAGTTTATAACGTTTTTAAAGTTTATAATGTTATTTTTTAAAGCTTTTTTATGTTAATTTTTAATTGTTTTCTAATTTTTGTTATGATTTGTTAGTTTTTTTTAAAATTTTTTTTAGTTATGTTTTAATTTTTTAATGTTTCTAATGTTTTTTTTAAGTTTTTAATGTTATTTTAAAATTTTTTTATGTTAATTTTTATTTAAGTTTTTAAATGTTGTATTATTTGTTTTTTTTAATGTTTTTCTTAGTTTTTGTTTTTTTTTAAATTTTATTTGTGCCTTAATTTTTAAACGTTTTTAATGTTATTATTATTATTATTTTTTTATGTTTTGAATCTTGATGGCTTCCTACAGGCCTGTTGGCTATGATGGCATCATGCATAGGCCTGTGCAGGCTGCCATCACAACCCACAGGCCTCCCAAATTAATTTAATGTATTTTTAAATTTATTTTAGTTTTAAATCAATTTAAATTGTTTTTAACTTTTATTTTTTATTTTTGTTTTTGCTTTGGCACTTGTGAAGGCTTCCATCACAGCCCACAGGACTGTAGGATGCCCCCTGTGGTTGCCTACAGGCTTGTAGGTTGTGATGGCAGCCTTCACTTACAAAATATCAGTTCATTTTAATTCAAATAAAATTCATTCTAATTTATCTTTTTTCCACGCAGGATTCAGATCCATGGCACCTAGGAGAACACCTAGAAGGCCTCTTGATAAAGCATGGGCACATTGTGCTCGGGTGGTCCCAAGGCAAGACAATCAAGTAAAGTGCAATTACTGTCCAACAACTATGTATGGGGGAATAAACAGGTTAAAACACCACGTAGCTCGAGTTGTGTGCAAAGATGTCATTGTTTGTGATGGCTGCCTTGAAGAAGTCACAGCGGAAATGCACGCTGCTTTGGAAAGTATCAAATAACAAAATGCCAAAAGATCTAGGTTGAGGTTTGAAACTGCAGGGATTGGTAGATCTCCAATGGGACCTCCAGGTAGTTGTTCATCAAATGTTCCACCAAGTCCATCTATCACCTCTCCTTTCTTCCTCCCTCATACCTCCGTAGGATCTCAACCAACCTTGGACAACTTTAATGAAAGGAAAAGGAAGGCGGCAGATATGGCAGTGAGGAGGTTTTGGTACCATGACAATCTCTCATTCAACCTTGCAAGGTCTCCTTTTTATCAGCCCATGATAGATGCTATTGCAGGCATTGGCCCTGGATACAAAGGCCCCTCTTATAGTGCACTTAGGGGGAAAGATCTAGATGACGAGTTGCAGTGTTTCAAGGAACAGTTGGAGAGCATTAAAAGCTCATGAGAGTTTACAGGTTGCACAATCTTGTTTGATGGGTGGACAGATCAGAGGAATAGAACAATCATAAATTTTCTTGTGGCTTGCCCTAAGGGAACCATGTTCTTGAAATCCGTTGATGCATCTTCACATGTGAAAGATGCAAATCTGATTTTGACATTGTTAGCAGAGGTTGTGCAAGAAGTGGGGGTCAAACATGTTGTCCCAGTAATCACGGACAACGCTGCAAATTATGTGGTAGCAGGGAAATTGCTTTGTGCAAAATACCCTACTATTTTTTGGACCCCTTGTGCTGCCCACTGTATAGATTTGACATTGGAGGACATTGGGAAGTTGGCATGGGTGCAAGATGTTGTTCACGAGTGCAAGATGTTGTTCACGAGTGCAAGCAAATAACCAAATACATATATAACCATGCTTGGGTGTTGAGCCTTATGAGAGAGTACACAAAAGGTGAGCTCAGTCGCCTTGCTGTCACACGGTTTGCAACAAACTTTCTCTCCCTCCAAAGCCTTCTTAATGAGTACCAAGCATTAAGACGAATGGTTAGTAGCAGGGAATGGATACATTATAAAGATAGCACAAAACCAGATGCAATGGCTATGAGTTTGTCTGTCCGTAGAGATAGTTTATGGGAGGAAGTCATTGATATTGTTAGCATGACAGAGCCACTTGTGGAAGTGTTGAGGATCATGGATGGTGATAAATCACCAATGGGATATATTTATGAGGGGATGGACAGGGCCAAAAAGGCCATCAAGGTCTTCTATAGGGGGGATGAATCTAAATATTTCCCTATATGGGATATTATTGATTCCAGGTGGGGCAGGAAACTACATTCACCATTACATGTAGCAGAGGAGCATATCTCAATCCAAGCATACTCTATAATGTTGGGTCTAAAATTCAAAAAGATCCTGAGGTGATGGGAGGTGTGATGCTATGCATTGAGAGGATGTACCCAAGTCAAGAGATTCAAGACCAAATCAATGTGTAGCGAGATATGTACAAGGAATCATCTGGCATGTTTGGATTTAGCTCAACCCAACGTCTCAGGGAGAAGAAAGTGCCATGTAAGATCCTGAGGTGATGAGAGGTGTGATGCTATGCGTTGAGAGGATGTACCCAAGTCAAGAGATTCAAGACCAAATCAATGTGTAGCGAGATATGTACAAGGAATCATCTGGCATGTTTGGATTTAGCTCAACACAACGTCTCAGGGAGAAGAAAGTGCCATGTAAGATTCAATTACATAAATCATTAAATTTTATTTCATTATTTTTTTTAAGTTTGACATTGCAATACTTGTAATCTTTGTTTGTTTGTTTTTTATAACAGCCCATTGGTGGTTAGATTTTGGCACCGAGGCACCACAACTACAAGAATTTGCCATCAGAATCCTGAGTCAGCCTTGCAGTGCGTCAGGTTGTGAGCGCAATTGGTCAGTATTCGAGCACATCCACACCAAAAAGCGCAACATGTTGGAGCATGAGAGGTTGGAGAAGTTGGTCTACATATACTACAACCTTCAAATGCTCACAAAACAATTGTGAGCAAAGGATTTGGATCCAATTTTATTGGATCAGATTGATCTAGTCTCTGATTGGGTAGTGGAGGATGAAGCTCCTGTTGATTTGAGTTGTCTTGATGAAGAGACCGAGGGTCCCTTTGGTGTTCCATTTTCCAAAATGGATCCAATTTTATTGGATTAGATTGATCTAGTCTCTGATTGGGTAATGGAGGATGAAGCTCCTGCTGATTTGACTTGGCTTGATGAAGAGACCGAGGATCCCTTTGGTGTTCCATTTTCCAAAATGGAAACACCAAACACACCTGCATCACAGTTGATTTTTTAGTCTAGTGATGTTGGTACTATCTCTAGTAGGGCCTATGATAGGTGATCTACTACTCGTAGTCATGCATGAGACACGAGTTTGGACTTGGAGACACTATCTTTTTTTATTTTCAGCTAGCTATGTTTTGAGTTATGTATTTGAACTTTGAAGTTTGAACTGGTACTATTTTGGAATGTGTTCAAGGAATCCTCCTTCATTTCACTATTTTGCATAGAAATATGGTATTATCGAGTGTCAAATGTTATGTCATAACGTATCATTGATTAATTTTTATGAGACGATCTAATGAATTTCTGCATAGAATTGTTTTTATTACTTATATGGATTAGAAATGTCATTACGTATGTTTTTTGTGCACATAATTACTATATTTTTATTTTTTCCGTATTTGCCGAGTCCAAGTCTGACTACACTAGTTGAAAGAATCTCATGATTCCCTAGCCGCCAGACATGTTGGTTTTACTTTTTTCAAAACTTACTTCAATACCAGGCAATCCTTTTACTCGAAGAAGATGTCTAAAGACATTCAAAAGTACGTAGCCGAGTGTGACACCTGTCAAAGAAACAAAAGCAGAAATTTTGTGATTCTCGAGTTACTCCATCTGCTCCACATTCCAAACCAGAAGTGGGAGGAAATTTCCATGGACTTTGTTGAAGGGTTACCCTTATCCGAAAGCAAAGACAAAATCTTCGTGGTAGTAGACCGTTTAGCAAAATATGCACATTTTATGGGTATTAAGAAAACTGATTCTGCTAAACAAATTGTTGAAGCGTTTTGTAAAAATATTTACAAATTACATGGATTTCCAAAAATCATCGTTAGTGATAGAGATGGCAAATTCACAAGCAATTTTTGGAAGGAATTTTGCAAACAAATTGAGACCACTCTTAACATGAGCTCAACCTCTCACCCCCAAACAAATGGGCAAACAAAAGTTGTTAACAAATGTGTGGAAGCCTATCTTCGTAGTTTTGTCACTGACAAGCAGAACAAATGGCTACAGTGATTACATCTTCCAGAATGGTGTTATAACTCCACCTATCATACCTTAGCCAAAATGACACCTTTTCAAACATTGTATGGTTATGCGCCTCGCATATGGAAAGAACTCGTTCAAGGTGATGCAAAAGTACCTTCAGTAAAAAGTCAACTCAAAGAAAATTAGAGAGTAATGCAAGTACTCAAGGATAATTTAACTATGGCACAAAATAGGATGAAGCAACAAGCATATCAACATAGAACAGAACGAGAGTTTGAAGTAGTGGATTGGGTATTTGTGAGACTTCATCTATACAAGCAATTGTCACTTAAACAATAAGGGAAGAATAAACTAGCTCCCAAGTTTTATGGACCATATCAAATTATCTGAAAGATTAACCCCGTAGCATAAGAATTGAAGTTACCAGAGAAGAGTCGAATTCATAATGTTTTTCACGTCTCAAATCTTAAAAAGTTATTGGGTCGACATCACACTGCTCAGATGACACTTCCTACCTTGGATGAAGAAGAAAAACTTTTATTAGAACCAGAAGCCATCATCAACATCAGAGAAAGAAAACTACATTCTTGCACCATCAAAGAATACCTTAATGGAAGAATTGTCCAGAGCATAGTTACATATATCGTGTCGATGAATATATCGTCGAGGGTCCGGAATGTAACTTATCGACAACAACAACGAAAATATCGACAAATGTCGTAAAGCATAAAAAAATACAAAAATAACCATTTTTTTTCAATTTTTTTAACATCTAAAGCAACAAAAAAAATCAAATAAACACATTGCTACATAAATATGAAAATACAACTAATATATAAGATGCATAAGATGTCAAATGGTGGATCATGATCACATATCGACTATAAACTGAAAATACTGAAATATGTTTTTGATAGAATGATAGAAAATCACATCAAATGATCAAAATAAACGTCTTTCAAGAGATGAATCATCATGGCTCATTAGGCATCTAGATACTACATAGTACAATGATAAATAGTAGGAATCATCGATCCTCTCTACCCTTTTTATTGGCAAGGGGCACCACTCTTCCTCTGGAAGCAGTAGGGGTCCTGTAGGTGCTTTGGATGAGTTAGGCATCAAATTGGAAGCTCCAACTACGCAGGCTATGGTGGAAGGTAATGGGGCTGCGGTGGAAACTAACGTGAGTTATCTCCTCCCATAACTACATATCATAAAATTTGTTTCCTATATTGGGATCCTATTCATCTATAGCACCCTATGCCTCCCTCCTCTAGGCTCTAGCCCTTGCCTCTACATTGAATCTCGAAGTTGATCCTCCAATGACATTAGTCAACACTCTACAGTTTTGATGAAACTTCCTATGCTTAATGAGTGAAGGGCACATTTTTATTAAGGTCATGATAAAAGATTTCAACAGTCAATGCCACCAATATCAAGGTACATCGAGGGGTTGGTGTGCTTGATTAAATCCTAAACCCATACCCTCATATTTGATAAAATCCAGTGGAATTGTTGTAATCTTGAAATCCTGAAAACTATTAAGTCTGTTGAATTTTGAATGGGATCTAAAATTCTACTTTTTGCATATGAAGTACGATGAGGTTGGAATCACTCTCAAACATCCTGAAACAATTAATGGTAATGTTAAAATTTTATGTAAAAGATTAGAAAATGAAAGTTAAGGAGAATGTCACTTTTACTTTAAGAATTTAATATTACCATTTATTACTTTAAGAATTTAATATCTTTGGTTTTAATAACACTGCCAAAAACTTAACCCATGGATTTATTTCCCAAATTCTTACAATTTTTTTTAGCAGGGCAATATTTTCTAAAATATTGCGATATATTCCCAATATATTGCGACACATTCAATATATTGCAATATATTCAAAATGTCGTAAATGTCGCTAGTTGGTTGCTCCCGTGGCTTCTGCTGGCTGTCGAAAGCCCTTTATGGGTTGGCTGTTAGCATCCCGAGGGTCTGCTACAGACCCGGATGCCCTTATGGGCAGGCTGCTAGCAGCCCGAGGGTTTGACCTGCTGGGGCCTGCCCGAGAAATGGAGAGGGCTGCTGTGAAGAAGGGCAACCTGCCTGAGTTGTGGAGAGGTTGCCCGGTGGAGGATGGTCGCTGCCCAGAGGTGCTGCTGAGAGGAAGATGGCTGCCCGGAGGCAAAACCTAGCTGCCCGTGAATGTCTTGCTGTTGTTTGTGGAGGAGGGAGTTGTGAGGGTAAAACCCTAACCCTTCCTTAGATGGCCGTGAGATGAGAAGAGAGAAAACCCTAGTTGTAGGGTAACACTGAAAAACAAGTGGATGCCCTAGCTAGACTCATCCATGCTAGGAAATAACCACAAAGACAAGTAGTTCTTTTGGTGGACTTTCAGTGTCCTTAGGTGCTTCTAGAATTTGATCCTCAAATTCCTCTTCCTCCCTTTGAATTTTTGAATTTGGAAAGTCAAGGGGAGGCACTTCATCTTCCTTTGAAAGCTCTTGTGTTTGACGAAACACAACTTCCTCATGGAAGACCACATCTCTGTTGACCATCTTTTGTAAGCCTGGAAGAGCTGTGTAGTAAAAGTGTCCAAACCTTCTATGCCACAAATCACATGGATAAATGAATGAAGTACCAAAGCATGAGTGGAATCTTCTGAAGCCTTGTAAAGACCTCTCCTCTCGAACCCCAATCTGTACAATTGAGCTTAGCTCTTCATCTTTTGCCTATAGAAGGACTTTCTTGTCCATGAAGAGGATTTTGTAGCCCTTGGCCTGTAAGCTAGCAACAGATAGAAGATTCTTCTTCAAACCAGGAACATCTAAGACATCATCAATATGTAGAACCGTACCCGAGTCTCGTTGAAGTGAAGTTGATGCAACTCCTTCAATCTTGTAAGTGTAGTCATCTTTAAGTTCCACCTGTGTGGTGAACTTCTTCTTTCTATAACTGGAGAGAGCTCCACGGTTACTTGTCATATGCCTCGAGACACCACTATCCACCTGTTGCTGCTGCAACCGTTTCCCCAATTCTTTATATATTTTAGGGCCCCTCATATTTTTGATTGAAAGCTTACTTAGACTAGTTTTCCAGCTCAAGGGAGTCCACACTGCACACTTAGGTTGTTTCCAAAAAGTTGAACAAAGAAGTTTTGGCTAAGTTAAAACTCATGTTTCACCGTCGACATATCGGAGTAACTTGGCCAATTTCTCCGATGTATCGGAGGAACTCATCCAGTCTCTCCGACATGACCGGCTTGGGCAAAATAAGTTTTTTCGTAAAGCACCGTTTCGGCACAACTCGACGAAACTCGTCGACATGGTCGGTAGTAACTCACGAGTCACCTTCGAAACGATCAGAGAGATCAGTCAATGTTGCAAAGGCAGGAAGTTGCCGAGTGTTTCGGGGAAACTCGATGTTGTCCGCCGATATGGTCGCATCGAATGTAAAAAAGATCGATGGACTAAGCACCGACAAAACCAGTCGGAGGTTTTGGACGAGTTCTCACCGACACAGTTGGTGAAGACTCTTTTGTTCCGCTGAAATGGTCGTGAGAACTCACAAATCACTGTCGATAGTATCAGAGGATTTTTAAGAATATCGTCGACATACATCGACGTTACTTTTGCCTTTGCAGCGATTGATTGAGTTTCGCGCCAACGACATTGCGACAACCAACCTAATCATTGCTTTTTACCTCGCATTATCACAATGACGACCCCGGATGAAGGACAACGAACACCCCATAAAACTCGACGGAGTGGATGGGATATCGGGGATGTTACACAAAATTGCTTGGTTTTTGTTTTAATGAGGATAACAGGATCACAAGGTTTTCAGGGTTTTGAGAGTCCACCTTCCATCACTATGAATTGAGCCATTGCAACAATGTAATGTTTTCACCCATCTCTTTTTTCGCACACACTCACCTTCGAATAAGATTTGTGAGTGAAAACCCTTTGCCTCGACATTTTGAAGTTAACAAATAAAGGTTTGGAAATAAAGCTTGTGAACTCCATTTGATCTGCATAAAAGATCAACAAACACTAATAAACTTGCGTTTGGAGATGCATAACAGGACAAACAATAAGATGCTTACCTACGTCATTGTTTTGATAAATTGCTGCTGTTTTAAAACTAAGAAGGAGAGTTGGAGGAGTTGCCTCCAGACTTTTAATATAGGATAATAACAGGCTTGTAACTCTGAACAATGATTGCACTCTCCATTTTTTGAGGTCCAATGTAGGTTTTTTCTGAGGAATAATGACGCATATAGATGGTAGCTTTTCTTTTCATCATAAGATACTTCAGTGCAATAATGCATATTTATTTCTTTGGTTATTCGAAACAGTTGAGGTATTACTAAGACACCTCTCACTATGCTCTTGTCACAGGTCTATTTTGACCAAGCAGGCTTCTGTCAACGCTCACATCCTAGGAGACATGTGTAGGTCTTCCACAAAAAAAGTGACACAACTGGCGGTGCATGAAGTGACTGTACAAGTACATGAGCCAATAAAGTACAAGACCATTGCTGAGGAGGCTAGCGTGTGGGCAACATTTGTTTCCATCAGGGCAGGGCCCACATAAATTTCGTCTCTTATGGAACCGTTTGTATTTTCCCATGTAAAGCACTAAAAGACAAATTGTGGGGACTTCTAGGGTTAGGGTAGGTCAAAGGTCACAAAATGACAAATTCATATTGTAATAAATAGGGGTAGAAAGTACAATATGGAGACTTTTTGCTAGCACAAAGAAGGGCTGGACTATTTGTAAGATAACTTAATTTTCTGCTAATAAAGGACTTGTTTTTGCTGGGAAAGGCTGCACAATAATTTTCTTGGAATGTTTGGAAGTCACAATGTGGAATTACTTCTTTTGGTTTCCATGCAACTGTGAGATCGTTCTAACTATTCTGAATTACTTCTTTGGTGATGAATGATTTTGCTTTCCATATAAATGTCTATGTATGAAATGAGCAATGGATGTTTTATTATGTCAGAGCTACCTTTGATATTATTTCTACTGTAAATATGCATATGAAATTGAAACAACTATCTGTGAGATTAATATGAATAGTTACACAGTACATTGCTCTAACTTTAAATTTTCTCCCTGCGGGGATAGGATAATTTAGAATAGGATAGATTAGCTTAGTCTTAGGTTTAGAAGAATAATTGAGAAGGCAGGAACGATAAGACGAGAGGTAAGAACCTGCACATCACTAGTGAGGTTTCTGCTTATCAATTATATGCATTTAGGCACTTGCATCTCATCTTTAAAAAGAAAATTACATAAACGGTGGACCAAGCCGTAACCGGTAAAGATTTAAACAAGTTAATCTACGGTAGTCGGACCGTTAATCATACGGATTCCCCACACCAAACGGTGGACGATCTAATTGGGATTGTTTATCGGGGAGAAGCCCTACTGTCGGTACCTGAGAATTTTTCCAGGCATCAACACCACCAACGAAGAGGTAGCACTGTCTGTGATGGATCCAGAGAGAGCAGAAATCAGGTAGAACTCTCTTCTAGGTTCTTCTTCTTTGTTAGCCTTGGCTTTTTTCTTCTTCTTCTTCTTTTGCTTCTGCAACAGAGGCTTGAAATCTTCTTTTGGATTTCTTTTTGGTTTGCCTGCAATCTTTAGCAAAGTGTCCAAACTTGTGGCAATTATAGCATTCCACTTTTGAAACATCGGAGAACGTGCCTTGTGGTTTCTTTCCCTTCTTTTGTTGAGAGGAGGGCTTCTTGAACTTCTTTGTCTTTGCTGCAAGTGCAAGGTTACCTTGTCTGAAGTCCTTCCCTCTTATTCTATGCAATCATTCCAAAGTCTTTCGAGAGTTGGCTGATTCTCACGTCCATTGACATATGCCATGAATGTTTCCCAAGAGCTTGGGAGACCATCAACCACAGTCTGCATAAGGTCATCATCATCAACAACAATACCAATAGCAATAAGTTGATCTCTTACCTATGCAATCTTTGTGAAGAAGGAACCAACCCCTTCATCATTGTTCAGCTTCAAAGTTTGTAGCCTTTTCTTCAAGACTCTCTTATGACTGGGAGCCTTCTTCTCATACAAGTTAGCGAAGGTGTCAAAGCATTTTTTGGTAGTCTTCAATTCTGTGATGTTGGGCATCACCATTTCTTTGACAAAATCATAAATGATCCTTCTAGCCTTAGCCTGCTTCTTCTTGTAAGCAAGTCTGCCAGCATTAGATGTTGGCTCTTCACTTACATTAAACACAATGTCATCCAGGTCATTTTCTTCTAGAATAGCTGTAAGCCTAGCTTTCCAGGAGTTGTAGTTAGCTGACCCTTGTAACTTCTCTTCTGGTCTGAAGATGTTGATGGCCATCTCTGCCACTTAGTCAAATGTCAAGTCTGCAAAATATCCCAAGGTCTAGGAAGACAACAACAATCTCCTTTTACTGTGTCTTCACATGCTAAGCTCTGATACCATGTTGAATTTTTAGCATTAGCATGAATACTTTTAAAATTTGCAGACTAACATAACAAATGACAAGTGCAGTAAATAACATCAACACATCAACACACTGAACTCAAGAGTTTTTCACTAGGGAAACCTTTAAAGGACAAAAACCCCAAAAGCATTAGTAATTCATCTCGTAAATGAGATGACTAAGTTCATCAATGAATTCTCAAACCCTAACAGGTTTGTTCAATAGATCCACAATTACACAGAAGATAATCCTTTTTACAAAAATGCCCAGTTAGGGCTTTTAGCAGATTAGGGCTTGCTTCCCTAATCTTTCTCTCTTGCCCATAAAATGCAGGTTTCCTGAGTTTTCCTTTATGCCTGCCTAGACCTGTCTGGTTGCCCAAAAAGCCTGCCCAAGCTCTTGCCCAAATTTCTGTTGAATTGCCCGGATTTATGTTTGACCTGCCCAGACCTTTGTTTGACCTGCTCTGAATTGCTCGGACCTTTGTTTGACTCACTCTGACCTGCCCGGACCTCTGTTTGACCTGCTCTGACCTGCTCGAACAATTCTGCCTTTTGCTCGGAATATTCTGCCTTCTGCCCGGACCTGCCTGGAGGGCTTGTTTGCCTGCTCGAAGGTCTGTAGGGCAGTTTTACTTCTGCCCGTCTTGCTGGCTGCTCCCGTGGCTTCTGCTGGCTGGTGGAAGCCCTTTATGGGCTGTCTGTTACAGACCCGGATGCCCTTATGGGCAGGCTGCTACAGACTCGGATGCCCTTACGGGCAGGCTGCTGGCAACCCGAGGGTTTGCTGTAGCAGTCTGAGGGTCTGCGGTGGCAGTTCGAGGTCAGTGCAGGACTGCCCAGAGCCCCTTAGCAGGCTGCCCGAGCCCTGCTAGGGCTTTCTGTGGGTGGCCGTGGGTAGCAAAGGGCAGCCCAAGCCCTGCTAAGGCCTACCCGAGAAATGGAGAGGGCTACCGTGAAGAAGGGCACCTTGCCCGAGTTGTGGAGAGGTTGCTTGGTGGAAGATGGTGGCTGCCTGGAGGTGCTGCCGTGAGGAAGATGGTTGCTTGGAGGCAAAACCTAGCTGCCCGTGAATGTCTTGTTGCTATTTGTGGAGGAGGGAGTTGTGAGGGTAAAACCCTAACACTTCCTTACTGGTCGTGAGATGAGAAGAGCAAAAACCATAGCTGTAGGGTAACACTGAAAAACACGTGGATGCCCTAGCTAGACTCATCCATGCTAGGGCATAACCACAAAGACAACCTTCTCTTCAAAAACCTGTGAAATCTTCAGTAGGAGCAGCTTCACCTATGAGAGCAAGAGTGTGTGTAATAATGAAATGGATTGATCTTCTTTTATATCCTTTGGGTCACCTGTAAGTGGACCAAAATTAGAAAGAACAAAATAATATTATTTTATTCTTTTCTCACTTTGACTTTTACCTTTAGTGGTACTAAGGGTCTTTTTGCACTTTCACTTTTACACCTTAGTGGTACTAAGGGTTCTTATGTATTTTTGATTTTTGCTTTAGCCTTCTTCAATTGCCCTGTGGTCAATACAAGTGGTCAAGGTGGTCTTTCATCCCCACTCAAAGTACATCATCATTAACAAAGAGAATTACTAATGCTTTTATCTCACACTCTGTGTGACACCAAGATCGGGTACTAATGTGTCTTAACCAAGGGTAGCCAAGCCTTGGAGAAGATCGCAAAGCCCACTGATTGGAGGGTCAGAGTGTCACACATGCCTAGACTCGGTCTAGGGCTTATAGTGTCTTCCTGGTAACAGACCAGGTGCCTCAGCCATAGGCTGCCTAATTTGACACTAGGTCAAATACTTGGTAACAGACCAAGCGCCTCCATTCTCTCGGAGAATGGCCCTCAGCCTCGGGTTGAGTCCCTAGTCCCGGACTAGGTGAATTTCTGGTAACTGACTAGGTGCCTCCATTCAAAAGAATGGCCACTCAGCTCTAGGCCGAGTCCCCCAATGCTAGACTAGTTCCACATCCTGGTCCTAAACCAGATGTCACCATTCAACAGAATGGTCACTCAACTCAAGGTTGAGTGCCCCAGTGTTGGACTGGTTCCATATCGTGGTCCTGGACTCACTCAACTCTAGGTTGAGTCCACAACCTGGTCCCAGACCAAGTGTCTCCATTCTCCTAAGAGAATGGCTCTCGATGCTGCTCAGAAAAATCAACATATGGCACATGGCATAGCATTGGAGCACATTTGTCATCAAGTCAACCTGAATTGTGAACTGAAAAATGCTAGAAGTGATTCTGATGCAAAACATCCATCAATCTCCTTTGTTGAACTCGTGTTTGATAAAAATCACAAGTGAAAAATATCTCCATGTCACCCCTGTAGGATATGGGGTAATATGCATTAAATTCACTTAGGGTGATGACCTCCCCAGCTGCTGAATAATGAATAATCATGGAATACACACCCAAATTGTGGTTTATGACTGAATTACTATGAATAACCAACTAAGATGACGTTGGGGGAAGCATCATACTGCAATGTAGGTGTCTTTAGGGAGAGGAGTTAAGGTGCTAATCTGAATCCTCGTGAATTAGGCTAACTCGGTCAAGGTGACCATCGAAACCCTACCCCAAAGAGAGTTGCTGGTCAGATAAGCTACCCTACTTGAACTTCTGATGTCGTTTGAACAATGACTCTACTTTTCTCAAATGGAAAACCAATGGTAGCCTGTTATGGCTAGGAGTGTTTGGATAGGGCTTGCATGGATATTGGTGACAAAGAGGATACCCAATGAATAGAGTATCATACATCATGCTCAACAATGACCAAAATGCTCCATTGGCATTCCAACACCCCACTAAAATACTCAAGCTCCATTGCCCCTCCCAACATTACTATCTTTTAGAGAACCTAGGTGGGGACCATCCGGTGGGGTGGGGATCTTGGATGATGGCTCTGATATCTCTAATGACTGCCCATTTTGTTTTTTTTCCTAAGCATCATCGAGAGCCATTCTCTTGGAGAATGGAGGCATGGTCGATTACCAGTAACTTGAACTAGTCTAGTACTAGGGGACTTGCCCTAGACCTGAGTGGTCATTCCTTAAATGGAGGCACCTGGTCAGTTACCAGGAATTTGAACCAGTTTAGGACTAGGGGTCTTAGCCTAGGGTTGAGGGGCCATTCTTTCAATGGAGGCACCTGGTCAATTACTAGGAACTTGAACCAGTCTGGTACTGGGGGACTCAACCTAGAGATGAGTGGCCATTCTTTGAATGGAGGCACTTGGTCAGTTACCAGGAATTTGAACCAGTCTAGGACTTGGGGACTTGGCCTAGTGCTGAAGGCCATTCTCTGGGAGAATGGAGGTGCTTGGTCAGTTACCAAGTATTTGACATTGAGTCAATTGATGTAAGCCTAGGGCTGAGGCACCTGGTCAGTTACCAGGTTATCACTATAAGTCCTAGACCGGGTCTGGGCATGTGATGCACTCCTATCCTTGATCTATGGGCTATGTGACCTTCTCCAGGGATTAACTACCCTTGGTTAAGACACCTAGTACCCGATCTTGGTGGAACAAGGAGTTTAAGTTAAAAGCATTAGTAATTCTCCCTATTTATGATGATGTACCTTGAGTGGGCATGAAGGACCATGAAGACCACTTGCCTTCATCATAGAACACTTGAAGGACCTTCTTGCCCTAAGCCTTGGTCCATGAGGAAGACCAAGAGGCTAAAGTCAAAATACAAGAAGACCTATTGTACCACAAGAAGTCAAAGTAAAAATACAAGAAGGCCTATGGTACCACAAAGGTTAAAGTCAAAGGGTAAACATGAAAAAGAATAAAACCCTTTTATTCAATTCCTATTTATGAGGGACCACTTCAAGTGCTTGAAAGACTATAAATGAAGTTCACTTGCAAAACATTTTTACACACACTTCATCTTCATCATCTTGACTGCTCCATTCAAGACTGAGAGAGACTATTCGCTCTTTTTTAAAGGTGTGTGGCTGGGTTTATGTCTTATGCCCTAGCATGGCGGCTTAGCTAGCTAGGGCATCCTCTTACAATACACCCACGAGCTAGGGTTTCTCCATACCCTACACGGGTAGCAGCAGCAGCAGCAGCAAAGACGTCGGGCAGCCCTCTCCTCCATCCGGGCAGACCTCTCCCCCATCTGGGCAGCCCTAAACTGCTCACAGGAAATTCGGGCAGGCTATCTCTGCTCACGGGCAGCACTGTAGAGACCTTGGGCAGCCCTAAATTGCTCATGGGCAGGCACAGGAAATTTGGGCAGCCCCCTTCTGCTCACGGGTAGCACCATAGAGACCTCGGGAAGCACTAAACTGTTCATGGGCAGCCACAGGAAAGGTTGGGCAACAGCAGCAGGATCCGGGCAGCTCGGGCAGCAGAGAAAAACAGGCTCAGGCAGCTGGAATAACAGTCCGGGCAGCCCACAGAAGTCTTGGGCAGCTGAGAGAAAATTCGAGACGTCTCTAGTCTGCAAATTTCGGGTAGCAGACAAGGTCTGCAATTTTCAGGCAGCAGAAGAATTTTTCCGGGCAGCTGGTCTTCATCCTCCACGTGGCGGGTTTTGGTCAAGTCTGCTAGGGTTTGACAGATCTGTGAAAACATTCATCTCAGAATTCTGAGATAAATTTTTATTACTGCTACAAACTCAGTCATCTAATTTAAGGGATGAATTACTAATGCTTTTTGGGTTTTTGTCCTTTAAAGGTTTCCTCGTGAGAACATCTGGTGTTCATTTGTGTTGATGCTTGATTATCTACTGCACTTGTCTTATTGTTATCTATCTTACAGTCTGCAAAATTTAAAGAATATATGCACATGCTAAAATTCAACACATTTCCCTGCCTATTGTGTTGAGAGAAAATAAAAGATCACATACAAAGAAACACATAGGCGGAGAGAAATAAAAGATGACATACAAAGAAACGCAGAGGTGGAGAGAAACAAAAGATCACATTTTATCATTGATGATGCAATGGGTACATCTTTTCTCACACAGACATAATATCTGATATTAAATATTTATGTCACCCTGTGAGGATACAGTCGCTTAACTAGCTAACTTTTACTTTATTACACATCACATTTGGTTACATGTCAACATTAACATGTTGAGGGGCAATAGCTTGATACGTGGGGTGGTAGGTGTTTCACTCTCCCCACCCAGGCTCAAACCTCCTATGAGACATGTGCGAACTAATTGTTGTACTCTTTGTGAGCTAATAGTTGGTGAACAAATTTGTTGATTTGGCCTTGTGCCCTAAAGAATCCGGTTTAGGTTGGGTACCATCGTTAGGATGAGGGGAAGTACCTGGGAATTTCCCTGAGATGGGTATTTCAAGTAAAATTACTGTCATAACAATAACATGAAACGTTAAATAATCAACACACGCGTATCCACATATATTTGCGTATTGACATTATCCCAACAATCATCAGTGCGAGACAAAGGATTACCTTGTGTTCACGGAGCTGATACAAGGATTTATACTGTTAAATACATATATGCTTGTAACTAAGTTACAACCTATGCATGGATCATCTGGACTAATTCTAGATTCCCAAACCTTCACAACATAATAAACTATGTCAAAATATAAGAACCATAGTTTCAAGGTTCTTAGAAATTTGGTGATGCACCCATACCTGATCTTCACCTACATCTACTCCTACAATCCTAGATCCTATGAGGGTAACAGATCCCTGACAAGAACCTTTAATTGGTCTGGTCAGCCATGGATAATTTATGATTGAACATACTCTGTGGACTCAAAAGAAAATCTATAATCACTATTTCGAGAAATCCTACGATCTAAATTTTCTATTGCTTTCTGCAAATGCATCTGATAAAGATTCTACAGCTACGCTCACCCTTATCTTAACTTTGATAGTAGCTAATATTATTAGTTAGTATACCCATACCAAACATGCCTGCCTCATATACTGTTCACCCATAACAAACATGCCTAATGCTTATATAGCTTATCCGTAACAAACTTGCCTATCACATATACGTTAACTTGAACACCTAACAGTCACCATTTTAGTTTCTTGCATGGTTGCATTGATAGGCTTATCTGTCTTTTGTGGTCATATACACATATACATTCTATTGAGGAATGAGTGCATGAAAATTTACAGCAACAGGAGTCAGAAATCAGGAATCAGAAATCAAAGCATCCTTAAAACTCAGGAATCATAGGCAGAATAAGTTCTGTTTCTGTTCTTTTTGCAGGCCTGGGTTTTCTTTATTTTGAATGTTTGTCTTTTGTTTTTGTTTTCTTTGTTTTAAATGGGCGAGGATGATAGAACATATAGGTAGAGACATGCCCATGAACATGCCCAGTTACAGATTGACTGCATTTTCTTGATCCATTTCAATAACAGAATTCAAAGTGATGTGCTTGCAGTTGTGCAATGTTTGTCCTTTGCAAGTCTTTAGTTGTAATTTTTGGGATTGACCTGTTTATATATGTCCTACAGTGTTTTGTTGGTGCTGTTTCAACTTTCAATTTTGCATTTGTTTGTAGGAATACTAGGCAATATTCATTTTGCCTACTGCATAAGTTTATTGTTTAGCACTAACATGCATAGTTGTTGGTATTATATGCAGGGAAGATGCTAGGACAAATTCTTGTCACCAAACAGACAGGACCTGAAGGGAAACCGGTGAACAAGGTTGGAATATGCTTCTATTTTAAATACTGCTTAAAACTGTCCTCTTAGGCTAAGCGACCACATTACTAGGGATGTTTCTATGCCATCAAAATCACACAGTACTTACAACAGGTCTCATCCACACCCACTCAGGGGCTTTTGAACCCACGTCTCAGCCTTAATACAAGTTTGATCACCTGGCAACTTGCTGCTAGACCACGCACCTGTGGTCAGAATATGCTTCTAATTTGCCCTTTTATGATTTTTGTATTGACCCAGTTTTGATTCATAGTGGAAAGGCGTATTTCGTTGTGCTTTTGCAAGCCATGATTTCGTAGATATGGAAATTGACAAATTGAAAAGTCTCATATTGTCATCTGTCATATGAAACTTTTGAAAGATGATGGCAGTTTGACTCTAGAGCATATGGGCAGTTTGACTCTAGATCATAATCTGTTGACGAGAGATCATAATCGCTTTGGAAAGTACTTGATCTGCATCTGGAATATGTAGATGTTTTTAATAATGATGATTAATGCTTTAGGAAGCATAGTCCTTCTCATCTTTTCTTTTAGTATGCCATTAACATTTGTTTTTAGTTTATGATCTTGTACTGTATTTATTTCGTCTTGTAAGGACATCATGAATTTTGTCATTTGCTGTAATATCCCAACTGATGTTCTATTGTACTTTGGTAATATGTTTGTTGTTCAGATGCTCAAATTGTGCTGGAAAGGTAAATAAAATGTGCATGCAAAAAGTGCCGTGCCAAACGGCCCTAAAAAATATAGCCGATATGGAGAGAAAATAGGGTAAAGACTTTTAGTTAGAAAAGATACACATATCACTAATAATAATGCTGATATTATGTCAATAGATGAGATGCATGCAAGTTGTGCCAAAAAGATAACAAAATAGTGCTCCTCTCCAGCAGTTGACGCCCAGCTGAAAGTGTGCCCTCCTTCTGCTGATCTTGACATTTTTGAAAGAGGAAGTACTTGTTGTTGCTAATACTTTCTAGGACTGAGAGTATAGTCCCCCTGGAGAGATAAGGGAATGCATGCGGAAGTTTAGCGTCCTTCAAGCCACCTAGCGAATTGATTTGCATTAGAAGGGATGATGCCCTCTTTCCTCACGTTTTTGTTGGTGGAGGCTCTGAATGTGCCTAGAACAGAATAGTAATCACTCAATATGCTGATGTAACCCTGCTGAGAAGAATGGAGGTGGCATGCAAAAACTTTACTGGAATCTTGAAGGCTAGTGAATGGATCTGGGATTTCTAGGTATTTCCTTGCAGCAAAAGGGTGCACCTGCAATAAAACCTTTCTCTGACTACTGGATGATTGAACCAATAATTAAGAAGATGATGAGTACCGATGATAGGTCTGGATGATCTATCTCGAAGTGATTAGGGCAAGTAGATTTTGCTGCCGAAACCCCTTTCTAGTTGAAGATCTTCGTCTCCAACCCCAACTTGTTGCTGCTGCTCTAGAAACCAAACTCAATAATAATAATCATAGATGCCCTTTTGGTTCAATGACCCTTCTTATATTACTGCTGCTCTAGAAACCAAACTCAATAATAATAATCATAGATGCCCTTTTGGTTCAATGACCCTTCTTATATAGCTTTAACATGTCACTTTTAGGGTTTGTGCTTTACTTTTTGCATGCATGCAATTCTAATTGCTCGTTGACTTAAGATCGAAAAAATAAGGCTTGCATGCTCAGCATGCTTTATGATAATAACTTTAATGGCCATCTTTACTATACTGGTGACTTAATAATACTGAATAATTGTTCTAATATGCTCCCGGTATTAATTGTCCTCAGTTAATTCCCTATTTATCTGTAACATTATAGTCCTCCCTCGCCAAAGATTGTTTGTCCTCAAGTAATGCCAACACAACTCCACAATCAATCAAACTGAACCAACTGAATCTGTGGATGATCCCAGGGTCCCAAATTATCCTAGGAGATTTGTAGCACCCTCTGCTCAAAGCATTGCACTGCATAGTACCATCACAATAAATCCCATGGAAGCCTATTATAAGTAGAGTAACTAACCACGATGTAAACAAGGTAATATCACAAGAGACCTCCTGAAAGCATCCTCTAGCAATCACTAAATTGTCAGTCACTGTAATCCCAGGGTCCCAAATCAATCTGAGAATTACAGAGGTCAAAATGCATCCATCGCTACCCTGTGTAGTATCTACACAAGGAGCATCATGTAGACTCCCAAGTAACCCCATCAATAAACATTGTATCCATCCCTCATAAGTCTCCCACCTGGATCCCAATGCAAATTTGTGCATTCTTCATCCCAAATATCCCAAGGCTCTTGTGGGACTATACCCCTGGCTAGGAATGTCTTCCCAAGAATCGCCCACTCAATAGGACACCAACTCTTAATCTCTCTCACAAGGAATAATCTTACGAAGCTAACATTTTTTCCTTCTGATTTCAACTGGAAAGCTCATATACTGCCGCCCAATTTCTCGATCCTGGCCAACCTGTAACAACCATCCTCCATTATGAAAATGTAGACTCAAGCTACTGCAAGCCTTGTCTATGTACTCCTGAAGAGGACTGCTTTGAAATGCAATAGTATGTTTCTTCTGCTGCCTCATCAAGGAATCTAACTGCTCTTCAATACTAGAAAGCCTGACAGCTGACTCAGTACATACAACTCGAAGAACTGTAAGCTCAACATCTCCCTAAAATATGGTGTCTCGAAGTATCTTGGTCCTCTCTTTCATTGCTAGAATGCTTTCTTTAACACGCTTAATATTTTCTCGATGAATATCATCAGGAAGCTCTATCTCATGCCTGTATAAACTCTCTGTAACCTCCACGTGCAACTGGCCACTGTCTCGACTGTTGTGCTCATTGCCTTGCACCTCATGTATTTTGCTTGTCATAATTGTCTGGACTCCTGCTGTAGGCGATGAAGGGTGTACCAACTCCAATTCATCACACAGCTTGTCCACAATCTGACTATCGGATGTGTTGGTGTCGCTCGACTCACAGGATGGCTTTAGTTCTATCTCCTCATGCACATCCTCATCATGTACTGTTAACTCCAAATTAAGCTCACCATCAACCTGTGCTTCGGGCTCATCTTTTTCCACTCCTCAAACTATGTTTTTAAGGAAATCCTGATCCAAATCCTTGGGTTGGCTCCCGAACTTGATGGTGTAATAGTCTTGAAATGACAATGCTGCACATACCTCATCACCCAAGGCTAGATATTTTTGATATCGAGGCAAGTGTTGCAGTGTTGCTAACCTCTGCAAATTTCCAGTCAAGATCCTTCTCATTGTCTTAATGTTCAAGCCCACAGCTGGCCAGGAACATGCTCTGATACCATTGTAATATCCCAACTGATGTTCTATTGTACTTTGGTAATATGTTTGTTGTTTAGATGTTCAAATTGTGTTGGAAAGATAAATAAAATGTGCATGCAAAAAGTGTCGTGCCAAACGGCCCTAAAAATAGCTGATCTAGAGAGAAAATAGGGTAAAGACTTTTAGTTAGAAAAGATACACATACCATTGATAATAATGCTGATATTATGTCAATAGATGAGATGCATGCAAGTTGTGCTAGAAAGATAAGAAAATAGTGCTCCTCTCTAGCAGTTGACGACCAGTTGAAACTATGCCCTCCTTCTGTTGATCTTGACGTTTTTGAAAGAGGAAGTGTCCGTTGTTGCTGAAATTTTCTAGGAGTGAGAGTATAGTCCCCCTCAAGAGATAAGGGGATGCATGCGAAAGTTTAGCCTCCTTCAAGCCACCTAGCGAATTGATTTGCTTTAGAAGGGATGATGCCCTCTTTCTTCCCGTTTTTGCTGGTGGAGGCTCTGAATGTGCCTAGAACGGAATAGTAATCACTCAATATGCTGATGTAACCATGCCTAGAAGAATGGAGGTAGCATGCAGAAACTTTACTGGAATCCTGAAGGCTAGCAAATGGATCTGAGATTTCCAGCTATTTCCTAGCTATTTCCCAGCAGCAAAAGGATGCACCTGCAATAAAATCTTTCTCTGACTGCTGGATGCTTGAACCAATAATTAAGAAGATGATGAGTACCGATGATAGATCCGGATGATCTATCCCGAAGTGATTAGGGCAGATAGATTTCGCTGTCAAAACCCCTTTCTAGTTGAAGACCTTCATCTCCAACCCCAAATTGTTGCTGCGGCACTTGCTGCTGCTGGTCTGGAAACCAAACTCAATAATAATAATCATAGATGCCCTTTTGTTTCAATGACCCTTCTTATATAGCTTTAGCATGTCACTTTTAGGGTTTGTGCTTTACTTTTTGTATGCATGCAATTCTAATTGCTTGTTGACTTAAGACTAAAGAAATAAGGCTTGCATGCTCTGCATGCTTTATGATAATAATTTTGATGGCTCTCTTTACTATACTGATGGCTTAATAATACTGAATAATTGTTCTAATATGCTCCCGGTTTTAAATGACCTCAGTCATTTCCCTATTTATCAGTAACAAAACATTACATTTGCAGAATACATGTTTCACTTGATTCCTTTTCGTCCCCAATGGTTTTTTGTCTATTCATAATTGTTGAACTCAAAATAATTGAAAAAATATTTAAGTCAACTATCACACCATACAGTATACTAACAAGAGCAAAATTGTCTGTAGAACAATATTGTTTGAATGTCCAATGTAGCATGGTGCTTGCACCTACCTTATTGTGTAGGTAATCCATACTTGGGAACATGCTCCGGTTGGGGACGTCCAGACTGGTATGTGCTATGGACTTTGTGGTGTACCTATCAATGCACTTAAAACCAAAATAACAACAAAAGAGCTTGACAAATATTCTCTTAAAGGATAAACACCTACCTGAGTTCTAATCAAACTACACAATACAAAGTAGCTGTAAAGCTGTACAAATTCTTTTTGGTCCTCCTTCTGAATTTCTACCCATAAAGACTTTTTATGTTTTAAATTTGAAATTACTATATTTAAATCTAGACTAGTAAGTTAACGATTTTATGATTCCCTCTTCTTTTCAGCTTAGACATTTACATTTTCTGGCAGTATTCTATGCTGAGCTTCTCTTTTCCTACTTTGGTTTCTAAAGAGTTAACGATTTTATGATTCCCTCTTCTTTTCAGCTTAAGACATTTACATTTTCTGGCAGTATTCTATGCTGAGCTTCTCTTTTCCTACTTTGGTTTCTAAAGAGTCAATATATTTGGATCTGAACCCACTCATTCTCTAATGATATTTGTTCTAAGTGGTTTTGGCATTTCTATTTTGTTTCATTTTTACTGCACTTCCAATGTGTTAAATCTATGCACTAGTCACAATTGTTATGCGTGTTACGATTCTTCATTAAGGATCAATTAGAGCTGTCATTACCCAGTATTTCGACAATTGTATGGTTTCTTCTGATCTTCATCAAGGATCAATTAGAGCTGTCATTACCCAGTGTTTCGACAATTGTATGGTTTCTTCTGATCTTCATCAAGGATCAGTTGTAGCTGTCATTGGCAGCATTTGGAGCTGCACATTGTGATATACATATTTCAACAGTGCAAGTAGAACATTTAAAGTTTTAGATAACACAGTAAAAGTAGTGGTGGATAATCACATGCAAACTGTTGACTTCTTTTAATTGGCAATGACGGGGGTCTGAAATCTGAAATTTGAATGATGGAAATCACATTGAAAAGACCTGAAATCGACAACATTAAATATTATGTTGAAGCCTTTGAAAGTTGGAACAAGGCCTTTTTATGGAAGGCAATTTATTAGTGTAGAAAAATAATTTGCATTCTCCAGAACAAGGGCATTCTCTTTGCTTGGGTGATGTCCCCTTCTGTAGCATTGAGGAAGGAGATATTCAGTTTTCTTCACAGAACTTCAAGCTTCATTACTACTGTAGTTCCATTCCATTTCATGTCCATTTGATTTGCTGGCATTTCCGTGGTAGCCAACACTAGTTTACTGTATTTGATTCTGCTGCAGAGAGAGTGATCTTCTTGGTTTGCGCCCCTCTTTGAGCTCTGGGAGCTGCCCATGCACAACCACTGATGTAATGTGCTGCAATAAGGGTCAACATTCTGATCCACTAATAAAACATATCACTCTTACTTCTTATGTCTCTATTTCTACTTCTATGTTGCATCTTCCCGTGAATATTGGCATTCTGCTAGTTTCTCTCTAATTGGCTGCTAGATGCAACTCCAAATGTCTGATTAATGTATGCTTCTGTTAATGAACATGCTGTTGATCACTACTGCAGAGCTTCTACAGGAAATCGTGACCCTTGGCCTCCCTTTTGAAGTTGCCAAAAAACTAGCAATTTCCCCTGCTCTCAATTTCATTGGAAATCTGACTAGTTTTGACTTTTGATACAATTACCTGACCTCTGGACCTCCAAATCGAATTCTGTAAGTTGCTGCAGGCAGGTAAGCCATAATAGGACCCATCCCAACCTTCAGATCTGGAAATCGTTGTCGTCTAGTGCCATTTGGAGCCGTTTGGAAATTATCTAACTGAGCAGTCCCAAATTGTCAATCTTTCCCCAAGTTCTCCAAAATTGCAGAATAAACTTCCAAACTCTGAAGCCAGTGACCCTGCTGCAGACAGGTTTTCTTCAGACCTGCACCAGAAACAGTGGAGGTTCCACATAATCCCTGGGGTCATTGCCTCAGAGTCTTTGGCTTTGCCAAAGGGGTCGTCCTAGGTGTGTTGCACTCCCGAATGTTTAGTCTGTCAAGGCAAAGTCTTCCCGAAACCTTGTCTGAGTGTCATAGATGCCAGTATGTGTGTTGCAGGTCCCATCCCTTGCTACAGACCAGAAAATAGTTGGGGTTTGATGCCAGTTGGAACTACTTGGAAACAAGCATATTTTGGCTTGTAAAAGCTAGAATTTGCAATGATGCACCTAGTTTCAAATTTATCCATATTGATTCTTGTTTTCGAGTTAGTTTCTCCTAATATCTCTGGTTTTCAGATTAGGGATACTACATGCCATTAATATCGTAGAGATGTTGAACCCTCATTGTGACTATCGGATTAATAAAGTACATAAGCACACTAAAGAGAAACACTAAAAGTGTTAGGATATTTTAGACACTTAGGAGTTAGTTAAGATCAACTTGCGTAATATATCCATTAGGTAAAAGTGTGTTTCTTTAGTATGCATTAGTATGCATTTGTAAATATTCTAATTTGACGGTCACGATATGTTCTAGACATAGAGTGATCCGATGGTTCAACTTCTCTTAGATCATACCTACCATTGATCCGTGGCTTAACACCCGATTGGTCGATAATCTCTATTTAAAGAGCATAGAGGGTCCTTGGCTAGTTGATCGATTATGAGAAGCTCATGTAATTTTCTTTCTTTTGCATAATAAATTGCTCCAAGTAGCTATTTGGCTGGGGCCGTGGACTGTTTCCCTCTCGAGGGTTTTAACCACGTGACAAACATCGGTGTGTTGATCTGTGATCTATTTGTGTGAAGCGGTTGTTGAAGGTGTTCGGTTTTTTGGGAGTACCCTGTGTACCCAAACATGGTATCAGAGCTTTTATGAAGAGCCGCTTTCGGTTTTGATCTAGATTTGGAACCGGTGTTGCCGAAATTTTGAAAAGGTTAATGGTTCTAGATTTTCTGTGCATTTTTGGCTTGTGGAAGCTGTTCCATTGCGTCCGGAGCGCCGTTTCCATTGGGAAATAGTTTTTGTTTCATCGAAAACTGTTTTCGATTGTTCTAGAAACACCCATTTTGGCAAATCTGAAGGTATAATGTTACAGTGATGGATTTGTTTTTTTTTAAATCTCTGATATCTTATTAGTTTTATTATTAGATCTTTTTTGTTTTAGTCTCGGATTGTTGCCTTCCCTGACTGCGTATGCTCTTTGCCGTGCGCACCTTGCGCGATCGCGGCGAATCAGAAACAGTAAGGGAAAGTTCCTTTTTTTTGTCTTCTCGGCTACGTATGCTCTTTGCTGTGCACCTTGTGCGATCACGGCAAATCAGAAACAGCGAGAAAACTTGAAAACATAGACTTTCCGGGAAAGCTAACAAAGATCTAACCCCATTGTGTGGAAAAAGTTTTTTTTTGTGATTTGCAGAAAAAAAAGGGCAAGCACGGAGAACGAGAGAGAAGAGTAAAAAAAAAAAGAAAAAGAAGCCCCCTTCCTCTTTCCATTCTTTTATGTACTTTTTAAACTTAGCTCACATGGTCCAAATTTGCTTTATTCCTTAATAGGTCTTGAGTTCAAGTCTTATTAAGCTACTTTTTAGTGCATGCAATTTCTATTTTGAAGTTACTTTATTGTAAAAGTGCATCTCACATAAATAAAATAAAATAAAAAGTGAGTCACTTAAGTCTTTTAATTTATTGCCGCACTATTTAAAAGTAACATTATTGTAAAAGTGAACCTCACTTATTTTACAAAATTGATTCACTTCAAAGCAACTTTATTGTAAAATGATTGTCAAAGGTTGATTTTGGGAAGAGGGGGGTTCTTTTTTTTTTTAGTTGGTCAAGTTAATATCTGCCACGTCACTATTGGGGACATCTTCAACATTTTCTTTGATCAAGCATCACTTCATCATCCAGAATCAGTTTTAAGTGCCGTTTTTTTAAAACCGCATATTTTTTCGAGCTCTTTGCAACCAAACAATTAGTTTCTGTTTTTTCAGCCATTATTTTACAGTATGGCCACCCCTTGTGATATTATTATACTTACAAGTTCTAACTATTTCTCATGGAAATCTCGTATGGAGGATGTTTTACGAAGTAGGGGACTTTTCAGGATAACCCCAGGGAAAGAAACAGAACCCACTGATGATGATAAGAAAATTAAATGGGCAAATAGATGTGATGAAGCTCGTGGATTGATTGGGATGCCAATCTCTACTGATTTGCGATTCCACATATCTGGAATTGATGAACCTAATAAAGCTTGAGAAAAGTTGGAATCTGTGTTTGGTAAACACAATGAAATTCGGGGTCATCAACTTGAGAATGAGTTACTTTCCTTGAATCCAAATGATTTTTCATGCATTCAAGACTATTTATCTAAGTATAAAACTCTTAGACTCTTATGTGCAGAATGCAAGATTAAGAAAGAAGACAAACAATGTATTTATCATATTCTTTCCAAACATGGACCTGCATATTCTATTTTTGTATCTACATTCTACTCCATGAAAGAATCCTTGACTGCAGCTAGCTATCAAGAGCCTAGTCTTGAATCTTTTTGTGATTCCTTAATTAGAGAGCAAGATAAGCTCATTCATCTTGGAATAATTAACAATGCAGATACATCTGGGAAAGCCTTATTGTCCCAATAGAAAGAAAAATCCAAGCCTCCCAAGAAACATAATTCTTGCAATAATAAGCCAAACAACAAGGGTCCCAAACCCTCTCAGCCAGCTCCTTCCTTAAAACATGACAAATGATCCAAGCCAAAATGAAAGAAGACTGAGCGTCATTGCAATTTTTGTGGGAAAGATAATCATGACGAATCTAAGTGTTTCAAGAAGATGACAGCCTTGGAAGCGACAATGAAGAAGCACCACATCAGCGTAGATTCGTATTCAGAATCTAACTCTCATGGACATGCACTTTGTGCTTCTGGTTACTCTTATACTGCATCTTCTTCTTCTACTTCAAATGAATGGCTCATTGATTCTGGAGCATCTTATCATATGGCTAAGGATCAAGCCATCTTTTCTACTATGCATGAATGTAGCACCAAACAAATATTTGTAGGTGATGATAGATCTCTAAGTGTTGTAGGATCTGGAACAGTTCTAGTACAAAATAGTCATTTTAGTGATGTACTATGTACAAAAATTTCCTGCAATTTGTTATCAGTTTATCAAATTACTCATTCGGGTGAAGGTAAAACTATGACGTTTACACCTCACCAAGTTGTAATCAAGGATTTTAAAAATCCTCAAAATGTCCTTGCTACTGGAACTGTTGATGATATTACCAGGTTGTACAAATTTAACAACTTTGGGTCATCACCTTTTCCTTCAGTTTTTGTTGCTCATAGTGATAACTTGAGCAAACTTTGGCATGAGCGATTTGGGTCACTTAAATTATCGCTCATTGCAACAACTATGTAAAGACAATATGGTGACTGGTCTTCCAATGGTATCCTGGAAGGATGGTGTTTGTTCCGGTTGTGTACTCGGAAAATATTATCGGGACAGTTTTGACAAACGTGCCTCTTGGCACGCCTCGGTTCCTTTGGAGCTTGTGCATAGTGACTTGTGTGGTCCTCTTCCATTTGCTTCCTTTTCTGGTTTCAAATATTTCTTGACTTTCATTGATAACTACTCCAGACGCACTTGGGTTTACTTCCTAAAACTTAAGAGCGAAGTATTTAACATGTTCTTGGCCTACAAGGCCCTTGTTCAAAAACAATCTGGTCATCAAATTATTAAGTTAAGATCTGACAATGGAGGAGAGTATGTTAACAACAAGTTCACTACTTTTTGCACTGAACAAGGAATCCAACAACAACACACTGTTCCATATACACCACAACAAAATGGTGTAATTGAACGGAAGAACCGCACTTCAAAAGAAATGGCTAATTGTATGATCCACTCTAAGGGACTAAGTCTTCAATATTGGGCTGAGGCCATAAATTGTGCAAATTACATAGTTAATCGCACACCCACTAAAGTTTTACAAGGTATAACACCGGAAGAAGCATGGAGTAAAATTAAACCAGATGTAAGTCACTTTCGTGTGTTTGGTTGTGAAGAATGGGCTCACATTCCGGATGAAAAACAGAAAGCATTGCAGCCTAAAAGTGAAAAGTGCATATTTGTTGGATATTCTGAAGATGTAAAAGGTTATAGACTTCTTCAGCCCCATTCACATGATATAATCATTAGAAGAGATGTTAAATTTGATGAAAATCTCTTGGCCGACGAGTCTAACTTGGTGGGTGTGCCATCTTTGGCCTGCGAGCCTAATTCGACGATTGTGCCTTCTTCTTCTTCCAACTTCCTTGACATGTTTCCAACTCCAGTTTTTGATGATGACAGTGAGGATGAAAATCCACCTCCCCCTGCTCATGTTCCTCCAATTGCACTAGCGCCAATACTTCCTCGATGGGTCCGTTCAACATGTGAAGCAACTAGTGATCTTGCCGGTGATCCTAAAGATCAACGTTGAACCCGTTCTCAGTTTCAGCGAGCCTCTTCTCTTTTCGCTCAAGTTTTCGAGAATCATGATCTATAAACTTTTGCAGAAGCTTCAGGAAATCCAGATTGGGATGCAGCTATGGATGAAGAATATCGTTCCTTAATGGCGAACGATACTTGGGATCTTGTTTCTCTTCCAAAAGAAAGAAAACTTGTCAGTTGTAAATGGGTCTACAGAACTAAGTATGCATCAGATGGAAGTGTTGAAAGACTTAAGGCAAGATTAGTTGCCAAAGGTTTTTCTCAAGTTTAAGGTATTGATTACAATGAAACCTTTGCTCCTGTTGCAAAAATGAATTCCATCTGCCTTGTTCTTTCCCTTCTAGCCTTACATAACTGGGAAGTCCATCAAATGGATGTCAAGTCTGCCTTTTTACATGGTGATTTACAGGAGGAAATTTACATGGAACAACCTCTTGGATATGTTCAGGATAACTCTAGCCTTGTCTGTCTCCTTAAGAAATCCTTATATGGCCTTAAGCAAGCTCCTAGAGCTTGGTATGCCAAAATGGATAGCTTTCTCCTTGACACTGGTTTTTCTAGATGCCATTCAGACCCCAATGTCTATACTAAGAAAGCAGAAAACCATCTCATCATACTTGTTCTTTATGTTGATGATCTTTTCTTTACTGGTAGTGACCCTAAACTTATAACTCATGTGAAATCCAGTCTCAAGCAAGATTTTGAAATGTCAGACTTAGGACATTTGCATTATTTTCTTGGTCTCCAAGTCTTGCAAACCAAAGAAGGAATCTTTCTTTCCCAGTCTAAGTATGCTTGTGACCTTCTTCGTCACTTCCACATGGAAGATTGTAAACCTATAGTTTTAAAAATCGTTCCAACCGGAATCGGAGCTGGCCGGATCACCGGTTCGGAACCAAACCGGGTCAAACCGGTTGGTTAACCGGATCGGGGACCGGTTAGATACCGAACCGGTCCAACCCGCCGGTTTCGAACCTGACCGGTCTGGTTTGGAAAAATGCCCTTTTTATTTTTATTTTTAAGTTTTAACTTTGTTAAATGTTTATTTTATTTTTTAAATTTTAAAAATTTAACTAACCTATTCCCTACCCTAAGTCCTAACCCACCCCATTCCCTAACCTAACTACCCAACACAACTATAAGACTACCGGTCGATATCATGATTCATTACCTTTGTTTTGTTTTAAAGTTGAAAGTTGAAACTTGAAAGTTTGAAACCGTGGAGGCTGGAGCAAGGAGTTGGAGTCTGGACGGGGTTTGACTACCGGTCAAGGTGTGCACTGTGGAGTCGTGGACTGTCACCTGTGGAGTTCCAAGAGGGTGCTGCAACGTATTACAGTCTAGCTGCTAGCACTAACAAGTGAGTATTACAGTCTACTATTTAGTATTACATGGTTTTTATTATTTTATGTTTTACAAACTTAGGAGTCCTAGATATTAGATCAATGGCAGCCAATAGCAACTAACCTCCAATTATTTAATATTATCAACATAACAGTCCCCCCTTCAAGCAATAAAGCATTTACCATTACCACAGTCTTCTAGTTTGAACTTTGCACTATATCACAACATTCAGGCTTGCATTGGACAGTGACATAACATTCCAATGGAAGGGTGGAGTCTTGTGGAAATGGCAGCTTACAGCCTTATCATTTGATAAGGCTGTAAGCAGCCATTTCCACAAGACTCCACCCTTCCATTAGATGTCTATGAATGGACAACATTGAGCTTTAGTCCCTCAAAGCTCTTACCAATATGGGAAGAAAATGTAGGCATGCATTTTATGCCATGTCTCCTCCCCAACCCAGCTAAACTTTCCATTATCTTGAGTCATAGCTTGCATGATTGTCAATAATACTTTTGACACCTGTCTGTATTTAATGCACACCTCAACACATGATCTTGAATCCAATGAGATTATGTAGATTTGAGAAACGCTATTGGGATTTTGATGCCTTTGAAAATTTCTGTTGTGGGGTATTATTTATTGTGTTTTCAAGACATGTGAGAGCCATCATAGTTTTTTCCTTAACAAAGTCTGCAAGCTTGAGCCTTTTTCTCTTCAAAATTTAGATTCTGTTGCTCATCTCAACAAAATCAACCTTCAGAAAGCTTCATTGTGGCCAAGGGACAAATGCCTTCATCATTTCACAGCCAATATTGCTACAGTCTCTTTGCAGATTGCATGTAAATTCTCAATTGGAAATGGTATGTAGCAGGATAGTGAGGGCAGTAAAACCTCATTTTGTGTTCCATTACTAATTGAAACATTCAACCACTTCTTTTTAAGAAGGCATGCTTCTTATGCATGCATTTCGATTCTTGACCTTTGACAATCAAAGGTAATTCAATAATATACCAGATATCTGATAAACCATAGGTAAGTGCCTATTAGATAATAATAAAAAATTCCTCTCTCAAAGACTATGGTACACAATGTAAAGCATATGGTGTAGAGTCTGTAGACTTAGAGAGCATTTTATTGCGGGAAGCAAATGCAGTAACATACTCGAGATAATTGCACCCATAAAAAGCAGTAAATTCAGCTTATCAATGCAAGCAGGGAACAACAGTTTAAGGAATAGTTTTCAGGATAAAACTCGGCCTTATTCAGAGAAGGAAAGTTGTACTAGTTGAAGTGTATATTTTAGCATGGAAGGTCAGTCTGATTTGCTCCAAGAGGGTGCTGCAACGTATGACCATTTTATGCAAGAAAGGTGTTAACTTCCCAGACATATGAACATTGAAGATCATTTAAATAATTAGATCTGATAGCAAATTAAAAGACAGTCCTGTAGGTGACTTTTTTTTGAGGAATTAATGTTGTTTTTTTATTATGTTTTTTTGAGGAATTAATGCTCGTTGTTGTTTCAATTTTCACCCTATCCGGATTCCGAAATGGCCCCAAAAGCAAAAGATCCGACATGGGCACATGCAGATGTTGTTGATGGGGTTATGTATTGCAAGTATTGCAAGAAGTTGATTAAAGGTGGTGGAATTTATAGGCTTAAACAACACTTGGTTGCCATCAAAGGGCAAGTGAAAGCATGTGAAGCTCCACTAGATGTCATTGGACAAATTAGAGTTGATATGCAAGAATATTTTAAGAAGTTTGAAGAGAATAAGGCTAGGCAAAAAGAGATAGAGGAAGAAGTAGGAAAAAAGAGGAGGCTCGCTGAAATGATGGGTGGCCATGGGACCTATGCTCCGGGTTCAATTGAAGGCTCTTCATCTATCCCTTCTGATCCTTTTGGGTATGTTGCACCCTCCGATACTACACAAGAGAAGGGTAAATAAAAAAAGAAGGGTGGCATTCAAAGCTATTTTACATCCTCTACTAGTGCCAATGCTTCTCATATGCCTCCAACACATGTTCAGCCCACTTTAGATGACCATTGGAAGAAGAAATACAAAGAAGCTGCCTATGAGTACATAGCTAGATGGTGGTATGATGCTGATCTCCCGTTCAATGCTGCACGCTCTTCTTATTACCAACCTATGTGGGATGCTGTTATAGCTGCTGGTAAGGGCTTCACAGGCCCTAATATGCATGACTTGAGGGGATCTCTTTTGCAAAAAGAGATAGTGTCCATAGAAGAATACTTGAAGGACTTCAAACAGTCATGGGTCAGAACAGGATGCACTATCATGTCAAATGGATGGACCGATCAGAAGGTTCGTACTCTCATAAACTTTCTTGTCTCTTGCCCACAAGGAACCATGTTTTTGAGATCAAGTGATGCATCTGATCAGGTGAAAGATGCAAATCTATTATTTCGTCTTTTGGATAGCGTTGTTGAGGAGGTGGGGGCAAATAATGTTGTACAAATCATCACAGATAATGCCTCTAACTATGTTCTTGCTGGTAAGATGTTAGAGGAAAAACATAAAACCATATTTTGGACTCCATGTGCGGCACATTGCATAGACCTCATGCTTGAGGACATATGTAAACAGGATTGGATCAATGACACTATAGAGCATGCCAAAAGCATCACCAAATACATCTACAACCACGGTTGGGTATTGAGCTTGATGAGGAGACACACTCAGGGCAGGGAGCTTGTTAGGCCTGCAGTTACTAGTTTTGCAACTCACTTCTTTACGTTGCAATCTTTCATTTCCCAAGCACAAAACTTAGAGAAAATGTTTTCAAGTGATGAATGGAATTCATCACAATGGGCCCTCAAACAAGATGGAAAAGACACCAAGAAACGAATTAAAAGCTTTTCATTTTGGAAAAGAGCAGCAAAGGTTGTGGCAATTTCTGAGCCACTTGTTAAGGTGTTGCGGTTGGTTGATGGGGAAAAATTGGCCATGGGCTACATCTATGAAGCTATGGCTCAAGCAAAGGAGCAGATAAAGGCAACATACAAAGATAGAGTGGCCAAGTATGGGCCTATTTGGGAGATCATTGATAGGAGATGGAACAATCAACTCCATCGCCCTATACATGCAGCTGGGTATTTTCTTAACCCAAGGTATCAGTATAGAGCGCTTATTGATCCAGATCCGACTGGGGAGGTAGCAGATGGATTGTATTCTTGCCTTGACCTCATGGTCCCAAATGAGGCGGACCAATTGGAGATACATTGACATATCAACTCTTTCACCGCCGCCACAGGTACCTTTGCCAATAATGTTGCTAAGATTTCAAGAGAGGAAGACCAACCAGTTAAACATTTCCATTGTTTGATTAACTTATGTTTTTAAAGTTTAAAGTTATTAACTACCTTGAATTAAGTTTAAAATTTAAATTGTTGAATTAAGTTATTAAGTACCTTGACTCTTCACATTTGCAGCACAATGGTGGCAGGCATTTGGTAACCATACTAAACTATTGCAAAGGTTTGCAATACGGGTCCTGAGTCAAACCTGCAGCTCTTCTGGGTGTGAGCGCAATTGGCCTTTGTTTGAGCGGATTCACACAAAGAAGAGAAACCGTTTAGAGCAAAAACGGTTAAACGATCTAGTCTTTGTGCAGTACAACCTCTGACTCAGGCGCAACCAATTGATGAGCAAAAGACCTGATACGGATCCCATTGTGTTGGATGATGTAGATCCAAACTCAGAATGGGTAGTGGAGACCCAACCGCCAGAGTTTGGTGATGACATAGATGTTGAGCTGGAGGACTTGCTGGATGTTTCGTTGGATGCAGATCCTTTACTGCCGATGCCATCAGTTCATACAGGTGTAGATGCTGAGACTGAGAGAGCAGTGCCAGGCATGGCAGGCACTAGCCGATCAGGACCTCGTACTTATAGTCGTCGACAACGTCGACATTCAGCCAATACTACTACTTCATTAGCAGATGACTTTGATCCTGAGGAGCTCGAGACTGAGCCAGATCATGATGCATTTGCTAGTCCTTCTGGTTCTTCTTCTAGTTCTAGTTCTAGCAGTGGTGCTGAGTTTGATGATGATCATTGATGATGTATTATCATTTATGTAGTTGATTATGTAGCATGTTTTTTGGACTCTCCAGGCCATATAGCCTTTACTATATAGGGCCTAGCCGCCTAGGCCTCATGGATTATGTATTTTGTTCTAGTATCCTAGATATGTTACATGTATTATCATTTATGTATTGCACAGAGTACAGTCACAGACTTCAGATTACAGTGCACTTTGTACCATTTTGATATATTGACTATTATATGGTATATACATGAGTAGATTTTGGTTAATTTGTCTTCAATGCCTTGGAATCATGGATTATAATCTTGAAAATGTTGTTTTCCTTTAAAATTTAAGTATTTGATGTATTTTTTAGCAAACCGATTCATTAAATTCAAATCGGCCGATTTATGACCGATTCATTACCGATTCCGATTTCGATTCTGAGTTGACCCTCGACCGATTCCGAGTCCGATTCCGATTTTTAAAACTATGTGTAAACCAGCCCTTCTCCCTTTTAGTATGGAGTCAAACTTTCTGCCACTTGTACTTCCCTTGAAGTAGATGCCACCTTGTATTGTCAGCTTGTTGGTAGTCTTTTATACTTGACTCATTCCCGTCCTGACCTTTCTTTTACCGTTGGTCATGTTGCCCGTTATATGCAAACTCCTCATGAAAGTCACTGGAGAGCAGCAAAAAGAATACTTCGATATATTCGAGGTACAATTCAGTTTGGGATTCATTACAATACAAGGGGGAAACCTTTGTTGGTTGGTTTCCCTAATTCAGATTGGGCCGACGATCCTGATGATCAAAAGTCTACTGCAGGTTATGTTTTCAGTCTGGGATCTGGACCTGTCACTTGGGCTTGTAAGAAACAACAAGCTCTTGCTCTTTTTTCATCAGAAGCAAAATATCGAGCCGCAGTTAATGCCAGTCAGGAAGCTTTATGGCTTCGGCAGATCCTTTCAGAGTTTGGATTCGAGCAACAACAGCCTACTCCACTTTGGTGCGATAATCAAAGTGCCATCAAGCTTGCCAAAGATCCAGTTCTACATCAGCGCAACAAACACATTGAGCTACACATGCACTTCATTAGAAATCTTGTTCATGATAGTGTTATTGAAGTTCTCTATTGCCCTACATATGATCAAGTTGCAGACATCTTCACTAAGTCTCTTACAGAAGCGAAGTTTTCTAAACTTTGATCTATGTTAGGAGTTCAAGAATGTGTCCTTAAGGGGGGATAGGCTCTAATGCCTCCTTCCTTCTCCTAATAATGTCACATTTGTAAATCCTTCAATCCTATCCCAAGTTGTTCTTAAGGGGGGATGTTAGGATATTTAGACATTTAGGAGTTAGTTAAGATCAACTTGTGTAATATATCCGTTAGGTAAAAGTGTGTTCTTTAGTATGCATTAGTATGCATTTGTAAATATTCTAATCTGACGGTCATGATATGTTCTAGACATAGAGTGATCCAACGGTTCAACTTCTCTTAGATCATACCTACCATTGATCCGTGGCTTAACACCCGATTGGTCTATGATCTCTATTTAAAGAGCATAGAGGGTCCTTGGCTAGTTGATCGATTATGAGAAGCTCATGTAACTTTCTTTCTTTTGCATAATAAATTGCTCCAAGTAGCTATTTGGCTGGGGCCGTGGACTGTTTCCCTCTCGAGGGTTTTAACCACGTGACAAATATCGGTGTGTTGATCTATGATCTATTTGTGTGAAGCGGTTGCTGAAGGTGTTCGGTCTTTTGGGAGTACCCTGTGTACTCGAACAAAAGGCACATTTGGCCAATTTGAACTTAGACTAGCTCATGTTGAAATATCCTCACAGAATTGGTCTATGTACATTCCATATATTTTGATATATATATTTTTTTACAAGGAAAATTTTGTGGGGAAACCTAAGGGATGCTTCTCCACATTCATGGGTTGCATCCATAGTTCTAAGATTCGGTCAACTCGGACTTGGACTTGGTTGAGTTGATCATCAAACGAGCCGGCTTGGCCTTCAAACTAGATCGGGTGACCAGTTCGGTGTCGTACCGGTTAACTCGACTGAGTCCCATCTTGAATCGATCAAGTTGACTGTAAAAAAAATCCGCTCTGTTCAGTTACTCAGTGGTATTTGGTAATACTAAATGGTGATATTCAATTCATAAAGTAAAAGTGACATTCTCCTTATCTTTCATTTTCTATCCTTCTACTTAAATTTTAAAAAATACCATTAATTGTTTAAGGATGTTTGAGAGTGGTTCCAACCTCGTCAGACTTCATATGCAAAACGTAGAATTTTAGATCCCATTCAAAATTTAACAGACTTAATAGTTTTCAGGATTTTAAGATTGCAATAATTCACTGACAAGTATGATTTTGTAATATCCCAAATACTGATATTCTACTGCTTTACTATTATAGGGCTTGCGAGTTAACTCAAGTTGGTACAAGATTACTGAATTGAATGTGCATGCAAGGTGCCGTGCTAAAGGCCCTAAAATGTAGCTGAGTTGGAGAGAAAGTAGGGCATGATTCTCAAAAGAAGATGAACTCTTATCAATGATAAACACGTTGATAGTCGTCCATAAATATGATGCATGCAAGTGTGCTGAGATAAAATGCTGCTCTCTTGAGATTGACACCCAGCTCCACACGTGTGCCCTCTTTATGATGAATGTGACGTTTTTGGATGAGCAGGTGCCCGATGCCGCTGCAATTTTCTCGCGATGTGTGTCTTCACCTGTCGGAGAGAATGGTGGGCACATGCAGAAGGTTTGGCCTCCCTAAGGAACCTTCTACGGGAATGAACCAAGAAGTTGAAAAGTGTCCTACCCCTCATATCGGTCCAACCATCCGACATCACATTGCATCCTGTTAAGTCCCATGATCTTTGAAGCTCCTCCAATCTGTGAGTGCAATCAGCCTTTTCATCCTGAAGGATGGGCCCTATCAACTCCTCATAACTAGGGGGCTTAAACCCTAGTCCAACTATAGCAGCCGCCTCAAACATGGACACATAAAATGGGTTCTTTGCAAAGTTAAATGGAATAGCACTCCATAACAAGCATCGACCGATAAGTTTGTGTGCGTCTGCTTTTTCCTTTACTTTCACCATGGACCTTATAGAAGGTTGTCCATCAGGGTTGTATCTTGAAGATACAATGAAAGCCGATGTGGACTGCTGTGTGGAGTGGGTATCAGTATCTGGGCTTGTCCCACTAGCCCCTACTGCTGCGGACCCGGATCTTGAAGCATTTTGATTCCTCACAGCCTCCTTGTGTTGTTTCCTTAGCCCAGTGCCCTCAATCGCTTGTGTGGCCTTAGCAATGAGTTCCATAGTTGTTTGGTTGCAAGGACGCACATCATGCCCTGCTATTTTTGCAAGGTGGTATTTCTGCCTACTTATCCCACCTGTCATTCTTTTCCCACATAGATCGCAAGTGAGAATTTGTCGATTGAGTGGGTCAATAGGTGTTGAGTGGGTCAACAGGCGTGCCCCACTCCCAAAATGGATCCAAAGCCTTTGGCATCTTGTATATGGAGTTATTATGGACAAAATGAAGCTTGAATCTTGATACTTTGAACCCAAGGCAAGAAAAAAAAACGTTTTTTAGCATCTATGATTAATGAAAATGTAAAACACAAGAAGAATTCCAAGTAATATTGAGCATTCAAACACTAATTTGATGAGGGAAAATAAATAGGCATTTTTATGAGGATTTATAAGGATCTAGGGCAAGAAAAAAAATGCCGAAATGTTTTTTGGCATGCAAAATACATAACAGTTGCAAAAAAAAATTCCTTAAAACCCTATAAAAATCGTTTTTGAAGATGGAGAATTAATTGGCAATGTAAATCAACAAGAATCCCTCTTGGAAAAATGAGAAATGATGGGCAAATTTTTTATTTACCTTCAGCTGTGATAATTGTCGAAAAAAACCCCAAATGACAAGATCCAATCTTCAATTTGATGCTTGATGGTAAATAAAATGTTGCCTAAATTCGTTGTTGGTCTCTTCACTTGCCCCCTCAGTCTCTTAGCTCACCTCTCAGTTGCTGTTAGAGTCCAAATGAGCAAAAAAAAAGAAAAAACCAACTTAAACCCGTATTTTTCCGGCTCTGTCTCGTGCGGGCGATTTTTTGCATCGACTCGTGATTTCTTGGGCCGAAAAATCGGCCCGATTTTTTCGGCGATTTTTTGGAGAAAAATTGGCCGGTCGAAAAAATCGCGATTTTTCGGACATCGGCGATTTCTCGGCCGATGTTGGTAACACTGGTTTGTACTCCCACATTGTACTAATATTGATTGTATTCCTTTAGTCCCGTTGACCTACTTTTGTGATCATTCGTTGGACATTAATAAAATTATCTTATCTAATATGCAATAGAAGATAGCATATGGTATATTCTAATATTGATAGAGGATAACACAGGAAATGAATACATTATATTTAACTTACAAAAACAACATTGTTGTGAACGTGGCAAAGCTATTAATTAGCTTTTTATACTTTACTCTTTAAGTCAATAGAGAACTTTTCCATTTTGTTGACATTTAAGTTTTAACTCTCTTTACATGTGATTTTTTCTTCTACATAATCCAAGTTTGTTTTTACAGCATGACTCTGATGCTATTTTCTTCTCTTCATGGTTGTTCTTGATTTTCATGCAAGTATTTCTGTTGGACACAACCCACAAAGGGATGGGGTGTTTTCTTCCATTCAAAGCCTTCTGTACTGACCCTAGGAGGTTCTTCCTGATCCTATAACCAGTTTTGCTTTTGAGCATATGAATTTCGCAATCTACATGGTAGAACCATGTGTAAAATATGTCCAGGTAAATGTGTGGCTGTAGTAAGTGGTAAACAGAAAAGTACAATGATGTTCGACCGCATTGTTGATTTGATAGCAGAATTTTTCTCTCAAAGCTTTTCCAAGAATTTGTACTTTTAAGGGAATGTGTTAGATATTTGTTGTACGTTATAGGTTATCTGAGTTCTTGGACTGAAAATTTTTGTGCATCTGAATGTCATTTGAATGCCGAGTAATTAATGTTTAGTTGGTCTGCTTTCTAGTGATAGGAAAGAGTTGGATTTGTATGACATTGTGATGTCTGAGAATAATTTTTTAATTTTACCATGGTGGCAAAGATGGAGATTTGACAACTGAAAAGTCAAATTATACTTCAGTAGGTCAATCTGCCTTCAACTTCTTGAGACTAATCCAATATATTCAAAATTCTACAAGTTGTAATTTTCCTGCTGAAGATTTTCTTCTGCATGTCCTATGCATTTGCTTGCAAAGAAGAATGCCAGTAATGTTATCGCAATCTTCCTAAAGCAAATACATAGTGAAATGTCGAGTAGAAGAACAAGAAAGCTCCAAACGTGCTGGTGAAGAGGACCTTAGTATCTTCCTTTGATCATTATATGGAAGTTGGAAATCCACAAGGGCAGGTCAAATTATTTTGATGATTCATCTTCCATGTTTGAAAGAGGGAAACTTTAGGATAAGGTCTACACTTTTATGATTGAAAATGTAATTAAAAAAACTTTTATCATTGAACACATTGCAGAAGCTTTGGAGTTACCCACTTTTTAGCCATATCATTATATGCTTTGGAGTGGATTAAGTATGGTACAAACTGTTTACTGGAAAAATTCGAGACCCAATTTGTAAGTAGCGTGTATGTTGATGTGGTTGGGTGTGATGTTGCTACACTAGATTTATTTGATTTGATCAGGCAAAGCATTCTATCTTCTTTGCACATAATCACTGTTGGTCCAACACATGATCTAGTCCAAATGATAAAATATTACCTTTTGTTCTGGGAAAAAACATCCTATCTAGATCTATATCTTTTATGTAAAAACTGCATATCCAGATTTTTCTGTAAACATGTTGAGCCAAGTTATACTGGCTCATCATCACAAAGATGCTTGAAGAGGAAGCTCCAATGGCTCGTTTTATTAATATAAATTAATTATTAGTTTAATGGACTTGGCTCTAATTTTTATTTCTAAGGATCAGTTATATTAAAATAGCACAAAGGCAACAAAGAGCAACAAAACAAAGAAATGAAACACAAAAGAAACATAGAAATTCAAGCAAGAGAAAATAATGAAGATAGTGTAGGATTTATTAATATAGAAGGAATGCAATTAGAACAAAATTAAAAGAGGGGTTGATAAAAAATCTGAAGGCAAAGAAAATTGGTACAAGTTAAAGACGAAAGGCAATTAAAAGGCCAAAGAAATGGGTGGCCAAGAGTGAGAAATGGGAAACTAATGAGTTTAGTATAATTTTGTTTAAAGTTATGGCCAGTTAAAATGAGCTTGTAACTAACTATCGAGAGGAATATGTTTGTATTTTAAAATTCATTATTTTTTACTATTGTTAATATATTAATTAATAATACTTAAATTTATTATTAGTATATTAAAATATTATTATTATATCTAATTGCCGCATTTGTATTTTATGTGTATATTTGTTAGATATATATATGTAATTTTTTTTTGATGGAAAAAATTGTGGGTAACCCTCTGAGTACTTCTCCATGATTCATGGATGGTGTGTGTGTGTGTGTCTATATATATATATATATATATCTGTCTTGTTGTTTCCCTATTTCCAACAATTATGAAGGTGTTGTTTCTATAAATGCCTGTTTTGGAAACTGAAACTGTTTCCAAGTTTCAGGTAACTTTGTTTCCAATTTTATTTGAATGACAAAGTTTCACAAACAATGCTATTTTTATTCAATGATATGCTATATTGTTGACAAATAGTGAATATTAATCTAATACCATTAGATGATTAATAAGCTAATATAAAAAGAAATAGGCAATAAAAAAAATCAATGCAAGGTGTGTTGAACTATCTTAGAATAACGTCAAGTTTAAAATAATACCGTGGAAATAATTTACTATTGTCTATATCAGTAATGGATATGCATGTATCAGCTATTTATATCTAACTGAAGGAGTTGAGTACTTTATGCTATATTAATGTTTAAAGAAGTCTTGCCTAAAAATGCGATGTGCACATCATGATAATAAAGACTTTCAAGTCGTTTTATATTTTTTTGCCTTGCATTCGGTAGTCTGTTACATATGACCATCCCTAGTGATCACATTTTAGCTTTGCTTGCAAATTTTTTTTCTTGGTTAATTTGTTTCGAGCAATTCTCGTTGTTTATTTGCCTTTATTTTATTATATTTCAAAATTTTGGATGAATTAATTGTCATTCTTCTTCCTGCAGGTGTACATATGCCAGAAGTTGTCTCTAGCTAATGAAATGTACTTGGCCATTACCCTTGACCGTGTGTCTGCTGGTCCTGTAAGTCTCTGATTTTGTCATTTAAATTATGAGAGGCGCCTTGAACTTGCAAATTCTGTTTTGAATGCAATTCTCTGCTTAAGCATTATGTAATTTTTTGTATTGTTGTTTTGGATTTGAGAATATTCCTAAAATATTTAGACCTTCTAGCTTACTTGTTGCTACCATCCTTCATTTCTAGAGCTGATGATGCCGTAGGCAAATTTCTAGGGTGTGCTGGCAAGCCTGCTTTTGTCTTCTTTTTTGAGGCCATTACCCCTATGCATGTTCTTTGCATGCAGAATATCTGCAACCTATTGATGTCCAGAGCATTATCTTTACAACTTTTCTGATAGATTATATTTTTGGAGTATTTAAGGGCTGTGTTGCATACCATTGTATGTTTCTGTTGTTTTTCAAGCATGAGCAATTGTGCACAATCTAGGAAATCAGTGGGATCCCAAGTACATATGAAATGGAAGGAATGGATGCAAAAAAAATGATTAATTGCTTGTGTTGATTAATTGGTTAAATTGGATTAACCTAACTGGAATTCCTGCTGTGGAGTTTTAGGATGTCCAAATGTACGCGAGAGATATTGAGGTGAAGAGAAAATAAATAACGGATAGATTTCATTGATGATGCTGTGCAGCTGTTGTGTCTACATCTCTGTCACCATGTATCATGTCTCATGTTACATCTTTATATCACCCTTATGTGGTTATCATGATTTAACCAACTGAACCCTAACCACATCTAAAATTACATTGGTCGCAAATCACCTTAATTATGGATTCACGTCTTTTGACTCCTGACAATTTTGGATTGATCTTTACCATGTAACTGTAGTTTATCTTTTGTCATCTATTCGGTTGTTGGCAAATATTTGTTCATTGTCTCTCAGTACACTCACAGTCATAGTTTCCTAGACTACTGCTTTTTAGTTGTCATTTTTCTCTCTTCCTTTCCAACAATATTCAATCCTTAGCTCTAACATCGACAAAGGCCATCCTTCCAGTGGTCATTCAACATCTGTCTTTCCATCTATCCTCACATCATTCCCCTTGATTATTGAAAATGTTTATAAAGTTAACATCCATGACAGGGATCAGACATGCATAACATTAGTGGCAACTTTTTTTTCTTTCTTTTTTGCAACTTAGATCCAATTCAGTAGCTTCCTGTGCATGCTTTTGATCTATATTCATCTCTATGTGCATTCACTTTGTGCTCCTTCCTCGTCTTTACTACCTCTGTATGCATGTTAGCCATCTGTGTTTAATTGTCACCTCAGTATTGTCCTTGTTAGCCTCACATAAATCCCAAGTAACTGGATGCGTCCATTTGTTGAATTTTAGCATGTGCATATATTCTTTAAATTTTGCAGACTGTAAGATAGATAACAATAAGACAAGTGCAGTAGATAATCAAGCATCAACACAAATGAACACAAGATGTTTTCACGGGGAAACTTTTAAAGGACAAAAACCCCAAAAGCATTAGTAATTCATGTAAATTTTTCAGCACTCTCCCAAATCGGTTTCAACCTCCATTTTAAACATTGTTTAATGCCCAACCCAATTTACTTTTGCTGCAAATTAAGTTATTTCTCATAAACGCAATATATGACTGAAACACAAGAAGGATATTTTACAAATTTAAAGAGCAGCAATTAAAAACTCATTCACACATAAAAAATTAGGCTCAGTAATTTTTTGTCAAATGACCCAGGAAAAACCCCAACCTCCTGGGAAAACCTGTGAGAGAGATTTTTTATTTATCTTTCAATAATACAGCAGTAAGCAAAAATTTTCAGTCACAACTTATCTCAACTAGACAATTAACGTCAGCCTCGAAAAATGTGCCAAAATCAGAAATGTCAAACCCAGAAATTTCTCTCTGCAACCTCCTCGATTTTCGTGCTGCTGCAGGACTGTACAGACACTGTATGGCCTGTACTGTAGGACTGCCTTGAAAAATGTGCCCACAGAACTGGAGAATTTCTGCCTAGAAATTCATGCCCACTTGTCTGCCTTGATTTTTGTGCCCTGTATGGACTGAACAATACTGTACAGAGTACAGTACGGCTGCAATAAATGCTCTTACTGCTGCCACGATTTTCTTGCCCTGTGACTGCTGTACCTTCACCTCGAAATTCATGCCAGGAAAAAAAATCTCAGCTGCGTTTTTTCCTCTTTCTCAGAAATTCAACTCCCTAAAAAATGCAAAAGTGCCTCTTCACATTGAAAATTTGCCTTTTAGGTAAAAAATGGGTGGGCAAGTGAAAGGTCATCGAATCCAAGGGCCCAGATTACATCAGATGAGTGGTTGTGACAAAATCACTTTTCTCCACAAATTAAAAAATTAATTCACTCACTTTTTAAATTTTTACTTAAAGTACACTTTAATCTCTAAAGTGCATTTAATGCTCATCTCAAGTCATTAATATAAAGTCCATGTTATATAACCCCTTTTCCTATTGAGTTAGGCACCAAGGGGAACAATTCCTAAGGTATAAAAATTCAACAATTCATCTCTTAAATGAGATGACTGAGTTTATAGCAGCAATAAGAAAAATCTCAGAATTCTGAGATGAATGTTTTTCACAAATTTGTCAAACCCTAGCAGGCTTGAACAACATTTTCAAACCCTAGCAGACTTGACCAAAACCTGCCACGTAGAGGAAGAAGACCAACTGCCCAGAAAAATTCTTTTGCTGCCCGAAAAATGCAGACCTTGTCTGTTGCCTGCATTTTTCCGTACTGCCCGAAATTTCTTCCCTGCTGCTGCCCGATCTGCCCAGAAACTGCCTGCTGCTGCCCGTGATCAATTTAGTGCTGCCTGGATCTTCCCAAGGCTGCCCATGTCTTTCTGTGAGCTGCCAAAACTTTACTGTGGCTGCCCGTGAGCAATTTAGGGCTGCCCGAATTGTTTTTGTGGCTTCCAGTGAACAGAAGAGGGCTGCCCAAGTTTTTCGTGGACTGCCTGGACCTGTTTCTGTAGCTGCCCATGAACAGGGCTGCCCGAGATTTTGCTGTCGAGCTGTTAGGGAGTTGCCCGGAAGGGGAAGAGGGTTGCCCGGATGAGAGAGAGGGCTGCCCAGATGGAGGAGAGGGATGCCCTAGGTCTGTGCTGCTGCTGCTGACCGTGTGGAGTAAGGAGAAAACCCTAGCTCGTGGGTGTAGGTAAGAGGATGCCCTAGCTAGCTAAGCCGCCATGCTAGGGCATAAGTCAAAGAACCAACCACACATTTAGAAAAAACAACGAATAGTCTTGGTCTTGAGTAGAGCAGTCAAGATGATGAAGATGTAAATGTTTTGCAAGTGAATTTCATTTATAGTCTTTCAAGCACTTGAAGTGGTCCCCCATAAATAGGAATTTAATAATAGGGTTTTGTTCTTTTCTATGTTTACCCTTTGACTTTAACTTTTAGTGGTACCAAAGGCCTTCTTGTATTTTTACTTTGACTTCTTGTGGTACAATAAGTCTTTTTGTATTTTGACTTTAGCGTTTTGGTCTTCCTCATGGACCAAGGCTTAGGGCAAGTAGGTACTTCAAGTGTTCTGTGGTCAAGGCAAGTGGTCTTCATGGTCCTTCATGACCACTCAAGGTACATCATCATAAACAGGGAGAATTACTAATGCTTTTAACTTGTACTCCTTGTGCCACCAAGATCGGGTAATAGGTGTCTTAACCAAGGGTAGCTAATCCCTGGAGAAGGTCACATAGCCCATAGATCAAGGATAGGAGTGCATCACATGCCCATACCCGATCTAGGGTTTATAGAGATAACCTGGTAACTGACCAGGTGCCTCTGCCCTAGGCTGCATTGATTGACTCAATGCAAAATACTCGGTAACTGACCAAGCACCTCCATTCTCCCGGAGAATGGTTCTCAGCCCTAGGCCGAGTCCCCTAGTCCTAGACTGGTTCAAATTCCTGGTAACTGACCAGGTGCCTCCATTCAAAGAATGGTCACTCAGCTCTAGGCTGAGTCCCCCAGTACTAGATTGGTTCAAGTTCCTGGTAACTGACCAGGTGCCTCCATTCAAAGAATGGCCTCTCAACCCTAGGTTGTTTCCCTCAGTCCTAAACTGGTTCAATATTCCTAGTAATTGACTAGGTGCCTCCATTCAAAGAATGGCCACTCAGCTCTAGGCTGAGTCCCCCAGTACTAGACTGGTTCAAGTTATTGGTAACTGACCAGGTGCCTCCATTCTCCAAGAGAATGGCTCTCGATACGGCTTAGAAAAAATCAACAGTTTACACCTTTTCCAAGTGACTTAGGAAAAATCACTAAGGGGAACAACTTCCAAGGTACACAAATTTAGCTCTTCCTCTTATCGAGAAAGTTGTTTTTCACCATTCCCAACTTGTCCTTGAAGAAGACAAACTTGCCCCACCCCAAGGATTTCGTCAAAATGTCTGCTACTTGCTCATCAGTAGAAATGTACTGTAACTCAATAGCTCCTGTTACAACATAATCTCGGATGAAATGGTATCTGATCTCTATGTGCTTTGACCTATAATGGAAAATTGAATTCTCAGAGAGCTAAATGCAACTTTGATTGTCACAGTATATCACCATGGGCCTAAGTTCCTAATCAAACAAATCCACCAACAATTTGTGAAGCCACATTGCTTCGCAACTAGCTTGAGTGCTTCGCAACTACCACGTCACTGTTGCTGAGCAAAAACTGAAACAACAACCAAAAGTGCTCTTCTGGTCCGTCACACTACCTACCCAATCTGAATCTGTGAAGCCAACAAAATTAACATCACCCGATCTCCTGTAGTCCAGACCATAATCTATTGACCTTGCATGGTATCTCAACACATGTTTCACGGCTACCTGGTGCACTCTCCTGGGCTCCACCATGAACTGACTGAGAGTGTTCGCCGCAAAACACAAGTCTGGCTTGTTTTTAACTAGATACATCAATGGACCAATGAGATGGCGATATAAAGTAGGATCCACCAACTCTCCCTCAGAAGCATGAAGCTTCCTCTAGTTGGTGATCATCGACCTGCAGTCCTCTATCCGAAATCTCCTTAAAACATCAACTGCATACTTTCCATATCCTAAGAAAATATGACCAGGCTCTTGCCAAACCTCCACCCCCAGATGGTAATGCATCAACCCAATATCTGCCATCTCATACTCTGAAGCAAGATCCCTCTTGCAAGCCGCAATGAGATGCGCTCCCCGTGTGATAAACAAGTCATCAATGTACAACAGAAGAATGGGTGAATCACCACCAACCACAATGTAGCAAATGTTTGGATCAACCTCACTCTTTTGAAATCCCATCGATAGAAAGTATGAATTAATCATGGAATACCAAGCTCGAGGAGCTTGCTTCAGAACATACAAGACCTTTTTCAGCCTACACACATGAGACTCTCTCCCATGTTTCTCAAAGCCTTGTGGCTGCTCCAAACACACCTCCTCTTGTAGATGTCCATTGAGAAATGCAATCTTCAAATCCATCTGGTGGATTTCTCAACCCATCTCTACTAATATGGAAATCATTGCTGTAATTAAGGAATATCGAGCAACCAACGCAAAGGTCTCATCATAGTCAACTCTCTCTACTTGTGAAACCCCTCGTGCCACAAAGCGAGCCTTGAACTTCTTCACACTGCCATCTGCAACGTGCTTCACCTTGTAGATCCACTTGGCCCTCTAGTCTCGGTACAATCTCCCATACATAGTTCTTCATGATGGAATGGTACTCTTCCATCATGGTATCTCTCCAAATATGATGTTGAGAGGCCTCCTCAAATGTAGAAGGGTCTGAATCACGAAGACTAGCAACCAATGCCATACCCAACCTGTCTTGCATCACTACAGTCCTCACTAGTTCCTTGGGCTTTGCAAATGTCTTTGCTTCCGTCAAAGTGTCCCGAAGCCATTTAGGTTTCCTCTTCGTTAAAGGTGGCTCCCAAACTGGACTATCTTCATTTGAAGAACTGCCAAAAGTAGATGGCCTAGAAACCTGTGGACCAGTAACTTTGAACCAACCATTAGGGAACATTGTGATCCGGTAGCTGCAACTGGTGAACCTTTGACCTGACAACTAGAACCTGTCCCCAAAATACCTGTTGGTTGAACCATTGAACTTGAAGACCCTGTGCGTGTAACCTGTGGTCCAGTCACTATGAAAACCTGTGAACCTATACTTTGAATTGTTGGTACCTGTGAAGCTGCTTGAGCTGTGGGAGTCTGTTGCCTCTCCTGCATTGACTCTTTGGACTTCCTGAAGGCCTGCTCCTCCTCAAATCTCACTTCCTGCCTCACAACAACCTTCCCTTGGGTATGAAGATAAATGCGAAAGGCCTTCGAAGTCTCATCATAGCCCACAAAGATGCCCCTCTCTGCAGTGGGCTCAAGCTTTGTATTCTTATCAGAAGGGACATGTGAATAAGTCAAGCAACCAAATATGCGAAAATGACCAACCTCAGGTTTCTTTCCTGTGAACATCTCCTGAGAAGTCTTGCTCCCCAAGGCACGATGGAAGAAAGGAAGACTCTGATCATTTATCATGGCTCTCGTTGCTCCTACAATAACTTTGTTCTTCGTTTCTGCCAATCCATTCTGTAGAGGAGTGTATGGTACTGTCAACTGTCTCAATTTTCCCTCCTGTCTTCAAAACTCATCGAACTCCTTGGAGGTATACTCACTCCCATTGTCTGATCTGACTCACAATGTTTTAAAATTTGGACTCGGACTCAGAATCGGTCAAGGGTCAACTCGGACTCGGAATCGGAATCGGTAATGACTTGGCCGATTTGAATTTAATGACTCGGATTACTTAAAAAATACATAAAATATTAAATTTTAAAGAAAAACAATATTTAAAGATTTTAATCCATGCTTGCAAAGCATTAGAGACAAAATATCCAACGTCTACTCATGCATATACCATATAAGTGTGAATATATCAAAATGGCATCGAGTGTACCGTGCAATACATATCTAGAACAAAAAACATAATCAATGAGGCCTAAATGGCTTGTAGATTCCAAAAAAAACATGTTATGATGCCACTACATCATATGTCAATGATCATACATCTCTTTTTGTTTAGCCTTCTCCTCTTCAAATTCATCAAACTATTGTTGCAACTCCAACCTAATCTCACCAGTAAACTCTAAATCAGCTTCCCATGGGGCAATATTTCCTCCAACAGCAGCCAACTATTGTTTAAATCTATTAATGCCCCCTCCTTTAATCCATGTCTTGCAACACTTGCAATACATTTTCCCTACAATGACATCAGCATGGAACCATGCCTGATCTTTTCCTTTTGGGGCCAATCTAGAATCTAAATGCAAAGCAAATCTAAACATGCAAAGAAAAAAGAAAAAAATCTTATTATTTTGGCAGCAAACAATAGAAAAAATGATTGATATTTGTCAATTTAATGAGGGAAAAAGAAACAATGGCTAGCTGGAAGCTAACATATATCTAGGTAACAAAAAACCGGTCTCTAATAGTCCAACTTCTCCAATCATGTTGATTGTTCTTCATTGTTGGACGCGCTCCTCCAAGCCTCCATGAATCCAAACAACAATAATGCCAAATACTCACAAACATCTTACAGTAGAAGTGTGAGGCAAATAGAGGGGCATGGGGTCATCTTATGGCCTCAGGTTATGGTTAGAATACGAAAAATCTTTAAAGTAAAAATAAACATGTTATTTTGGAGTCTGCATTCTTGTGGGTGTCTGTCATAGCTGACTCGGCTGACACGGGTTGCAACTCGGTCAACTCGGCCGATTCGGACCCAACTCAACCGACTAAGTATAAAATCGGCCACCCGAGCCGAGTTGCAGGCTGAGTTAGCTTGGTTAGGGGACAACTCGACCAACTCGGACTCGGACTCGGACTTGGCTGGTTTTTAAAACAATGGATCATATGAGTGTCCGAATCCTCCTCCCAGTCTGGTTCTCTACAAGAGTTTTAAACTCTTGGAACCTCTGCAAGAACTCCTCAGGAAATAGATCCAGGTCTTCCTTGAATAGTCATCGATGAATGTCACATAGTACTTAAAACCTGTAAGGAAAACAAATGACATAGGACCACACAAATTTGAATGTATCATATCAAGCACTCCTGCTGACCTGCTATCACTGCTCAGAAAAGCAGTCTTGGTGTACTTTTGCAAAGCACACCCTCTGCGCACATCACTGGTCTCCATGTTGAACTTAGGCATACCTGTAACCATGTCCCTCAACATCCTGAGCGTTGGATGATATAGATGAGCCATCCTACGATGCCACAACTCACAAAGATCACTGCTGCTGCTATGTGCCAAAGCATGCTGGGGCTGAAATAAGAGCTTGTACATCTTCTGGTATCTGACTCCAATGGCATAAGAGGGAGATGGTCCTATAGTCTTGGGGAAAACACACATTTGTCCATCCAGGAATTGCACCCCAAGTTCTTTGTCCTCAATCGTGGAAATTGATATCAAGTTTTTTTCAGCCTAGGGATAAACAACACATCCCTCAAAGTCTTGGGAGTGATGGACTCCTTCTTAATTGTAACGGTCCCACACAAATAGCTCTGACAACTGTGTCATACCCCAAGACAACCTCCACATCTATACCTGCCTTTGAAAGCTCGAAATACATCTCTCGAGCACTTGTCATGTGGCTGGAGGCTCCACTATCAATATACCAAGTGCTGGTGGTGGATGGACTGAAAGAATGGGCGGTCAACAAAGAATACTCCCTCTCATCTTCCATATCAACGTTGGTGATGATGGATGCTCTCTCTTTCTCAACATGCCCAGTGGAGAGAGAAACTCTCTCTCGAATCTAGTTGCATACTCCTCAATCTTAGCTGAAGCTGCGGTCTTCTTCTTCTTCTTCTTCTTGTTTGGGCACTGCGAGGCGTAGTGCCCAAACCCTTGGAAAGAAAAGCACTTGACTTTGCTCATGTCCTTCTTCTGTCCACCCTACTGCTGCTGCTGCTTCTTATTCCCACCTTGCTTGGGGCTCTTCTTGGACTTCTTCTTTCCTTTTGCAGTCAAAGCCACATTTTCCTCATCCTCCTTATTGTTGGAAGAGATCCCCTGCATATGACCTTTCTAGGTCTCCTCCTGCACAAAATCATCCTAGTCTATCCCAGGTCCCTGGAAACTATAGCCCCCAAGAAAACAACCAATGGCTTGGTCACACCGTTCACAACTGTACACACTAGCACATTGCCAGAAACAACTTCGCCAACTGCTGCAAGCTCGTCTCTCACCTGAGATATCCTAGTAAGGTAGGATGCCACACCCTCAGCTTTGGCCATCTTAATACTATTCAGTTTCTCCGTCAAGACCATCTTCCAGTTTTCATTCGAGCTTTGGTATACGTTGGTCAAAGCATCCCACATTTTAAAAGCACGGGCTTTACCTGAAATGTGTGGGATTACATGGTCCTTTACTGCATCAAGGATGATCCTTCTAGCCTTGATGTCCTTTTTGTTGAAGGCTGGTAATGCTTGTGCATTGGTGGCTGCTGGAACTTGAATTGGATTTGCCTGTGTGCTATGTACCAATTCATCCCAAAGTTCATTTTCCTCCAAAATAAGCACCATTCTAGCCTTCCATGGAACAAAATTTTCTTCTCCATCAAGTGTATCCTCCAACCTCAATCCGGTGGCCATTTCAAAGCAAATTCAAAATTTAAAGGTGCTGCTCACTGACAAAAGAAGAACCACTGACAGTCTGAAAATTTCAATACCCAATTCTGCCCCCAAATTCAGATACCATGAAAGTTTTTGAGGTTCAATCCCAACACGGTTTCAAGTCAAATTTTGTAAACAATTTAATGCCCAACTCAGTTTATTTGTGTGCTGCAAATGAGTTGTATTTTCACCAAAATTTTAGACTTTGAAACACGATGAACATCACATTTTCCAGGCAGTAAATTAAATTACCATGAAAGTTTCGGACACAAACTCTTTTGGCAAAATGCCAGGCAAAACCCAGAATGGGAAAACCTATTTGAGAGAGGAAAATTTGTTTCTTTCAAATCAAATGTACAACATGCCCACTGCTGCGAACACAGACTACCTTGAAATTAATGCTTTCTGCCTCGAATTGCATGCCCAAAATTTTTTCTGGTGAATTCATACGATTGCTGTACGGTCTCTGCAATTAATGCAGTTGTATAGTGCCTTGAACTTCATGCCCAACTTCTCTTTGTGTTTTGTGCTGTGTATTTAATGCTGTACGGTGTCTTGGGAATTGTGCCAAGTTTCTTCCTCTATTGCGTCTTTCTCCTTCACTCAGGAAATCGATTTGTCTCTCACAAGTCGAATTGCCTTGTCACATGAAAATTTGTCTTTAAATAAAATTGCTTTGGGTAGATGAAAAGCCATCTAACCCAAGAGCCCAAATTGAATTAGATGAATGGATGAGATAAATCTATGTTGTTGGGAGCAGGGAGCGAGAGCGGAGCGAAAAGCGAAATTTTCAAAAGCTCCCATTTTGGGAGCGTTTTTTGTATAGTATATATTTGATATATTTTGATGGATTTATATCTAAAAAACATGTAGAATGTTGAAGTAGCTATAGAATACATGGATTAAACCATATAACAACAATCATGTAGTAGTTATAACTTATAACATTATCGTTAAATGATCAACCATAAAACTTTTGTAGGAGCTTGGCAAAAAAAGGAGTACCATAACATTGTCATGAATTGATCAACCTAGTATAGGAGATTTTAGTATAGGAAAGGAAGGGAGCGCCTTGGGAGCGTGCTCCCAAAACTGGGAGCATTTTGAGAGTGAGCTTCCGAAGGAAGCGAGCTTTGGGAGCGGGAACGAGGGGGTGGGGGGTGCTCCCACGCAGCATAGAGATAAATATTTTTTTCTTTCCATAAATTAATTTCCACTCAACCACCTTTTTAATTTTTAATTAAAAGTACACTTTAATGCTCATCTCAAGTCATTAATACAAAACTAATGTGAACTTTACCCCTTTTCCTAGTGACTTAGGCAAAATCACTAAGGGGAACAACTTTCAAGGTACAAAAATTTAACAAATTGTACCTCTAGGTCTGAGTTTGACTGTTTGTTACAGCTGCCTGGTACAATGATTTATCAAATTTTATGTAAGTTCCAGTCTTCCAATTTGATATCTACTGAATATATGATTTATCAAATTTTATGTTTCAAATTTTCAATGTGAATGTTCATTGTTCAATGAATCGTTGAATTTAGAATTATGATTCATGATTCATAATTTATGAAGAAATCTGAAATATGCATGTATGATGTGACTGTGACATGTTTTTTATAATATATATATATGTATATCTATATATATATACAGTACCCTTGACGTACCCAAGTACCTTGTTTCAAAAAGTGGCGTCCCCGTACCTGTACCCAAGTTTCCTGGCAACTTAGCGTCAGAGCAATCTTTGCCTGGAATCTGGTCAATTAAAACCGATTGGGCAAATCCAATGGGATTTATGTTTATAACTAAGTTATGCTTGATCAACCGGAGAGGGACATCATTCAAGTCAAGGTTGGGTCCCATGGTTATAAATGGCAGGGTGTACCCCTTATGCGCACTTTGTTTCTGTTGCTCGAAGGGCTTTAAAACACCCCCTCCTTGTTGGAACAGGCTTCAGTGATATTTGAACCAGCATGGGCAAGGAAAAAGTCCTTTTGCTTTCTCTTCGCATCAGATGCTCGCATGGAAAACTAGGACTGCATATATAGATATAATGTTGTGAGGTTTTCCTCGATTTTGCTTGTATATTAGTATTGCCTCTTTTTTTATTTTTTTATTAAACATAAACGGATAATGAGATTTTATATTAAATTGGCCATGGAGGATCCTAAACAGCCCGGAATTTACAAATATCTCCAGTTTAAAATTTCTAGCCATATAAGGACAGTTCCGTCAAATTTTCCCTCAAACATATACATCCATACTGTAATCTAATTTTAAAAAAAGAGTCTAATACTATATTACCTAATAAACTGGTTTAAAAGTAAAATGCATTGAAAATGCATATGTAAGTAGCTAGATTATATGTGAACCAGGCTAAATTAGCCTCCCTCCAATGACTCGTAACCTGGTTGACATCAATGTGATCTTGAACTGGAGAACTTAGACCATCGAACCTTGCCAAAGTTGTTTGCTGCACTGTATCCACGTACAGCTCCTTTGAAGCTTAAGATTCGGCTACGGAACTGACTCCCTTGGGTGAATTCCAGGATTGTGTTGAGGTGCAACATTGATTCTTTTGCCAGATTTTCAAGCTTATTCCCTTGCTTCTCACCCTTGGATTTGAGGCGATCTTGTCTTTGATCCTCAAGTTCGGTGTGGGTACTAATGTGTTTGATGGTCTGTTTCATTCTATCTACCTGGATCTTCATCCTGCGCAGAATCTTCTTTATGTTTGCAATTTCACTTAAAGCCATGCTCGTCTGACCCACAATTCGTGGGTTTGGCCATGTCAGCCTTAATTCCTTTAAAAGATGTGTAACTCCAACTTGCAAGGGAAATGGTACGAGCAGTCAGGGAGGGGGCCTGTGTGCCCCCAAGCTCTACGAAACAACCAAACGTGGGAGAGGTTCCAAATTCAACCAAGACGTAGCCGCAGAAACAATTTCAACAGTCAAACCCTTACCCAGGTAGCAGAGAGTTCCGGGCTGGTACCTACAAGCATGAATACTTTCCCAGGATTCCTCCTGATCCTACTCCCCTGCATCAAGCTCATGGTTTGACAGATCCACAATGCCTTGATTTATCCCACCTGAGCAATGAAGAACAGAGGGGAAAGCCATAATTTCCACTACACCCACAAGTGTGAGTAAAGGCATGTAGAGATGAAGGCACACGGGAGGAAGGTCTTGCTTGCTTGAGGTTAATGCGATGAGTCTTGATGGTGGATGCATGGAGTATATCCTTCGTTTGGTGGCCATGTGTCAAGTGACCCCAATATTCATCATAAACATTTTTTTGTTGAAATTCTTAAACTATTTATCCATCCACATAAAGAGAATACTCAATGAACTTTTGGTAACCACCTTTGCTCCAGAGGATCTGTATTTCGAACAACCACTCCTTTGATCATACTTGACAGCGATGTTCACTAACTAATCTGCAAGGCTGTTATGTCTTCTGATGTGCAAGTAGCTTATTGCTTTGATGCTTTGGAGATTCCAGGTGATTCCATTTTAATTTTTAAATCTTGTTCTGGACCTTACAGTGTGGCTTCTCGCCTGTTTAATGAAATGCAAGGAGTCTTCAAAGACTGTTATTTGTCATATAGCAAGGTTTTTAACATATTCTGTTTCTAGAAACAAGGCATACACCTCCGCATTGTTATTAGTGGTTCTCGCCTGTTTAATGAAATGCAAGGAGTCTTCAAAGATTGTTATTTGTCATATACCAAGGTTTTTAACATATTCCGTTTCTAGAAAACAAGGCATACACCTCCCCGCATAGTTATTGGTGGTGACTCCCAATCCCCAAGAAAACCTGATTACTTCTTGTCCATCGTGGTCAGTGAGTACCCCCCTGCACCTGCCACTCTGTACTGCCACTTTTTACTTAGCTTCCTCTGAAAAGAACAATTTAGTATTTAGCATGGGAATATCTTTAAGTAACAGTAATCTTCCTCTTTTGAATTTTTCTTTAATTTCCAAATTCCTTGACTTATCTGGTTGCTTGAAATTTAGACTGGATGAATGTGTGCCATTTGGTTTACAAATTCTTAGAACCCTGATTGAATTTTGTTGATACAGGTTATCATTTCATGCAGAAAGGGTGGCACCAGTATTGAAGACCTTGCAGAAAAGTATCCTGACATGATAATAAAGGTAACTTTTCTTTAATAGTAAATTGCCTTGGCATAATATGAATACTATTGTGGTTTGATTGGGAAATTAATGTTCTGTTAATATTGTTTAGCTTTTACAGTTTGATGCTTGTATATCTAAGGTTCTGCAGCTTGTTATTGTGTCAGGAGTCACAAAAAACCAAAGGAAAATCTAATAGTAAAAATCTTTAGTGGCACTGTCCATAGAAAAATGCAGTGGATTATACTATCTCCTTGTTCTTTTTAAGGTTCTTCATATAGAGTTTTAAAACTTTTCGAAATCTACAGCGTTAGTTAATGAACTTCTGCCAATTGGTTCGTCCAATTTTGTTATCTAATTTCTGCTGAGTGTTGTGGATGTAATACACTTTGTAATACTTAATTGCAAGTTGGCTCAGATTAACTGTTCTATCTACTTGTTGATTTCAGTTGTGGCTACCTTAGGTATACTTGGGTTTTATATAAAGTTTAAACTATTGGAGACAAGAGATGATTCGAAGAATGAAGTAGGTTATCTGTGTTTTTTTGGAATAAAGGTGCAGATTGCAGTTCCTTTCTTTATTTTTCTCTAGTACTGCCCTGCATGGGGAACTGACATTGCTTTAAGCAATGCCAAAACCATGATGTTGTCCTAAAAGATCTCATTCATATGTTTCTGACATTATTGTCTAAAATGCAATGTTGCGAACATTGTTTTGGCGAAAAAATCGGCAGTGTCCCAAAAACATCGTTTCGGAATATCTCTGGAACACATTGGCAAACATCGGCAATATATCTTCTTTTTTTGATTTTTTTTAAACGTCTAAAGCAACATAAATATTCAATAAACACATTGCCACATGAATATGGAAATAAAGCTGATATATAAGATACGCATATAGATAAATGTATTGCCGATATATCAGCGGTATCACGATATATCGCCATGAAAAAATTGCGATATTTACCGATATTTTAAAGTCTCGCGACACATTCAATGATTCAGGATAAATTGCGTAAATGTCGCGAGTGGATAGAAAGTGTCGGCGTGCTAAAGAAAAAAACACGGATTTGAAAGATGAAGAGGACGAGGGTCCGTTTTTTCTTCTTCATTTGGCATTTGGCATTTGGGATTGTTGAGGAGGCAGTCCATGGGGATTTTAGGCGATTTTCAACAAGAGCACAAGGGAAAATACGATTTCTCCATTGCCATTAGCGGATTGTTTGAGGTATGTATTAATTTGTTTTTTCCTCTTTTTGCTTGAGATTTGTTGGTTAATGTAGATTTAGTGTAGGGTTTAGGTTGGTTGGCCAATGGCCATTTTAATCATAGGGTTTCAGGTTGGTCACCCTCCATTCCTTTGAAGTTTGAATGAATGTTTTCATTGTTTTCCAAATTTCAAAGATCCAAGCATCCATTAAACATTTTATTCATTTTTTTTTGTGCCATAGGTATAATCTCCATTCTCAAATTCAAGTTTCAAGTTTCAGCTAAATAGTAAGTGTAACACAATGCCAAAGCCATTGGATCCAATGTGGGAGTATGGGCAGCCAATTGACCCTAATAATCGACAAAGGGTGAATTGCAAACTATGTGGGAAGGATATTTGTGGTGGAATTAGTTGCTTGAATTACCACCTTCCAAAGTTTCTAGGCATGAAGTGGATGTTTGTCCTACTGTTACCACATAAGTGATGCATATTGCAAACCAATCCCTTCTTGATATGGCTAGGAAGAGGGACGAGAAGGAGGAATCGAGAACTGAACTTGCATCTAGAACACAATTACGAACCATGGGAGCCACAAGTGCCTTGGGGGTGGGTGTTGGTGACCGTGACATGCATTCCTTCTCCTCATCTACACAACCCTCAATTCCCACGAAGCCCTCTTCATCCTCACCTTTCTTTGTGTTGAGGCAACCTTCTGTTTGAACCGTAATCAAAACAAGTGAGAAGGAAGAGGCCGATAGAATTGTGATGAAATGTTTTCTATGGGGTGATGTGCCTCTCAACATTGCCAAGAACAACCCCTACCATCAGGCCATGTTTCAAGCTGCTGCTATTGTTGGTCCAGATCATAGGGGGCCTTCCTATAATTATTTGAGAGGGAGACTCCTTGATGAGGAGAAGGTTGATTACACCCGAAGATTAGATGAGCTTAGACAGTCTTGGGAGACCACCAGTTGTAGTGTTTTGTCAGATGGATGGACTGATGGGAAGCGTAGATCCATTATAAATTTCTTGGTTAATTGTCCCAGGGGGACAATTTTTATCAAATCGGTCGATGCATCTCCCTATGTTAAAGATGCACACTTATTATGTGATTTGTTGGATAAATTTATCCAAGAGATAGGTCCACAATATGTTGTTCAAGTCATTATGGACAACGTTGCCAAATATGTTGCTGCTGAGAGGATGCTTATGGAGAGGTATGCAAGCTTGTATTGGACTCCTTGTGCCGCCCATTGCATTGATTTGATGCCAGAGGACATGGGCAAACTTTCTTGGATCAAGGAAGTCATTGATTCAGCTTGGAGTGTGACAAAATATATATATAATCATACATATGTTCTTTCACTCATGAGACACTTCACAGGGAACAAGGAGTTGGTGTGGCCTGCAATCACACGATTCACCACATCGTTCATTTCTCTTCAGTCTTTGCATAAGGTTATGGAGTTGCAACAGATGTTTCTTTCTAATGAGTGGGCTTCTTGCGTCTATAGCACCAAACATGATGGGCATGCCATAGCTCGAACAGTTCGATTTGATATGACATTTTGGGCAGGAGTGGAGGAGGTATGTGCCATCAGTAAACCTTTGGTAAAGGTTCTTTGTTTGGTTCATGGTGACAAACCCGCAATGGGCTACTTGTATGAGGCCATGGATAGGGCCAAGGAAGCTATCCATCACTACTATGAGGACAAGGGAGAGGTGGGATTCGGACGAGTTGAACTATGGAGTGTTATTGATCAACAGTGGAATCATACTCTCCATCGTCCCATTTATGCAACAGGACTCTACCTCACCCCGCATTCTCCTATGCATGTGGATTTCAGTTTGATACTGAGGTTATGGGTGGTTTTCTCCAATGTGTTTAGACGATGGCGTTAACTTCCTCTTAACACTTAGATATTTCTAAACAGATGGAGATTTATAGGATGGCAGGTGGCACTTTTGGTTATGGCATTGCTGTCTAGGATAGAACCATGAGGATGCCATGTACAATTTGTTTAAAACTTTCAAATTTTGATATCTTAATTATTTATTGAGTGCTCTTTCATTTCTATCTATTTTTTACTAGGTAGAAATTTAATACATTGTAATTTGTCTTTCCTTGAATTCTTTGTAGATGTGTGGTGGACTAACTATGGTCGCAGAGTCCCAGAATTGCACAAACTTGCCATTAGAGTGCTAAGTCAAACTTGTAGCTCATTAGGGTGTGAGCGCAATTGGACTGTCTTTGAGAACATACACTACAAGAAGCGAAGAAGGTTAGAATTGTTAAACAATGAAAATTTAAATTTATAATTTTTGTGATTTTATAATTTTAAATATAATTTTTAAAATTTTGAATTTGAATTTATCATCATTTATCACCCCCTAACTATGTATATCATATTAATGCAGGCTACTTTCTGAACGCCTTAAAGACATGGTTTATGTCTACTACAATCTAAGGTTGTAGGTGAAGAAATTGAGAAAGTACCCAATTCAGATGCTATTTCATTGGATGACATTGACACTACCAACAAATTGAGGGTGGAGAAGGAGGATCTCGTGATAGAGGAGGCACTTGATTGGTTGGAGGAAGAGGAGGATGTTGATGCATATCTGTTGGAGGAGGAGGAGGGGGTAGAGGAGGATGTTGATGTTCCACTTCCAGAGGATGAGGACATTGAGGAGGTGGTTGATATTCAGGTTTAGCTCCAACCAATTCATGTGCCACCACCTCCATAGAGTCATACAGTTGGGACTGGGAGGAGACAAGTCACATTGGCCTCCCCCTCATCCACATTACCTACTTGAGCAGTTGGAGCTTCTAGTTCCACCCCAGGCTCATCTAGACCACCTCCATGGTTACCTGGAAGAGTGGTGCCCTTTACCCGTAAAAGGGGTAGATTGATTAGAGGGATAGGAAGTCGATGACTCGATTCCTATTATTTATTATTGTACTATCATAATATGTCCTATTTCTAGAGTCTAGATTAGATGCCTCATGAGTCATGATGATTCATCTCTTGAGAGGCATTTATTTTGATCATTTGATGTGATTTTCTATCATTCCATTTGGAACATGTTTCAGACTTCAATATTTTCAGTTTATGGTCGATATGTGATCATGATCCACTATTTATGCATCTTATATATTAGTTGTATTTTAATATTTATGTGGAAATGCCTTTATTTGATGTTGTTGTTGTTTTAGATGTTAAAAAATTTGAAAAAAATGGTTAATTTTGTATTTTTTGGATGCTTTACGACATTTGCTGATATTTTCTGATATTTTCGCCGTTGTTGCTGATAAGTTTCATTCCGGACCCTCGGCGATATATTCGCCGACACGATATATGTAACTTTTTTTTTATGTAAGATGTCTAGTGATACATTACACACAAAAAATGAATTGTGTCCTGAATCCAGAGTCATAAAAAGATATAATAAATGTATCTCATTGTCATCATCATCATGAGATGTATCACTCCAAATTTCAATGCGCAATCCACAAAATCGATCCTTAATGGCGAATGATTTCAAGTGCAAAATATTCCTTGGGCAAATGTGTGATGATGCTCTCCTCCTTGGCTCTCTTCCTCCTTGCTGTAATTTGCAAATGACAAAAAAATTGAAAATCAGCTTTCAAAACCCCTGTTTTCTGATAGTTCTCATATTTGCATAGATTCCATTATCATGTATTCTCCATAACTATTGAGCAATGTTATTTCTATTTAGAAATGATATGCAACTGTTTCTTTACCTGGGAAACTTAGCTAAGATATATTTAATCTGCTTTCTGGAGTAAGACTCAAATAATTGGGGTTTTGTGTGTGAGAGCAGGTTCCTATCGATATTTTCAAAGGAATAACAGATGAAGATGCTGCAAAAGTTGTAGAAGGTCTGGCCCTTAAGCTTGCTGATAGGGATGCATCAATAGATCAAGTTAAAAAGCTGTATGGTCTATTCTGTGAAACAGATTGTACACTTCTGGAGGTGATGATTAACACATCATATGGATTTCAATTGCAGAGATATTTTTGTTTCAAATTTGGCATGCTGTCCTCCATTATGAACTTTTAACCATGTGTTTTGATAAATGATGAGCATGGAGAACACCACAGTCTCTCAGGAGACCTTAAATTCAACTTTTTGCAATTAGGGATCATGGTCGAAAAACATTTAACATTTTATCTTCTTTTTTGAATGTCAGATCAATCCTATTGCAGAGACTGTTGATGGCCAATTAGTGGCTGCTGATGCAAAAATGAATTTTGATGACAATGCTGCATATCGTCAGAAAGACATCTTTGCTCTCCGTGATAAATCTCAAGAGGATCCTAGAGAGGTATGGAGATTTTCTTCCTGAAAAGCTGTAAATGTGTTGTTGAAGGTTTGTAACGATAAATATAGCCATGTAAAAATTAATATTGGAATAAAGGCTGCTCCTATTTTTACGAAAGATTGTAAAATGAGGTTGCCAGTTTTTTAAATAGATCTGTAAGAGGGCATGATTCGTAGATTATGTTTTCAACTTTTTTTGACGGAATTGGTCTGGAGTCTAGCCTTACGGCAAGTCATTTATATTTCAACTGTTCTAAGAAGTGAAATATTAAAGGAGTAATCTGTTTTTTCTTGATTGTATATCAATTAGTATTGTTTTCTTTGCAGGTTTCTGCTGCTGAAGCTGACTTGAACTACATTGGATTGGATGGAGAAATAGGATGCATGGTTAATGGTGCAGGGTTGGCAATGGCTACCATGGATATCATAAAATTACACGGGGGAACTCCTGCTAATTTTCTGGATGTTGGAGGAAATGCTTCTGAAGGGCAGGTTAGTTAACCATTTTTTCTTGTTACTGGTATGATATGCCATCTGTATTCTGTAAAGTTTTAACCTTTGATGATTGTTCCCTTTTCTGCATTGTGTTGAACAAAGTCACATGGTTTGGGATCAAGTTTGAATATGGCAAGGCTGAAATTTGGATTGAACTTATATTTTCAGATGAGATTTGGATACAATTTGCCATTATGTTCATCCATATGGCATATACATAGATTCAAAATATAAATATTTTATAACATTTTGACACGCACACATTTGAAGGTATAACCTTGCGTAAAACCCTCCGAGTACTTCTCCATGATGCATGGATGGTAGATGGGATAAATTATCGGCCCTGATTATGGTGCCTAAAGCCGAGGGGATCAAGAACCGAGGCGATCAAGAGAGTGGAACCTGTGGCCTCCCCAACTTTGGGGAAGAGATCTCACATCTGTCTGTTGACCTCTTTTTAACATATATAGTTAATATATAATGTATATTTAATATATAACCTATATGTTTAATATATAATATACATATCCTGTAAAGTATACCTGATACCTATCCTACAAGTCAAGATCTATCTAAACTATCACATTTAAAAAATTAAAGCACTGTCCCATAGTCACCTGAGTACTCACCGTCATCGTTGCAGAGTCACCAGCACAGTTGCAGAGCCATCGGAATACTCACTGGCATAGAAAGCAATATTTGAGTTTTTTATTAAAGATCACTGAATTTCAAACCTGAAGGTTTAAAATTGGTGAACCCTGTGACTTAGGTGTTGAAGGAATTCTAGTAATAGATAGCCAGAGTCCAGATTGTTCAACTTGTAGAAAGTTAATATTTTGTTTGTCTATTATGTCTTTTTCTTTACCAGTAAAGTGTGTCTGTACGACCTTTTGATCATAGTTACAGATTTGGCTGTACGACTAATCTCTGTAAGAAAATTCGGCTTCCATACAAATCCAACTATATTTTTGGCCTCATATGGATATAGTACGTCCTGGAAAAGAAAACCTTAAATTTGTTCAATGTAAATAGAAAATTCCCTTTGAAAAATCATGTCTGGAGCGCAGTGGATCGTATGCATTGAAAAACATGCCCGTTTTTAGTGGAAGCATGGTTTTGGATGCTTGAATTGTCCATGTTGTGAGTAGAGTCATGTACTTCTCCCCTAGAGATGTCCCAATAATTAGAAATCAGTAAGTAGTATTGCATATGAAAAATCATATAATGAAGGCCCTCTGCAATCATTCTAATTTCTAGCCACGACAGAACTCAAGGAGAAAATCCAAGATCTGGAATAATATCCCTACAGCAGTCATATACTCTTGAGTCCTCCAAGTTCAAATTCATCATTGTGTTCTATTGCTGTTGTCGAAATGTTTCCATTGCAATGGTTTGGATATCTCGCTTTCGTGTCACAAGTTGGGAAAAAGCTAAGTCACAAGATTCGTCGAATCTTAATGTACAGGTTTGAAATTCGCCGAACCTCAACCAAAAGATGAAATCCGTCCCAGTTTGCTGAAGAAATTCCCCTCCATTCTTTCACGAATCCTCTGCGTGTGCTTTCCATTTATTGACACGATTCGCCTGGGTTGTTCTTTGCTGAAAGAATAGGAACATTTCTTCTCGTGTCCAGTGTTCATCTTGTCCAGTTGGATTTGAGCGCGGAGTTTGGTAATTGGGAGAAATATGAGTTCACGTGTGCTAGTCAGTGTCCGCGTGGCCAGCCAGTTCCCTCCAAACTCTGACGGTGGCCATTTTCTTTAGTGATGGTAGGTTTTGCAGCCTTTCGTGGTTTTGCAGCTTCGATCTTTCCCTTTATGATGGTAGGATGGTAGGTTACGTTTATTGTAGATATAGGAATTGGGGCATATGGTTTACATGATATAGGATATAAACTTTAAAAAGTATGATTATGATATTATTATTTTCAACGGATGATTAGTATATTATTTATAAATTATATAACGTATAGTGAATTTTTATCATATATTAAGTATACATTTTTTATCTCTTATATTTTAGTCCTACGATATATTTCTATATCTATATATATATATATTAGGAATATTATATAGGTTAGGTAATTATATTATAAAATTTATTTAATATTTGAAGCATGTGTATAGACGAATTTAATGATGAATCTCATTCGAACCTCATTCAGAATGTTGAATTCGAATCGAATTTTATCCTGTTGAACTCTAATTCAAACTCAAACCATGTGACTTTGGGCAAAAGTAAACTACTATAGTAGAAAGGGCATGAATTTGTGGAGCAAGGACAATATAGTTGATTGTTTGTCAGAATGGTTTGGTAGAAAGGAATTGAAAGTGTGGAGGGCAATTTGTTTTGTGTCTTTGTGAGGCATTTGGTTGGCTTGTAACTCAATAGTTTTTGAAGACACATGTGTTCCTAGTTTTAAGGCTATGGCTTAGTGTCTTGGTTTGATCCCCCATTGTAATTTTTATGTAGGTGATAAAACAAAAGCCTCAACATAGGAGTAAGAAGCTTTGGATTGACACTTCGAGGCCATGGTTGTTTTTCGACAGAGAAAGCCAGAATCATATCGGTGGTTGTGGTATTGTATTCTATGTCTCATATCAAAGATCCTTTCATATGAGTGCGAATGTGGGTTGCGGATCTAATAATTATAGCGAGCTAAAGGCAGTTGAACTGAAGCTTGCAATCAAAATGGGAAGGGAGCATGTTCAGGTGTTCGGGGTCTTTAGTTTGGTTAGTAAGGCACTAATTGGCGAAGTTCATATCCACAACATTAATTTGTGTTCGCAAATAGTGGAAGAGTCTAGGACTTTTTCACTTATTGACTATCGACACAATTTTAGAGACAATTTTAGAGAGTTCGGTCAAAGAGAGCTTATTTCTTCCGTAAAATCAATTTGTGGTTCATGAATTTCGAGTTGACAAGAAAGTGTGAATTTCCCATTTTTCAATTCTAGATTTCTTAGTGGTTCCGCTTGTCAGTTAGGGAGAAGGTGAATATTGGTGTTTGGATTTTTTAAAGTTTTCGGTCATGGTAGCTTTTTTGGTTGAGAGTCCCATAATTACATATATCGACGATATATCGCCAATAACGCGTCATATCATGCTACTAAACCCTCGATGATATATCTTCACCAAAAAACTGTGATATTTTTTGATACATTCAATAAAGTGTGACATTTTCAGTATATAGCGCGAGTCGATGGAATATATTGGCCCGTGAAGAGAAACATGCCGAATTTTGAGATTAAAGCTAGGGATTCAATGTTTTTAGGTTCATTTTGCATTGTTGAGGAAGGGTGAATAGCTCCAAGGAGGTTTGTGATGGTTTCCATCGAGAGAACAAGGGGAAATCTGGGGTTTTCTTTGCCATTAGCAGAGCATTTTTGGAGTGGGGATTCACTAATCACCACAATCCACAATAGTGGGTAATATTAAATTCTTAAAGTAAAAGTGACTTTCTCCTTATCTTTCATTTTCTATCCTTTGTTGATGATTATAGCTCAGACAAGAGCTTCCGCATAGGCTAGGTGTCAAGCATGCAAAAGTTATCCAATTACTCTCTAGGTAATTGCTTAGTTATTGAGTAAGTGGATTTTATACCTATTTCCTAAGTTTAACTTAGGAAAAACACATTATTAACTTAATGTTGGCTAATGACTAAAAAGTGAACTTAAGATTAAGTCATAGCAATTTATCTTAAGTGAGGCTCAAGATCTAATCTTGGCCATCCATCACTTTGGAGATTGGGGGTTAGGGTTTTAGTCATTTAGAAGCTATAGAAGAAAGCCTAAGGAGAGGAGAAAAACAAATGAAAACATGAGATCATTACAGAGAGATTTTTTGAAGAGGAGTGAGAGACATAGTGACTGAGAGACTCAATGGTCGAATCACCAAGGAGTCGATCTGTACAACGATGTAGGAGGGTTGTACCACTGATGCATGCATCCATACAGTGATGTGATGCAAAGGCTGTACAAGCCTGCGTATGGCTGATAGGGTGATGCAAGGCTGTATGGGTGACACATGTAGTTGTATAGGGTGACACAGGGTCAATTTGCCTTGACGAATGATTTCTCCAGTTTGCTGATTTTCTCTGGGACTGAGTTATAGATTCCCTTGTAATTTATGATTTTTTCTGTGAGCTAATAAATAAGAACATTGAATGCTGGTTTTTCCCCATTGGGGTTTTCACAAGGTAAATAACTATGTCAAATCCGTGAATGATTTCTTGTGTATTTCTGATGCATTACTAGTTAAAAATATCAAGTATTTTTGTTTATAATTTCTGAGTATAAAAATTACTGAGAGTAGAAATCATAATTTGGTATTGAGTAAAATCAAACATGGTATTAGAGCAAGGTTGGCTCTAAGAAGCAAATCACACTGATAGATCCAGAGTCGGTAATAATAGGCCTCAATGGCTTCACTAAGCCATCGACAAGTTTTGTCAAAGGTATTGTTGCATGAGAAAATCTTCTTAGTTGGGAGAGGTAATGGTATGACTTCATCTAGGAGGAGACTCAAGAGGAGTCCATATATGGAGGCCAACGAAAGGGTGATGATGAGGAGAGCGTTGATCTTGCAAGTCATGCAAGGAAGGGCAAGGTGAAGGCCAAGAAGAATTCCGAAGGTGAGGCTTTCACTCAGGATGGAAAGGAGGACATGAGCAAAGTCAAATGCTTTGCATGTCACAAGTTTGGCCATTATGCATGTTAGTATCCAAACAAGAAGGTCAAGGGGAAGGCACATGATGCAACATCATCAAACACATAGGTGGGTGAGTTCGCTGCAAGCTTTGAGAAGGAGTTCTCATTAGTGTCTTGTTTTTCTGGCACCTTGGCTAAGGATGCATGGTTCATGGACAGTAGGGCTTCTCATCATATGACGGGATTGTGGGATGTATTCACCAGTATTACAAAGGAGGACTCAAAACTATGTGTTGAGCTTGGTGATGATGCCAAGTATGTTGTTAGGGGGATTGGGGATATTCCCTTTCAGCTAGAGTTAGCAGATCCTTTGGAGGTGAACGATGTGCTATATGTTCCACAGTTGACAAAGAACCTACAAGCGATTTCGAAAATGGAGGACAAGAGGTATGTGGTCTATTTTTAGGATGGATAGGTACTTGCTAGGCCGAAAGGATCCAGTTTAGATATAGGATGAGTGATTGGGAGTAGAGTGGGGAACTTATACTTGTTGAAAGCTCAACTAGTACATGCTCTAGTTCATTGTGATAGTGACAATTTGTGCGAGTTATGGCACATGCTGATGGGTCACTTACATCACAGGGCTTTACCAATACTAAGGGAGATTGTCATTGGTCTTTTAGAGTTCAGTGTGGAGCAACAAGGTGTATGCAAGGGATGTGCATGCCTGACAAGTATGCCAACACCAACTTTCCTGTTGAAGATTGTGTAACTTTGGAAGACATTCTTCTTGTATTATTGATGTATCATATTGTAATGTTATTGTACTCGCTTTCGGGATATTATTATTGTAATCAAGTACCTTGAAAAAATCAATTTAAACCCCTTCTGTTGGGTCAGTCCAGAAGATTCTAGAAAGAACATATTATATTGTACCATTTTAAAGTCGGCCCTGACAGATTAGCAAGTCGGCCCCATAAGGAAAAGTTACTTGGAAAACATGTGTAAATAGGGGAGGCACTCACCTCATTAGTACACATCACTCACTCAAGCAATTCGCTAGTGAGAGAAGAAGAAGAACAAGTTCGCTTGGGAGAGAAGAGTAGTTGCTTGGAGAAGACATCTTATTCTTAGGTTTTCTATCTTGTTCTATTCTTGGGATCTTTTGGTGGAACAACATTTAGCTCTTGGTTATACAAGAAGACAATGCACTAACTCACGAATCTATACTGAAGAAGTTTGTTGGGTTTTCTCCCCTATCATGGTTTCCCAGAGAAAAATATTTTTGTGCTCTTCTGTTGTTGTGCTTGTCTTTCTTTCAGTGATCCTATTGTATATGGTTATTGTATTATGCTGCAATTTGTTTGAATATCTAACATAACCATTGTTAAAGTATAAAATTCTAACATGGTATCAGAGTCGCGCTGAAAGAATTCATTGCTACAGTCGTAACGACTGCAACTACCGAAGATTAGGGCTCCATGAATCTAGCGTTTCCATCCACATATCAGGCTTGATTTTTGCATCATTGAACTTGTCCTAGGAGGGTACACATTTTTGTGGTTTTTCAGTTTTGACCTAAAAACTGACAGGGTCAAGGACTAGGGCACCACACTTTAAGACTTTATGTCCACCAATTGGGTTCGACCCATGCATTCTCCAACTCGCCCTAGGAGGGTGCTTCTTCCTGTGGAGGCAGAACTCATATTTGAGGATCTTCATTTTTGGCCTTATCACTACTGCTAGGGAAAAAGTAGGGCATCAAATTTTGGCAGTTCTGTCCACAGATCCGAAAGAAGAACAATGCTCAACTCGCCTTGAGGAGGTGCATCTCTCTCTCAAATCAGATTTGCAAGATTCCAAAGTTTGACAATTAGGGTTTCTCCTGTAAACCCTAGAATCAATTAGAAGCAGTTTTCCATAAGGCATTGGAGCAAGCACTTGGTTGGAGAACTCTCATTGGTAAGCACTATTATCTTTATTTCCATTTTAGGTTCTCATTTTATCAAGATGACAAACAATACTAAGCTTGATGACAAGCTTGAAGGAGGTGAGAACTTTCAGGCACAGAGGTATAGAGTGCTTCTAATATTAGAACATGACTTGGAAAACTATGCCAAAGAAGAAGTTGCAGAGCCAGAGGGGGATGAAGAAAATGCTAGACACAAGAAGAATATGGTCAAGGCCAAGAGGATCAATGCTAACTCCATCAAGGATCACTTGATCCCACACATTTTCTCTTTGAAGACTCCCAAGGAGATGTTTGATGCCTTTACTAGGTGGTTTGAGGGAAACTACATCAACCAAAAGATGATCTTGAGAACTCAACTCAAGAATGTTAAAATGCAAATTTCAGAGACAATCCAATCCCACTTTTCATGGGTCTCTTAGATCAAAGAACCATTCGAAGCTATTGGAAATTAAATTGAACGAGCTAGATTGGTAGAGATGGGTGAAGACGATGATCAAGCCTTAGCAACTCATGCAAAGAAGGAAAAGAAGCCTAGAAGATTCCAAAAGAATCATAGATCTCAGAAGGACACTCAATTTATAGATGTTACACTTATGATGAAATGGGACATCTTGCATGAGATTGCCCCAAAGGCAAAGGCCATGCGAAGAAAGGAAAGAAGAAGAGGTATCATGCTCATACCACAGAAGACGATGAACCTGTTCAGAAGAAGGCAAGAGAAGATTGTTCAAGAGAAGAGGAATATGTATTGTCTCACAAATTTGAAGGATTCACCTCATAAGGTGAATTATGAGTATTATATAAAAGGAGTAGAAGACGCCTCCTACAAGATTGAGTTCTGAAAAACCTATGATGATGAAAGATGTTTTGTAGAAGAACTTCCTGTTCATTTCAGCACTAGAAGAGCATGGACATAGAGTTGCTTTGTTGATGGCCAAGATCTTATGTGGCAAAGTGGAAATACTATTGGTGATATAGCTATTGAAGGGACACTCAAATCTCACACTAGTTCACAATACCAAATGAATTGTGGCATAGAAGACTTGTTTAGCATTGCCAATCGTGAGCAAGATGGACATCAGAGTTAGATGATGAAGTAGAGTACGCTTCTAGAGACTCCAACTATTTCTACAAGGAGGCATAGATCAAGAGGGAGCCAACCAAACAAACAAATATAAGTATTTGAATTGTCATTTCTTGTATATCTAGTTGTTTAAATGATATTGTTCAGTTGTGTACATTTTATGTTTTGAGAATCAAGAAATGTATTAGTGAATGCATTGAAGAATATGCATGCGATGGGTAAGTAGCCAATGGTGCTACCGTGCTACACAACATTCTATGTGGCATTATTGCTTATCTGGAATGAAACCTCTTTACTGACATGTTGGGAGCAGTGCACGCTCTTAATCATGTTTTGGTAGAGATGGAAGGCATCTACAAAGTTATTGTATGTAGACGGGATATGGAAAAATGTTCTGCTGAAGCATTGGCTAAAATGGGTGCATAACTGTATGATTTATGCATTGTCATTGAAATGTCAATATGTTTTAATGATTCTGAAATGTTACTAATCAAATGTTTAAATTTGACTTGTAGGAAAGATCGTGTGCTATGGCTTACAAGAGAAGGATGATGAGACTTGTTCCAAAGAACAATTGATGATTATTCAGCAGTAACCTTCAAGAAGATTTACAAATTCAAGCATACTACAAAAATACAAAGCAAGTTTCATGGTTTCTCTCATAAATAGGGAGTCGACGAGACGTTGGCTCTAGTGGCCAGACACACTTCTATCATATCTTTAGTGATGGATATTAGACTAGATAGATGGTGTAATCGAAGTAGAAGTGTATATTGAGCAACCCCTAGGATTCGAGACTCTCTACAGAGAATCACATTAGTGCAGATTGAAGAAAGATTTGTACGGGCTCAGAAGGCACCCAGGGGATAAGTACGCTAGAACATACAGTTACATGATGAGCTTGAGGTAGATTTCAATCTTTGCTACAAAGTTGAAGATGGTTGCTTACAAAGTACGAGAAGCTCATTGATGGGTGCAAGAAGGAACTTGCAACAGAGTTCGAGATGGAGGATCTTAGTATCCATTAACTTTGAGAGAAAGAAGCTCATTTGATGGAGATGACATAAATGGATACATAAAAGATCAATAATAGAGAAGGGTACCTATCACTCCAGTGCAAAATGTCCAGATGTAAAGAGAAGATAGTGCTCAGTTACAGAGGGAGTAGGAAAGTTTCGCTTCAGAGGGAGTGACTATAGCACAGATTGCAGAGACAGAATGAGAGACATTATCACTTACCCTTTATCCAGGCAAGGATCGTTCGCCTTAGTATCTCAAGGATATGCTTAAAGTGATACCGGATGTCTTCCCTCACTGAGAGGGAGTAGATCTCAGAGTTTAAGAATCTTAGCATGATTCTTGGGATTATTGGTGTGGCAGAGTTCATATGAGATTTTCCTGAGCCAAGGAAAATATGTAGTAGAGATCCTGAAGAGATTCAGGATGATGGATTGCAAGGCCATGGCTACATCGATGCCATTGAACTTGAAGTTTCTGTGTGATACTACTTCAGAGACAATTGATGCCACAATATACAGACAAATAATTGGTTCATTGATGTACTTGACGAACACGAGGCCAAATATATGCCTTGTGGTGAACACATTGAGTCAGTACATGGTAGAACCGAGATGTGTTCACCTGATTCTGGCAAAGCATGTGCTGAGGTACTTGAAGGGTATGATTGAGTATGGGCTTAGATATGCGACATATCAGAGGATTAGCTTGTAAGGTTGTGTTGACTCGAATTGGGATGGTAGTGTCATAGATAGGAAGAGCACTTTGGGATGCTGCTTCAGTTTGAGGTCTGGCATGATTTCCTGGTTCAACATGAAGCAAACGAGTGAGGCACTAAGTACAGCGGAGGAAGAGTACAATGCAGCTTGTTCAACTAGTTGTGAGGCAATGTGGATTCAGAAGGTACTTGCATGATTGTTTGATCTTGAGTGAGAAGCGACTTGTGTGTTCTGTGACAACCAGAGTTGTGTGAAGTTGTTCGAGAACCTTGTGTTTCATGACAAGTTGAAGCACATCGAGATCAGGTACCACTATATCAGGGATATGGTGTAGAGAGGAGCAGTGAAGCTCCAGTATATTGCAACAGACAAGAAGATAGTCGATGTATTGACCAAGCCTCTGTCGAGAGTGAAGTTTGAGTACTTCAGCGACAAGCTTGGAGTTGTCCAGATCAATGTCGATCGTAAGAGGGAGTGATGAGTCCCAGATGCAGACTAGTGGTCTTCACATCCAACATGAAACAGGCCGACACTGTGGAAGACATATGTACTTTGCATCCAAAACGAAAAAGGGTCGACACTGTGGAAGACGCATGTACTTTGCATTCGGCATGAAAAAGGGCTGGCACTACAGAGATGTGTGAGATTTACATCCAGCATGAAAAAGAGATGGAACTGTAAAGATGTGCATCCAACATGAAAAAGGGTTGGCACTGTAGAGATGTGTGTTATTTACGTCCAACATGAAAAAGGGCTAGCACCATAAAGACATGTGGCATTTTCATCAAGCATGAAAAAGGGATGGCACTGAGAAAAGTGGTGAATTCTCATCCAGCATGAAAAAGGGTTGGCACTGAGAAAAGTGGTGAACTCTTGTCCAACATGGAAAAGGGATGGCACTGAGAAAAGTGATTTATGCTCATCCAACATGAAAAAGGGCTGCCACTAAGAAAAGTTTTACATTGAAATATTCTCTAGTATGAAAAGGGACTAGTAGGAATGTTCTGTGTAACTAAGTTGTTGAGATCCCATAGTCTGAAAAGACTAGTAGGCCAGTTCTATGAGATCTAAGCGGTTTCCACTTGAGGTGATGTTGTAGCGGGTAGTCACTTGGTAACATAATTTGTGGTCTTAGGCTACACTCACGAGATGATAGTGTGGTAACGTAGGTGGTCACCTAGTGACGTAATTTGTGCTCCTGGGATGCACCCACTTGATGAGAACTTCTTATGATGTATAGATTCGAGAGATGTCAGAAGTCAATGGCCTGAGTACAAAGTTGCAGAAGAATACCTTCCTTGTTAAGAGGGAGTGTTGAAGATTGTGTAATTTCGAAAGATATTCTTCTTGTATTATTGATATCATGTTGTATTATTATTGTACTCCTTTTCGGGATATTATTATTGTAATCATTCATGTAAATTACCTTGAGAGAATCAATGTAAACCCCTTCAGTTGGGTTGGCCCAGAAGATTCTAGAAAGAACATATTATATTGTACCATTGTAAAGTCGACCCAGGCAGATTAACAAGTCGACCCCATAAGGGAAAAGTCACTTGGAAAACATGTATAAATAGGGGAGGCACTCCCTTGTTTAGACACATCACTCACTCAAGCAATTCGCTAGTGAGAGAAGAAGAAGAACAAGTTCGCTTGGGAGAGAAGAGTAGTTGCTTGGAGAAGACATCTTATTCTTGGGTTTTCTATCTTGTCTTATTCTCGGGATCTTTGTGTGGAAGAACATTTCGTTCTTGGTGTACTAGAAGACATTGCTCTTATTGATGAATCAATTTTGAAGAAGTTTGCTGGGTTTTCTTCCCTATTAGGGTTTCCTAGAGGAAAATCTATGTGCTATTGTGTGGCTGTGCTTGTCTTTCTTTCAATGATCCTATTGTATATGGTTATTGTATTATGCTACAATTTGTTTGAATATCTAACATAACCATTGTTAAAAGTATAAAATTCTAACATTTCCTAGCATTGATAGTAGGTCCAAGGGGATAGTGGATTTGCTGCATTTAGACATATGTGGTCGCTTGTCAGTATCGTTGTTGATCGGGTATAACTATTATGTGACCTTCATAGATGATTTTTCCAGGGGGACATGGATATGCTTTATGAAGACCAAGGATGAGGTCTTCAACTGGTTTTAGGAGTTTAAGGCTCTTGTGGAGAACTAGACAGAGAGGAAGATTAGAGTTCTGAGAACAGATAATGGAGCGAAGTATAAAGGTAACAAGTTTAAGGATTCCTGCAAGGAGGCAAGGATTAAGGAGTCGACAATACCTTACAATAAGAAACAGTATGGGGTTGCAGAGAGGAAGAACATGGCCATCATTGGAGCTTCCAAGGCAATGATCCATGATTAGGATTTTCCCATGTTTCTTTGCGCAAAAGCATGCAACACGACACTTTACATTCAGAATAGGTGTCCTCATAAGGTTCTTGAGGACAAGACTCTTGATGAGGCATTCATAGAAGTGACACTTTTGTCCTCATAAGGTTCTTGAGGACAAGACTCTTGATGAGGCATTCATAGAGATTGGTCACTTTTGTATCATCGAACGTCCGGTGTATGTGCATGTACCATTGGAGAAGAGAATCAAGTTGGAATGTTCATGAGAGAAGGGTATTTTTGTTGGATATAGTGAGACTTCAAAGGCATACAATAATAATAATAATATATTTTTAAGGTCATTTCCAAGCGAGACACCAAATGGGTGTATGAGACCCTCTTGTTTGTGGGACAAGGGACCCCCCTCTACGCAACGATTTAACTGCTAAAGTCTACAGAGGTGTACATACACTACCCCCCTCTGGATTTGAACTTGTGACCTCCTAAGAGCTTGGGAAAACAGTGGTGAGGAGAGATGTTCGGTTTGATGAGTGTTGAGCCTTTAGGAAGTCACAAGATACCATTCGAGCTCTGGCAGAGGATGATGAGCGAGAGGCTCTGAAGGTTGAGGTGAGACCAACAATAGTAGGTACTGGGACTTAGTCTTTAGATAAGGAGGAGGAGTTGTAGGCTCCTGGTACTTTTGTCAGGAGGAGGCTGAGATGGCTAAAGCAAACTTTGAGAGATGCTCAGGAGCATCTCTCAATGTTGAGGAGGTAGTAAGCCATCAGGAGGTAGCAAGCCATCAGGTTTGGAGTGATGCCATGATGGAGGAGTATGCATCCATCATGAAGAATGATGCGTGGGATATTGTTTTGAGGCCAGAAGGGAAATAAGTGGTTAGTTCGAGATGGATCTTTAAGATCAAGCATGTTGCAGATGGTAGTGTAGAGAAATACAAGGCAAGGTTTGTGGCTAGAAGGTTCTCCCAGAAGCCGCGATGGCTAGAGCAGACACTGAGAGATGCTCAGGAGCATGTGGAGGCTCCTAGGTAGACCAGGCCATCGAGACTGTTTGTTTTCTTCATAAATGAGTTGGGAGTGGTGCATAAGTCCTTCGTCGCTAGGAGTGAGTGTTGATGACTATAGCTTAGAGTGGAGCTTTTGCATATGCTAGGTGTTGGACACAATGGCCACACTGAGATGGGGGGGGAGTGAATCAGTTTGAGAGCAATTTAAACTTTTTTCTTTCTTTTAATCAATCATAGTATATTAAGCATTAATCACATAATCATATTCATCAGTTAAATCAGCCATGAGTCATAATCGTCACATCAAGAGAGACACACGAATATTTGTAATTTTGATTTTTATTTATGGTAATGAAAGACTACAATCTTCTCGATTACAATCAGCACTAACTGATGAAAAGAGCACCAACTCTTGTAATAGGACCCAGCCTGGTTTTATTAGCTCCAACTAAGAAAGGGTTGAGGAGTCCAATCCTCAAGTGCAGGACATTAGCTTGCATCAATCTTTGCTCATGTACCTCTGTACTTCGATCTCTACTAGTCAACCTCTGCTCATCAACCTCTGCTAAACAATCTACTGCTGGTCAATCTATGCTCTCCACTCTTGTCAAGTCTGCACATCAACGTCTGCTGGTCAACACTGCTAGTCAATCTTTGCTCACCACTCATCATCAGAGATGCATCATCAAAGCATCTTATGTCAAAGACCTTTGACTTTCTGCTGTAAGACTTGTTCTATATCCTCTTACTACTGCTGCCTTAAGCACAGTCTGCTCATGCCCAAAACTGCTACCACTGTATGTGTACTTCATGCATCTTCAGCATTCAGTATACATCATCAAAGTGTACTGTATGTCTCACTGTATACATCATATGCATTGACTGTTCACACATTTGACTGCAATACTGTTGACACATCACTTCATCATCATTTGTGTTTTATCACACATGTGTTCCATCTATATCATAGGAGCTAGGGTTGCATTTATCATACAGTGTTTTTGTCAACAAGGATACATCATCACCATTGTGAAGTATGCATGCATCGTATCATCATCATAAAGTAATCAGTGACCATACCTTTCAAAGACTGCATATCACTTGTCTACTCATATACACACATCACTGTTTATAATCTACTGTATGTGCATCACTGCATACC
>LPNX010075351.1:1113548-1123766 GCA_001517045.1 Pseudotsuga menziesii | reverse complement strand
CACAGAACTGGTTAATCTCCAAGTCTCCCTGGCTAGCTTCAGGGTGGTCACTTATGACCTCAGATCTTGGAGAATGCCTACTGATGCTGATTTCAACATCCCATGCATATAGTGATTTTGTGAATGGGAGCCTGGGGAGTGATTGATGTGGATAGATAGTCATGGAGGACTTCTGAGTTATTCCCCAGCAGATGGGGCAGGCTTTTGAAAGGGCAATATACCTTCTTCTGTAGATTTTCCTGTATTGATGGTGGGATGGGAGTTAACAGCAGAAGCAAGGCAGGCCACAAGTTGTTTATGACGTTCTGACCAGTGTGTAGGCTGGCAGAATAGGTGTCCTTGTCCAGTGAGAAGGATGGCAAGGGAATACTTGACTATTGCTTATGCTAGCAAGTGCCCAACTGATTGTTGCAACATTGTTTCTGTGTATACTTGAGCTCTTATGCTCTGCTATTCTGGCTTACACGCTGGCAGGTTTTCTCGTGTAATGCTATCGAGTGTTGCAGATGTGCATGTGAGTGAATCCCAGAACCCTTGTCGGTTCATAGGCTTGGTTTGGGGGTGGCAATCATGCAAGGATTTCCTATAGCTGGGAGGAAAATCATTTCCACCAGCCATTTCATATAGCTCAGGAAAAATTGCAAATATAAAGTAAGTAATATTTCCTGTGTTCTATGTTGTGATTATATCTGTGGCTGAGATTCCTGCAAATTTTTGTAATGCAATCTGTTTATTTTCATAGATTGTATCCATCTAGTATATCTATGGCCATCTCGTTTTCTGTTAAACCATGCTTTGGCAAACTTATTGAAAATTTGAGGTTAAAGTGCCACGCTTCCTTGAAGATGTTAAAGAGGGGTTGGGGAGTGTGTTAGTTTCAGTTCTACTGCTATATGCTTGTAGACCTTGAGATTATTTCTAGTATCAATCTGGTGTATGTAGTAGACTGATAAGAATAGGTAAATTCTTGGCTAGTATCATCAAAATTGCTATCCTCACTTTTGGTTTGATGTATATTGCATAGTAACAAAAGAATCATGGAAAAAGTTAAAAGAAGAGGGAATGGTTTTTTACCCCTTTTTATTCCTTGGCCGATTAAGCACCATTTTGTTTTCTGGAGATGTGCGGCAGCTAAGCCCTTGAAAAGCATACACATACTTGTAGAATCAGAAATTTAATATAGATGCACCTTAGTTTGTATTCTAACCTAGATTTTTTCAATTCACCTTAATCTGTGATTCTGTACACCTGAACTGATCCCATCATTATATAGTATTCCATGTTGCCAACATTTTATGTGCAATATAAGAGAGCAGAAAACGTAAATGGAAACTGAAGATGATTGGATCCTCAGAATATCTCAAACATGTGTAAAATATCAAGAGCAAAAGAGTTGCAATAATCTATCTGCCATTTTGTTATTGTCTCTCTTAATCAACTAAAGTTCGTAGTTTCTGAACATGGATACTACGGTATATTTGTTATTATTTATCTAGTTAATTAAACTAGTTGTTTAAGAAGTTTTATTTTTCTGATTTCTTTACTATTCATTTTCTTCTGATATTCAGGTATTCATTTTTCATTTGTGGTCAGACTTTCACCAGCTAGATATAAATTGTGTACTTTGGGATTTCCACAATGTGGCTTAGATGGTTTAAAGTAGTAACTCAGGTGTACTTGCTTGAGGGAGTCTTGGGCGATACAATACTAACACCTATACTAGATCATTTAGTAATTTGATCCTAACAATTACACTAGTTGTATTGTGTGATTGGAAAGAGTGACAGATTTAAGTGTTTTTTTCATGTAGGTGGTGGAAGCATTTAAAATTTTGACTTCTGATGATAAGGTCAAAGCAATTCTAGTCAACATTTTTGGAGGCATCATGAAATGCGATGTCATTGCAAGTGGAATTGTAAACGCTGCAAAAGAGGTAACTGTTCCGTCGAATGTAATTTGTCATGCTCTAGTTGAATGACTACAAAAGAGGTAACTGTTCTGTGGAATTTGGGAAACTTTTGGTGTGATGTGGAATTTTAGAATTGCATTAAAAGCAAAAATTTTGAAATTTCTACAATCATAAATGTAGATGTTAATGCCAAGTTCCTACCAGATAATGTTTTCTAGAGAGTGGCATGGGGTGATGGGCTCTAAGGAGTAATCTTGGGTGGCTTCAACTTGCTCCTGGTGTGCTTGGGAGAGGCAAAACCACTTGTAACATCCAAGGCCGAAGAACTCATGGTAGATGGAAAGAAACTAGTCATACATCTTCAAGTAAGTGTCCGAAAGGAATGAATTTTGAGCAGCTCTGGTCCTCCTAGGCCTCCTTGTTGTAGCACAACCCAAACCTTACGTGATACGGGCCAAAGAGCCATGCTTGATCTTAGTGCTATCTAACATAGGTGGCTGTAGTAAATACTAAAGTTTGTACCCCAATGTTCGTGACTGGAAGAAAGTAGGTAATTTGAGTTGCTGTCCTAGAAGAACTTTGAAATAGAAACATTCAAAGGGAAAATGATCCTGTTGTTTAAGGCAAGTCATTGTGGATCACAAGAGGCTGCAATGAGTAGCACACTTTCATGAGAGTGAATTTATTATTCTTGGTGGCACCTTTAAGGTATATGTTCAACTTTCATGCTAATTTATGTAAATTTCAATGGTTGACATTATAGAAAATGTAAAATTTGTTGTACCCTACAAAATAATATTTTTTATAAACAATTTTGTGATATAGACATAAAAAGTATCATTTGAGAAAGTGTTGAATGCAATACCCCAAAGAAATTCTAGATAAATTCTACAACAAGAAAGACAATCAAGATAAAGAACTGTGCTATAGAAAATGTAGTTGTGAAATGTGCCAAGAGCTGAATGCAATGCCGCAACAAATAAGAAATTATAGATAACTTCTACGACAAGAAATACAATCAAGATAAACAGTCATTCTTATTCAAATATGAATAGATTTATTTCAATATATATCTCTCGAGTCTCTATGCTTTGTGTGCAGAATATTGTTACACTGTTGTAGCAAGGTGGTATCAGAGTGTGATTTGGAAAAATTTCATTGACGACCAATGAATTTTGTCATATATATTACCATTCATTTGAATAAATCCACTTTCAAATTGAGGAGAAGACATTTGAGTGTACCAAGATGTAGTGATACATAGCAGACATTTGACTTAATTAGCTTTTAGCTAGTGCAAATGATAAATAAGTCAAGTTTTTAAAGTATTGCACTCCCAATTATTAAAACCATAAAAAAGTTAAATGGCCAGTTGGAAATAAAAATGAAATCAAATGAAAGTAATATGTAATTGTGAGTAAAAGCCGATCACTTTTTTTTGTGTGTTTAGAAGTTAAGTCACATAAAACAACAATCTCTCCGAAGTAATGCTTCCAAACATGTATCTTGTTGAAAACTACCTATAAGAGAAGTATACAAGAAGGTCGTCTATAGTCCACCTATGGAAGAACCGACGACCATTGTTATCTTAAGGTACAATATAACAAAGGAAAGAAGAATCTTGTAGCATCAAATCTGTTGGGGGAGACTGCAACGTGTTGTACCTCATCAAGGAAGTTGTCAATCCTGATTCCTCACTACGTAGATTGAACCGGTGTCAGAAGAAAAAGATTAAGGGAGGTCAAGTAGGCATGTTTGAGAGTGATGTATCTTTTGGTCGCCAATAAGCCAACTATTCTCATGGTTGATGCTATATCCAACAATAATGCAACAAAACTTTGTTTTGATGTAAAACTCCTACTACATTTAATTCTTTGACTCCGTATTTTGCTCATAGTCCAAACTTGCTGGGACTTGATTGGTTGAATTTCATTTGTTGGCATCAAGATACGGACACAATAGTCAACAACTCTCATTATTTGCATTTAGAGTCGTGGAAATGAATATTATTGAGGTTTTAAACGATACAATTATAAGGGTATAGGTCAGATATTATATTTTATTGTATAAGATATAGTATATAAGCGAAGTTATATTGTATATCTTAGTAATATAATTATTGTTATTTATATGTTATTATTATTCAGTTATATTCATCAAGAGGAACCAGGCTAATTAAAAAAACAATTGGATTTAAGCTAGGGTACAATTTTAAATTCACACCATTTAAAAATCATTGGTGAAATGGTACCATTAAAGAAGCCTTAGTAACTACGGCATTAATTGTAAAAATTTCTATTGAACAATGCAAACAATTGCATAAGAAATTGACAAAACACAAAGTGGGTTCACGGTTCTCTGAACGGAACCGTTTAAAACGAGATCAATATACAATATGAAATAGGTTCCTCACTAGAGAAGTTGATGGATTAAAATGTGAAGTCGCAAGATATCAACAAATTTTTTGAACATCTCCGTTAGTATTGCGCATTTGATGGCCACGATGTCCTGTTCTCCTAGTCTACACAATGAACAACATAATATTTCCGGGATGAAAAATACATAATTTTGTTTCATGTGTCCCCACATGCTATGTAATATCCCGAATCCCGATATTTTCTATTTCTATGCAAATATACTGATACAACCGAGCATGCAAACTGCCATGCAAAAATCCCTATTTTATAGCAAAAATTAGGGTTAGGGTTTGTGAGATAGAATGAACACTTACCACTAATAAGTTGGTTGGACTGCTCCTGAAAGAGTATGCAAGCATCAAGAACTGAATCGAAGATGGACTGATATATTCTGCTTTCGGTGAAACCCCAGCAGCAAGAACACAGGTCAGATAAGGGTGACGTTTTTAGTGAAGGAGGTGTTCGATGGGGTTGCTGATTTGCAGGACTGATAGCCTTCCCGTGCCGGAGAGAATGCCTGGTACATGCGGAGTTTCGGAGGTCTCTAGGCAGGCTAGCGAATTGTTCCAGAGAGACAGCTGCTCACACCCCCCTGATACCGAAATAGCTAATAACTGCTTCGGATGAGCACGGCCGGATCTTATAATCATTGGGTACCGGAGTAAGATGCCGATGATGAGAATGGTGCCCGAGTTTCGGAGTAAAACTGAGATCTGAAGACCTAGCAACTGATTAGGGCTTTCTGGCTGAAAACCCCCTTCACGACTGCACACGTGTCCCTGCAACAATCTACACCGTATACTGGATAACTATGAATGAATGTAAGAGCAAATGGTGAACCTGTATGGCTTACCCTGAATGAGACTAGGGCAGATATTTCACTGTCGAAACCCCGCTAGTTGAAGACGCCGTCTCCAACCCCAACTGCTGTGCTGCACGCTGTGCTGCTATTCAAGAGCTCCCAAAATAATAATCATCAAAAGTGAAGTCTCTTTTCGCTTTATCCTCCTTTTATAACTTTCAACTGCAAAAACCCTAATCTTTGACCTAATTAGGTCACTTTATCTTCTAATTTGCAGTTGACTTGCATGCATGCGCTTGGAGACTTAAATGAGTGCATGCATTATTAAATAATGCTTGGATGGCATACACGAAAGTGGCCTTTTGCCCCGGTGGCCCTTCTTGACCTAATGATGATGCCCTAGATTTTCTATGGATGGCATCAGTCCTTAGATGATTCCCTAACTGTCAGTAACCGCTTGAACCCACAGGAATCACATAGGTTAGCGGTTTTGGGCCTCAAGGCCTAATCGGAAGAGGACATTACAGTTCTCCCTGCTTGAGATTGCTTGTCCTCAAGCAACTGCAAACTGGGATGCTGCAATACCTATTCACCTTCTCAGGTGGCATCCTCTGGCGGTAGTTCTTTCCACTGAACCAAGTACTCTCTGATTACCCTGTTCCTGAGCTTCCTTTCTCTAGTCTGTATGATCCGTTCGAGAATCAGTATCAGCAGTCCATCATCATCTAAAGGAGGTAACTCTGTAGATGGAGCAATGTGTTGCCCAAGGGTCTTCTTTAGGTTAGACACATGGAACACATTGTGAATTTTACCTTCCTGTGGAAGTTCTAGTTCATATGCCACCTCTCCCACCTTCCTGATTATTTTGTAGGGTCCATAGAAGCGAGGTTTTAACTTTTCTGCTCCTTTCTTCTTAAGCGAAGACTGCCTGTAAGGTTGGAGCCTTAAGTATACCAAATCCCTTACCTCAAAGCTCCGCTCAACCTTGTGTTTGTCGGCATACAACTTCTGTTGATTCTGGGTTGTTTGTAAGTTTTCCTTCAAGATTTTCAGAATGTCTTGACTGTCCTGTATCCAATCCTTCGCCTCAGGAGCCCTACTATCTACAAATGCCAAATCTACATAGTCCAAGGCCTCGTAACCATATAATGCCTTAAAAGGAGTCATCCTAATAGACATATGATAGGTGGTATTGTAGCAATACTCCCCTAGGTGTAGCCATTTGATCCAAGTCCGCTGCTGCCCTGCTACATAGTTCCTTAAATATCCTTCGATCCAGTTGTTGACTATTTCAGTTTGTCCATCGCTCTAGGGATGATAACTCGTACTGGTAGCCAGTTCGGTCCCCACTAATCTGAATAGTTCTTGCCAGAAGGCACCTGTGAATCTGCTATCCCGATCACTGACAATGGCCTTAGGTAACCCGTGTAACCTGAAGACCTCCCTGAAGAATAGCTCAGCTACTTGAGCTGTCGAGTAGTCTGACGATATCGAAAAGAAATGTGCAAACTTGGTCAGTTTGTCAACTACTACATATAAACAATCTCGCCCTTGGACCTTGGGCAATCCTGTAATAAAGTCCATGGAGATGCTTTCCCACTTCTGTTCTGGAATCGATAGTGGCTGAAGTAACCCTGCTGGATGGATGTTCTCAATCTTGTTCTGTTGACAGATGCTGCATTCCCGTACATGCTGCATAATTTCCCCCTTGAGGCCCTTCCATGAGAACCTCTCGGATCTGCCTGTAGGTCTTCAAGAAACCTTGATGCCCTGATAAAGGAGAATCATGTGCTACTTGAATGATCTTTTTCTTCAATGTGGATTCTGGGACAAGGTATATCCTGTTCTTGTAATAGATGATGTCATCAACAATCTTGTACCTGTCATCCTGAATTTGTCCATCCAATAATTCACAAGCGAATTAATTTTTGGAGTATTCTACTAAGAGAAGTGCCCTCCAATCTGTGGATATACTACTGAGAGATAATGAGGCGGGACGCCTGGATAATGCATCAGCTACTACATTATTCTTACCTTTTACATACTCGATCTTGAAGTCATAGGCTTGTACTTTGCTGACCCATTTTTGCTGTCGATCATTCAGTTCCTTCTGCTCTAGGAAATACTTGAGGTTGTTATGATTGGTTTTGATTTTGAACTTACTGCCCACCAGGTATTGCCTGAATTTTGTGAGAGCATGTAAGATGGCTAGCATCTCTTTGTCATATATGGAGTAGTGGCACTCGTAGTTCTTCAGTTTACGGCTCTCAAATGCAATAGGGTGATGGTTTTGCATCAACACTGCTCCTAACCCTTCCCCTGAGGCATCACATTCTGCTACGAAGGGTTGTGAGAAGTCTGGTAATGCTAAAACTGGACAAGAACTCATAATAACCTTCATCTCCTCGAATGTTTTCTGTGCTAAGTCTGTCCAAGTGAATGCTCCCTTCTTTGTGAGATCTGTGAGGGGTGCTGCAAATTGGGAGAATCCCTTAACGTATCGTCAGTAATAAGTGCACAGACCCAAGAAACCTCTCAATTCTGTAACTATTTTTGGCGTGGGCCAATCTCTGATAGCTCGGATTTTCTCCATATCAACCTGTACTCCTGCATTGATTATGTGTCCTAAGTACAACATTTCCTTCATGCCAAACTCACACTTGGACATTTTCACATAAAGCGAATGTTCTTCTAAAATGCTCAGTACTTCGTCTAGGTGTTTCAGATGCTTTTCCCATGTTTTGCTGTAAATCAGGATGTTATCAAAGAATACTAGCAAAAACTTACATAGCTGTGCTCTGAAGGTGTGGTTCATGCATGACTGAAAAGTGGCTGGAGCATTGGTAAGTCCAAAAGGCATGACCAAAAACTCATAGTGACCATAGTGACAGCAAAAAGCGGTTTTGGAGATGTCTTAGTCCCTTACCCTGATCTGATGGTATCTTGAGCGAAGATCAATCTTGGAGAAGTATTTAGCTCCCCGAAGCTCATCCATGAGTTCGACAATTCTGGGGATGGGATACCTGTTCTTAATGGTCTTTTTGTTGAGTGCTTGATAATCGATGCACATTCGCAGTGTAACATCCTTCTTCTTGACCAATACTACTGAGGATGCGAAGGGGCTAGAACTGGGCCGAATATATCCAAGCTCCAGTAATTCTTTGATTGTTTTCTCAATCTCATCCTTGTATCTTTTGGGATGCCTGTAAGGAGTGGTGATAACTGCTTGTGTCCCCTCCTCTAGCTCAATGATGTGTTCAAAGCCACGGTCTGGCGGTCTACCTGATGGAAGGTCCCGAAAAACCTTTTCATGTTTCTGTAGCAAGGTTTGAATGTCACTTGGGTGTTGTGTGTTGGTCTCTAGGGGCTTCCTAAAGGTGAGAAAACATTTTGTAGCCCATTCTATATCATCTTGTCGGAGTACTGCCTCCATTCTCTGTGACGAGACCGGTTTTGGGGGATAAGTGTTCATGCCCCTCAAAACTACCCGTTTGCCGCCTGGCCCCTGGAATTCCATATCCATTGCCCTGTAGTCTGTAGTGTATTTCCCTAGAGAATAAAGCCACTGAACACCCAATACTACATGAGTATCCGATACATCCACTACGTAGAAGGAATCTGTCATCTGATAGTTACCTTAGGTGACATTCAATTTTGGAATCCAGTAGTTGCACTCCATGCTGGAGTTCCCGGCTACTGCTACAGTGAATCCTTCGAACTTCTCGGTCTGAATACCTCTCTTGGCTATCCAAGCGGAGTCAATGAAATTGTGGGTTGCTCCCCCATCAATCAATACTCCTACTCTGTGACCTTGTACTACTCCCCTGACCCTGAGAGTATGGAATCTTGGTACTCCAGATAATGTAGCAATGACTCCCTTTGGTGTATCACCCTGGTGTGATTCTTCCTCAGCTGCCCATAGTTCTTCTGTGGCTTCCTGCTCATAGTCATCCTCATCACTGTCCGAATATACCTCAATGTAGTGAGCCTTCGCCTTCCCTGCACACCTGTGTCCTGGTACCCATGGTTCCTGACAAGTGAAGCATAGTTTCTTCCTTCTCAAATCTTTCCTAGTGTCCTCGTCTAACCATGTTTTCTTGGGAACATCCTGCTGGAAAGATTTCTTGTCCTTGTCCCTAACAGGAAAATTGGTTTTCAGCAGGAACTTGTTTTTGGGGACTGAATCCTAAAGGTCTCTGGCTCTGCTAATGGCATCCTGCAGAGTGAGGGGTTTGTAGGCTTTCACCCATCCCCGTAGTGGCTCTGTGAGGGCCTCAGTGAATAACATAGTCAACCTGCTCTCTGATACATCTGTTACCATGACTGTTATCCTTTGAAATTCTGAGATGAAGGCTTCTGCACTACCGGTCTGTTTGAGTTGAGCCAACTCCCTGAAATGTATCTCTGGATCCTTCCTATCAAACCTCTCTATGAGCTTCTGAGTGAACTCACCGTAGGAGTGTATGGTGTTGTAACCATAGTTTTAAAAATCGGAATCGGACTCGGAATCGGTCGAGGGTCAACTCGGAATCGGAATCGGAATCGGTAATGAATCGGTCATAAATCGGCCGATTTGAATTTAATGAATCGGTTTGCTAAAAAATACATCAAATACTTAAATTTTAAGGGAAAACAACATTTTCAAGATTATAATTCATGATTCCAAGGCATTGAAGACAAATTAACCAAAATCTACTCATGTATATACCATATAAGAGTCAATATATCAAAATGGTACAAAGTGCACTGTAATCTGAAGTCCGTGACTATACTCTGTGCAATACATAAATGATAAATCATAATACATGTAACATATCTAGGATACTAGAACAAAATACATAATCCATGAGGCCTAGGCGGCTAGGCCCTATATAGTAAAGGCTATATGGCCTGGAGAGTCCAAAAAACATGCTACATAATCAACTACATAAATGATAATACATCATCAATGATCATCATCAAACTCAGCACCACTGCTAGAACTAGAACTAGAAGAAGAACCAGAAGGACTAGCAAATGCATCATGATCTGGCTCAGTCTCGGGCTCATTAGGATCAAAGTCATCTGCTAATGAAGTAGTAGTACTGGTT
>LPNX010075351.1:1081420-1111705 GCA_001517045.1 Pseudotsuga menziesii | reverse complement strand
CAGCCATTTCCACAAGACTCCACCCTTCCATTGGAATGTTATGTGACATGTCACTGTCCAAGACTCCAATGCAAGCCTGAAGTTTGTAAAACATAAAAAGTTAAAATAATAAAAACCATGTAATTACACTGCTGTGATTTTTATTATTTATTATTTAGTGGCTGGAAATGGCTGCTAAGTTTAAACATTCAACATTTTTTCCAAGGAAAAAACCAAGTCTTAGCTTTCTCATTTTTTTTAGTTAGAGCAGAACAAAGAAGACACATTTCCTTCAGGATTTTAAAACATTTGTTAATGATACATAGAAGCATGGTGCTTCCATTTTTCTACCAGAACAAAGATTGCATCTCTGTGAATTTAATTGAAAAGGCTTTTTATAAACACCAGCTAGCAGCAGCAGGTACATACCATTGCTTCTCATTATACTTTTCTGGTATATCACTGTATCTCCATCTTCAAATATAATGTTGAATGTGATTAACAGCAAACGCTGCAACTAACTGAATTGAATTGAAAAGGCTTACTATAACACCATCCAGCAGCATTAGGTAATAGCCTAATAGGTAGATACCATTGTGTCTCCCCATATTATTTTTTTGATATAGTGCATCTTCATATACAATGCTGCATGTGATTAAGTTATGTGTGGATTGTAGTTTTCAATGTTGTTGTATATTCAATATACAATCACTAGTGATGTCAATTTCCTTGTGTTACTAAGTCTAATTCTATAAATCATTCAAGCCTGCAAGTCTGTTGGGAATTGATATAAGAAATATATCAGCATATCAACTTATTGTTTTGAGTATTTAATATTTATAGACCCCATATTGCCCCTCTTCTAGGCATTGGTCTTAGAGTCATTCTAATTTCTCAGCCACTTGGGTATTGTTCTTTTCCCATCATTTGCACATTTTAATTTTTACCTCGCTGTTCACATGTTTCATATATGAAATATTTTACTACAGCGAACATAATCAGGTGTTAGAGTCATTCTCTAAGCTATCTCAACCCCAATCTTGCCCCTAACTTGTTCTTGTTTCCCATATTAAGCCCAAGGCCACTACTATCCACAACAACATCACTGTCATGACTCATTATTCTCAGGAAGGGTGAACCGTGAGATATTTAAGACTTAAGTCTGTTGCTAAGGCAGAGAGTCAGTTATATTGGGCCTTGGCTACCTCAAACTTGGACTGTTATGTTGATAAATATTAAAAACCATGTAATACAAAATAGATTATAGTAGACAGAGATAATATCATGATTCATAATACTCACTTGTAAGTTGTTAGTGCTCACTGCTAGGCTGCTAGCAGGCTGCAGCTAGACTACAGAGTCCAGACTCCAGACAGTGCTGGAACACACCTCGAAGGCTCGACTCCACAATGTGCCACACCTCGACCGGTAGCCAAACCCCGTGAGGACTCCAACTCCTTGCTCCACAGTCCACGGTTGCAAACTTTCAAGCTTCAACTCTCAACTTTAAAAGTTAAAACAAGACAAAGGTAATGTCAAATGATAAGCACCGGTAGTCTTATATTGTAGATGTGTTGGGTAGTTAGGTTAGGGAATGGGTTGGGTTAGGACTTAGGGTAGGGAATAGGTTAGGTAAAAATTAAAATTTTAAAAATAAAATACAATAAACAAAGTAAAAACTTAAAAAATGAAATCAAATTGAACCGGACCGGTCAAGCTCGGAAACTGGCCGGTTGGACCGGTTAGATACCGAACCGGACCGGTTTGGTACCAAACCGGCCGGTTCGGTATCTAACCGGTCCCCGATCCGGTTTGGTTCCGAACCGGTGAACCGGCCGGTTCCGGTTCCGGTTTCAACGATTTTTAAAACTATGGTTGTAACCCAATGTCACCAATCCGTGGTACCACCACTCGTGAGCTTCTCCGTCCAGGTGGAGTGTAGCCAATTTAATGGCATCTGTCTCTGTCATGGGATTGAGTTGGAAATAGGTATCCAACTTTTGAACCCATATCCTCGCTGATCCTCCGCGAGTCCCATCAAAGTTCGGGATGGTCAACCTGCCCAAGGTCTTCTGCAACTGATAGTTGTGATTGAAACCCTTGTTGAAATTCCTGGGCCTGTTCCTACTCTTCATGTTGTAGAAATCTAAAAAAAACATGGCAGCATGAAACTCATCCCCTAAGTCTCTATACTCCTGCAAATAAGCCCCAAAAGGCTCGCTGGGTTCTACCTGCATGATCGGACCACCTACTGTATCTGCCAAGAAGTGAGGCATGGAAGGCCTGTTGGAAGGTCTGCTATATATGTGCGGAGTATTCTGCATATTAGTGTACGCAACCTTTCCACTGCTGCTTGTAGATCCCCAATCTACCGGTGAGGGAGGTGTACTATTGGTACCTATTTCTGGTTTCGTCGATAATCTGTTGATTGCATTGAGCACATCTTTTTTCCCTTTTGCTAAGTCTTGCAATGCAGATACTAAGTTGCGAAACTCCATCCTATCCTCCTCTTCTCTCGTTCCTTTACCCCTATCTAAGTGTATACCTGTTTGTTCCATGTCTGAATTGGTATCTTCTAGTTGGATATCCTCAAAGCCCCCTGTGTATCTACTCTTTCTCCTCCTATAGGTTACAAAATGGTCTCCCTCTGGATTCATCTATGTCTCATTTCTTAAGCCCACAACTGGCCAAGAAGATAGCTCTGGTACCACTGTAATATCCCGAATCCAGATATTTTCTATTTCTATGCAAATATACTGATACAATAGGGCATGCAAACTGCCATGCAAAAATCCCTATTTTATAGCAAAAATTAGGGTTAGGGTTTGTGAGATAGAATGAACACTTACCATTGATAAGCTGGCTGGACTGCTCCTGAAAGAGTATGCAAGCATCAAGAACTGAATCGAAGATGGACTGATATATTCTGCTTCCGGTGAAACCCCAGCAGCAAGAATCCAGGTTAGATAAGGGTGACTTTTTCAGTGAAGGAGGTGTCTGATGGGGCTGCTGATTTGCAGGACTGATAGCCTTCCCGTGCCGGAGAGAATTCCTGGTACATGCGAAGTTTCGAAGGTCTCTAGGCAGGCTAGCGAATTGTTCCAGAGAGACAGCTGCTCACGCCCCCTGATCTCGAAATAGCTGATAACTGCTCCGGATGAGCACGGTCGGATCTTATAATCACTGGGTACCGGAGTAAGATGCCGATGATGAGAATGGTGCCTGAGTTTCAGAGTAAAACTGAGATCTGAAGACGCAGCAACTGATTAGGGATTTCTGGCTGAAAACCCCCTTTACGGTTGCACACGTGTCCCTACAACAATCTACACCGTATACTGGATAACTATGAATGAATGTAAGAGCAAATGGTGAACTTGTATGGCTTACCCTGAATGAGACTAGGGCAGATATTTCACTGCCGAAACCCCGCTAGTTGAAGACGCCATCTCCAACCCCAACTGCCAACTGCTGTGTTGCACGCTGTGCTGCTATTCAAGAGCTCCCAAAATAATAATCATCAAAAGTGAAGTCTCTTTTCGCTTTATCCTCCTTTTATAACTTTCAACTGCGAAAACCCTAATCTTTGACCTAATTAGGTCACTTTATCTTCTAATTTGTAGTTGACTTGCATGCATGCGCTTGGAGACTTAAATGAGTGCATGCATCGTTAAATAATGCTTGGATGGCATGCACGAAGGTGGCCGTTTGCCCCGGTGGCCCTTCTTGACCTAATGATGATGCCCTAGATTTTCTATGGATGGCATCAGTCCTTAGATGATTCCCTAACTGTCAGTAACCCCTCGAATCCACAGGAATCACATAGGTTAGCGGTTTTGGGCCTCAAGGCCTAATCGGAAGAGGACATTACATGCTAGATGCAAAATATTTACATACCTTTTTCCTCTAGATAGGATTATCACATTATTAGTAATTTGTTATCCCTAGGTTTGAATACTTTATAGTTTTCCTTCTATGCTTGACACTTGTTGCTTCTCTTGACTCCTGAGTTGCTTTTGATTGTTTCCAAAGTGCTATTACTTAGTGAATGTATTTTTGCTTTTTCCCTTGGGTTGTGTTGGCCTCCATTCCAAGAGTGCTAAAATATTGAATTTTAATTTCTAAGTTTTTGATACTCTTTTCTTGTTTGTTATGATTTTCTCTTGGATTTTCATCTCATGTTTCTTTTAGTTCATGCCCTTTTGCCTATGCTATTTTCTCCAAATTAGCTTCTATCCTTTGGATATTCTAATCCTATTCAATGTCTTTTAAGGATGGCAAGGATACATTTTTGTGTTGCATGTCCCACATGCAAAACATTTACATGCATGTTTTCCCTTGGATAGAATTTTCATGTCGTTATTAATGTCTCATTTTTATAATTAGATAAATAAATTATGTTATTATTTTAGACTTTGAATATCTAGATGTTATCATGTTGTCAATGGTGGTTTGTCAGGTTGGTGAAAGCAGGGCATTGTTAATGCACCCTCCATGGTTCATGTCTCTCCAATGACATGCTTGTGCTTGTGATAGTTGTACACTATTACTTGTGATAGTAGTTGGGGCTAGGTGCAAGTCATGGGTGACTTTGGCAGAATAGATACCCTCCTCTCGTGGCCTCTTAGCTGAAGCATGACTTTTGTATTATGGTGAGATGCTTGTGCCACATTGAAGTTCTCAAGTCTAATAGTGGCTGCTTCCTGCTATTGACTGGAAACATCTAGGAAAATGCTTTTAAAACCATTGTATTAGTATGTATGTGTCATGGTTAAATTGATTTCTCATGTATATTTGTATTCTCCCTGTTTTTGGATTTTTAAAATACTCCCTTTTTATATTAATATATATTTTTGCTGCTCCCAATCTGCCGTTTCTTGGAAATTTGGAGGGATATTCTAGCTGTTCCCTGTTTTCTTCATTCCTGCTTTGCATAAACTTGTGCAACATGGCGATTTTGGAAGCACCCTTTCTCACGAAACCTCCCTCTTTGCGCAAAGATTGGATTGCACATGATGTCATTTTAAGTTTTTGATGGCATTTTGTATTAGTCATATCATTGGCATCTTCTCTTAGTTATTATTCATTACAATTTACATGTTAAAGCTATCTTTTATGTTAGGGTCCACATATAGACTAGTGGTCAACTTACTTTTTTTTGTCCAATGGTGTACGGCTCAACACACCTGTAAAATAGAGGTTGGATGAAGACAAGAGCATAGAGTTTTGATGCATGATCACAATTGTCTCTATATAATAAATAAATAGATAAAAGTGAGCGATCTGTCCGAGATACTAACGAGCAAAAAAGTATTTAGCAGACATCTGACATGTGAGAGAGTGGATAGCTGTTAATGGGTAAGAAGTTTGACACCAAAGGCAAGCATATCTCAAACCCTTTGTAGGGCAACATCATTGAGAAGCAGCATATAGCTTACACTGCATGGTCCATTGACACTTGAAATTCGATCCTGGGATTTTATGATCTCAAAATTGCTTTAAAAACAGTATTAAATCTGCTATCGGCTGGCGCTGTGACTTCACAATACCGGGTTATCACAGGTTAAGCCACCTGATTGAGCCTTTGTGGAAAATCAGAAGCATTGATGTTGCAATATAAGAGGGAAAACCGGAAAACTTTGCTCTTTCATTTCTTTTCCATAGAATACCTCATGGGAAAACCCAAGGGATGCTTCCCTACATTCATGGATGGCATCCTCAGTAAGCCCATTGGCGTAGACTAGTGCGCTTTACCGAGGAGGATTTGAACTGGGCACCTTTTGGCGTAGAACTACCCAAATGGCCAACATTGACAAAACTAGTTGAGCTTATCCCTTGTGCTTAACAATTTTGTTCTCTTACCTAAAAACAAATTAAATAAGATATATTCTCTTCCCTTTGATTTTTTACTTTGGGAAATCTATTTTTAATTTTTCTCTGTTTATTTATTTTAGTTGACATGGTTCTTGATAGGAATTTCCTTTAAAAAAGTGGCCACTTTATTGAACCTTTTTAAAAGAATGTTAGTAGCAAGTTGTAAGGGTCCATCCCATTTGGAAGGTTATGTTAGCAACACCATTTGTGGTATAGGGTCTTTTCATCACCAGGTGTATGTATCCCTTTATACTTGTTTCCTTCGTTTCCTTCTAGCAGGACGAAATCTTGTCCATGACATAGTTTGTATAAAGGCACAGTTGTAAGCCCCAATGCAGCAGTACGCTTGGGGTATATTTATAGTCAACGAACCTAGCAGTAATATTCCAGTGATTACAGTTAAAAAATAACTATTGAATCAAAGCTTGGTAACCCAGCACAGTGCTGCTTTTGGTGCGTGAATTATGTGAACACTGTCAATGCCTGCTAACAGAAAATGATGACTGGCATGATGACAGTTTTTCATCATTTGTTGGGACAAATTCAATGAGTCCCTATTGCTATTCCATTTAACAACACAACCTTCAAATTCGATATTAACGTCCTCATGTCTCATTTTGACTGCACTCTTGATAGTAGAGTTTGATACTGAGAAATTGGATGCATGGATTTCTTGGTTGGAAGCCTATTTCTAGATGCAAGAACTATCAGGGCATAACAGATTATGGTTGCATAGATTTATATGAAGAACCAAACATCAACTCGGTGGCAGGCACAGAGCAGACACCTGGTAGCTCACAATCAATCATACATCAAAAGGTGGCGACGATGTAAGGAAGTCATGAAGGAGTCTCTAGTTTCTTGCATATTGTCAATAATTAACAAAATCTAGAGGAAGAAACTTATTCTTGTTACTGTGATAACAGTTTAACTGGGGACTAGAAGCTCATATCTGATCAGAGTTTGCAAGACTGATAATATGTGATGTAGCATTCTGTGCATGGTAACTCATAATCAACCATTCAATCAAAAGGTGTCGTCAATGTAAAATAGTGAAGAAGGATATTTTCTAGCTTCTTGCATATTGTCAAAAATTGACAAAACCTAGAGGTAGAAACGATTTGCCTGCTACTGTAATAACAGTTTTATTGAGGACTAGGAGCTCAAATCTGGTCTGAGTTTACAAGAAGGATGATATGCATAGTAGTTCGGTGTTTTGAGTCTTCAGCTCACTGCATTTTTTATATAAAAATCTATGTTGCTGATTCAGCAATTGTTTGGGCATAAAACTTCGATATCTGACAAAAGCTATTTATTTCTAGTAAGGAATACAAATTAAATTATTTAAATAAACCCATTATGCCAGCTTTACATTTTTTCAATGTCTGTTTGTTTGTTCTGGATGTAATTATTTATTGTCTATGTCGAAACAAAATCTGACTGGGCTTGACCTCTATTATTTGTCACTATGGTTTAAGTTTCATTTATTTGGCTTAAGCAATTGCCTTGTATTGGACTGCAGTAGCCATGCATATTAAAGCTGCTCCTAGTTGTTTTACCTCGTGAATGTCTGCCCTTGAGCAATGTAAAGCGATAATGGTATCATGTGGTGCACAAACATCTGACTAGCTACCTTAATTGTTGTCCCTGTTGAATGAAGTTTACAAGTTGGCAGTTAAAATTGCCCTGGAATACATGATTCTTACCCAAAACACTAGTAGTTTGAATGCCACAGGTTGATGAAAAATAATTTACCCTAACTAAAATCTTTTAACAAGTTAAGTCACTACTTTTCATTCATCTAGTGCTTATCTGTCTTATTTGATTGCAATAATATGTTTTGTTTGACTACAATAGATTAACGTGATGCTAAAAATTAGCTTTTATGTCTTGTATCGCAGGTTCAACTAAAGGTCCCTGTAGTGGTTCGCTTGGAAGGGACAAATGTTGATTTGGGCAAAAGCATTCTCAAGGTAATGGATCATTTAACAACCCTTTACATGTGTACTTTCTAAATATTTTATTCATTAATTAAAACTTCATCGATGTACTTGACTGGTCTGTTCATATGTTTACATATGCTCAGTGAGTGGAATGTTGACTTAATGAATGTGTAGGAAAGTGGAATGACCTTAATTACTGCTGAAAATCTGGATGATGCTGCTGAAAATGCTGTAAAGGCAGCTGTGAAATAAATGAGTTGTAGGTGTTTCTATGAGTACGAGTTTTTCGTTTTTTAATCAGCCTAGTATGGATTTAAGTGACAATTTTGACTATGCTTTAAGCTGGAGATCAATGCTACCATCATATTGGGGATTGAAGAAAGTGAATGCCAGAGAATTCTTCAGTCTTTGAACTTTCAAGCTATTTTTTAGCAAATCGATTTCACTAATGGAAAGGCATTGGGTAACCACTGTTGGCCTCTTTAGTATGATCGCAGGCTTGCTTGCATGCTTGATGCAGTCTGTCAGGGAATTGTTGTTATGTTTACATAAGTCCTGAACAACGGACATTTTCATTCTTAGTTAATTTCGCCAGTGTGCGATCCCATTCACCCGCATATACTTCATTTTTGCGAGTGTTGTGCTTTGAAGAGTTATGCATGCTGGCTTATGGTTCTAGGGTTTTGTTGATGATAAATGGTAAAATTTGTTGTTCGTTGATATCATTCAGAAGTTCTTGATAAACCGTCTGGACAACTCTATCTGGCAGACCATATTAAATGCCATTTTACGCACTTATGTATTAAATTTTAAATACCAAATAACCAGCATTTCATATTTTTTGTATTGAATTTATCGTTTGGACATGGTGAGCCTCGAAAGAACTATTGCTTTTGCTCTCTATGGTTCAAGGAAATCTGTTTTTTGCAAGCATGCCCGATAAGGTAAACCCAATCTGGACATGTTCACGATTGAGAAATGTACCAAATATCCGCAATTATTGCACCGAAGAGGTGCATTCTACAGCCCAGTATGGGAGAGATGTGTAACTCCTTCCGTGCTCATCTTAGAGTTGACACATGTTCTTTATAAAAAATAATAAATATTATTAAAAATAATGTGTTGGCTTAAATTAAATTTAAATTATTGCACCGAAGAGGTGCATTCTACAGCCCAGTATGGGAGAGATGTGTAACTCCTTCCGTGCTCATCTTAGAGTTGAAATGTGTTCTTTATAAAAAATTCTAAATATTATTAAAAATAATGTGTCCGCTTAAATTAAATTTAAATTATTTAGAATTGCATATATATAAATCTAAATTAAATAAACTTAAACTATAAACATTGGATTACATATTTACTCAACACTTCCACTCTAAAAAAATGTTTACAACTTGAGATATTTGATCCCTCTCGATGCTTGGTAGATCCCCTTTTAGATGGATCTATGCCGGTAGTTTTCTTTAAGTTCATTGATTGTCATGAACGCTGAACTAGTCATGCAAGAGAGATGGCATAGAAAAGAAAGGGTGGAGACACATTACTTGAAATTTGTGTAGGAGGAAGCAACCTCAGATGTTGTCTAATTGACGACGTGGATGTAAAACGATTGAATGTGTTTTCTTGGACATTATACCTTTTTGAACTTTCTTTAAAGGTTAAGATAATATAACGCATCTGACATATTTATTATGATGATATGCCCAATGGGTTCATCCTCTGCTTATTTTCTTGAATAGTGCCCATGCTATCCTTTAATTATAATGAAAAATGAAAATCTAGTAATACCTGTATAAAAACTTAGCTTGAACAGATTGCTTTAACTGAAAAAATCTGAATAAGAAGCTTAGGCCTACAAAACTGAATGAATGTGGCATACGAATATACATATATTGGGACTTTATACTAACAAAAAAATATAAGGGTTGGGACTTTATACAATGATGATAAGCCAAATTGTTGCATAAGCAAGGTTCTTAAAGTTAATCCGGTACGATGGACGATGATTCGGTATGCTGGAAGTATATCCAGTACATTGACGATTACCCAGTTGCGTCTTTATAGTGTGCACGAAGTGCCGTTAGCCAAATGGTTGCATTTGGGGCACATGGAGTTCCACAAAATCAAATTACTTCTGCCTTTGCTACTTGGATGTTGACAATGCCAATTTGAATAGTGAGAAACACATGGGGTGTGTGTGAAACACTTGAGATAACTATAGCCCTTTGATGAGTGAGGGTGACATCAGAAAATATAAGAGCATCTTATTAATAAAATGGTACTGCTCATAACAATGACACGGATGTTAAGGGAGGCAGTGCATCTGCTTTGACATACGATTTTTTTAAGTTCTTTGTTAGAGATCACTGCAGGCAATGCAATCAAATGGATCTAACATATTTAATACAATAGTATGATGGATGTCCTCATCCTTGGATAGTTTCTTGAAAAGTGCCCACCAGAGTTCAAATTTGGTGTCAACCTTGCTTACCAATCTGATGTGAAATTTTATGATAACTTTATGTTATGGATGCCTTTCATTTTATGTTTATATGAATTTATAGTTTGTCAAAATTTCAATCTCCTCTAATATTACAAATATCAAGTAACACAAACTAAAATTCCTGAAAACCTTGTATCATTAATTAAAATGTTGAAAAGCCTTATATTATGGATGCCTTTCAGTTTATGTTTATATGGATTTATGGTTTGTCAATTTTCAATATCCTCTAATATTACAAATAAATACAAATATAATGTCACACAAACTAAAATTGCTAAAAACATTGTATCATAAATAAAAAAATGTTGAAAAACCCGAAGAGGAGCTTGATAACAATTTTCTCCAAGTAGGTCATACCCAAGATTTAATTTATGGCTAACAGTCCCAAACAATTGGTTAACACAATATCAAGCCTGACCAATATATGGGTTATTTGTTTCTGGGCTGATATTGCAACTTGCAAAAATGCACTCAAAAGAGTGGGTTTCACTACATTCAAGCAAGTCAGTAATAGCATATGCAAGACCTCAATTTTAGAGTCCAGATGAGTGACATATAAACTTAAGGCGAGTAGAAAGTCTTGTTGTATAAATTCAAAACAAAGAATCACGGTGGTATAACAATGTCTGTCTTAGCTACTCTGAACCAAAAGGCATGTTTGAAAATCTTTACATGGTTACATATAAAAATCTAAGAGCATTTTAAGCAACAACTAAAATCTTCTTATAAAACCATCCAAGGCAGCATGGGATGCAATTTATTCAGTAAACTGTCTTTCTGGATGTTCAATATGAGCAATTAACATAGCAAAAAAATGTTACAAAGACATCCACCTATCAACACATTACATTGGGTATTTGAGCAAGCTGTTGGTAAATTCCACCTGGACCATCTCCTTTAGAATATACATGGAATTACAAAGAAAATCCACTTACAATGCTAAAAGGAAATTGTCTGGACAAGAATGCATCAAGTTTATTGTCATCTTACCTTGTAGAAGTGGTTTAGTGATTTGCTAGGAGAGCAGGGGTAGCGGTTGATTGCTTCAAGGTTTGAATTAAGCCTTGTGTAATATATCGTTGCTTCAATTAGTTTGAGGAGCAAAACCCATGACTAATTGCTATAGATTCAAATAGTTTCATGAACAAAACCCACGATTATCTCCCAGAATTGAGGTGTGGGAAGAAGGAACCATCAAAGTCTCCAAGGATAAACACCCTAAGCTCTAACAATCACAAAGTGCAAATAAAGTCATGCATGTGCAATTACACAAAACAAGACCGTATTGCAAAGGTGGGTTGGAGGTTATTAATGGTATTTGCAAGTGTCAAGGATGGTGCCATTGATTTTAAAATTGATATGGAAGTTCAATGTATTGTCCTATTATCACTTAAACAGGTAATATAGATGTATGGAGGATGAAGTCAAGTAAACTGGATTCTATAGAAGCTTTAGTCAAGTAATCTCATAATGATAATGATATTCTACATATGGCTTATGAAGAGCATCATGTCTGTTTAGGATTTGAACCTAGGTGAGGAGGATAACAATTTACCTTGTAACCACTGAATCTAGAGCACTTGACTATTGTTCTTGAAATATAGATGCATAGGGTCAAACTAATTATTAACTTTTGAAAATAATTAGTATTCTTTTTAATTTACGGTACCATAGAGTTAATCATAGGTTGGAATTGACAAATTTTAAAATTTTGTACTGTAAAATATGTTAAAAAATAGAAAATGCATCTTGTGAGACATAAAATTTAAGGTCTCGTGCCCATATTATGCATTTATTAGAGTCCAAAATCTAGCATTTTTGAACAAGATTGCCGGTTATTTTTGTAATTAAAAACATATAGGGTATATCAATGAAACACCTTAAACAACTAAGGTTATTTGACAAGGGTAAGATTAGAGAATATGAGCACTTGCAATTTGATAGAGTGCTACTACTTTTAGCAACTACAATTCTATTATGAAATGGATTATCAATTAAACAAGAGAAACTTTGCAAAGATAGCTGAAGTGCCACTTGCAACCATGAGACAGGTTAACATATTGCATAGTATGTAGTTTAGGGAGCATTCCAACCTCATTGTCGACTTCTAGAAACTAAAATTACATAATATCCCAATTTTAGGCTTCCTAAAAAGGTTGTAAAACCCTAGCTACCCCTGGAATCATTGACAAACAATACATTTAATATTTACCTAGAGATGGTCTACTATTTGTGTTAATTTGCTTGCCCAACTTAGTGAATTTCAAAGGAAGCACAATGAAAAAATGTCGAAGAAGTTCCAAAGAAGCACAACGAAAAAAGTTGGGAGAATCAATTGTTGGTTAGTAATCTATTGGGATAATCCTCATCGACCCTCTTGAGGATTCACGGGGCATGGATCCTCCCTCGATGTATGCTACGACTTTTCCTCTTCCTTATTTTCATACTTCTCCAGACAAAGGTGCACATTAATGAAAATTGTTGTATAATCTCCAAATAGTATAAAGTGGGGTCTTGTTTGCATTGTGACTACGCTAACATTAGGGGAATTTTGAGGTCTAAACCTCAAAAAAAAAAAATACTATCAAAATCAACTTTAAAAGAACTGATGACATTCTAGAGAATGACATCATCTCTTATGGTTAGGTGTCATTGTTTGAGTTAAAAGTACTTAGCAAATTCTAAATGGTAAATGCAAACTCATAGTTAATAAATACCCATAATATATAAAAATATCATAAATTATTTTAGAATATAATATTTCTATACTTAATACTTAAATACTTTTAAAGTAATAGTACTTTCATATATAATAAATATGTTAATATAAAAAATATTATTAAAAACAAAAAAAACTAAAGTCAAACTTTAATTCATTCATAGATGCGTACTTCACATGATGAATATGGGTTAATATTAAACTTCTATAATATATTATATAGGGATAAAACTCATTCAAACTTTAACTCATGGATACTTCACATGATGAATATGGTTTATATTAAACTTATATAATATATTATATAGGATTAAAACTCATTCAAACTTTAACTCATGTGTACGTAGTAGGTGATGTAATTGATGTAATGAATATGAGTACTTGTTTTATTAAATTCAAGTTAAAATTTTATTTTATATACACTTAATATATTATATTAAACCGAATATATTAAACCTATTGTATATATTTGATCTTTAATGTGTTATCTTAACTAATATGTGATTAAATTTTTTAATATATATTTTATTTATGCTATATATATAAACCTTTTTATTCCTTCGTATATATATTAAAGTTGTTATAATGCCATAGTAATATTGTTATAATAATAAATTTATTAGAATATATATATAAAAAAGAGATAATAATAAATTTATTAGAATATATATATATATATATATATATATATATATATATATAAAAGAGATAGTAGGTTTAACTTTTAGTAAAATTAAATAAATTAAAATAATATTTATAAGGGGAATTTTGATGTCTAAAATTGGCCTCATAAGAGATATAATAAAATATTACATGTTAGGCATTTTGTGAGGGAGGTATATTTACAACTCACTTTTTATACTAAAACCAATGTAACTATGGTTAAGTTAATTTGAAAAGATGTCAAAAATAAAATCAATAAAAAAATCTTCTTTGATGTGACTAAAAGCTAGAGTACTTTTAATACATAAATTGTTTTTGAATATAATAAGATGAATGTCATAGTAAAGTAATGCACTCATAAAATAAAATAAAATATATTAATTTTTGAAGTTTGAAATATAAGTTACTTATTCATTATTAAAAATATGTTTATAAAACTATGAATTTATAATTATAAATTTTAAATATAAAGTTTAAATTATATAAATAAATTATTATTTCTTTAATATATATATATTCCTAATATAAATTTAATTTATATTTATTAAAACTATAAATCAATTTTAAAATTAAATATAAAATTTTATTATTTTTAATTTTTTTTTTATCTTTTTAATATTTTATTAAGATTTATATTAATAATATATCATTTTTAATTTAATAAAGTTAATTAATAACATGGTTAAAAAAATTTAAAAAAAAATAGTGTAAAATAAATACTATATTTAAATAGATAAATATATATAATAATTTATTATATTATAATATAATACTCTAATAAAATAAATAAAAATGTTTTAAAAGAAAAAAATGATATTATGTTTAAATTCAAGATTATTATTTAATATAATAAAATATTTTATTTTATTAAAATAAAATCTTAAATATTAACACATGTTTGGGTAGAAATTTAGATTTAGATATTATTTTAATAAAATAAATTATTATATTATATTAAAATAATAAAATAAAATATTATATATTTATGTATATAAAATAATTAAAAACAAATAAAAATTTAATTATTAAATCTCTTTAATGTAAACCGGTTGAATGTATTTTATTAATAATAATAGATTAATATACATTTATGTATATTAAATATTTAAAAGTAAATAAAATATTATCATTAATTTTTTATTATTATAAAATATTAAATGATTTTGATTTTGAATAAAGATTTTGCTATTATTAATTTATTATTTAAACTGTTTTATATATTAAAAAAAATTAATATAGCGTTGGTTTTACTCTCGCGTGCGGAATGGCTGTGCGTCCTCATCTGCGGCTAGGGTTTCCCTAGCCTTCGCCTTGCTTCGCAGAGCCGTGCTTGTTGGATCGCTGGCTGCTGCTCTTCGTAGAGCCGTGCTTGCTGAATCGCTGGTTGCTGCTCTTCGTAGAGCCGTGTTTGTTGTTGGTCCTTTGGCTGCCGTTTCGTGGTTTCAGCGTGGAGTCCTCTTAGGAAATGGGCTCTCATGCCCAACTCGCCGCCTTCAAAGCCCTTGTTCAAGCTGCCGCCCCTCAGGTAGCTTCTCATTTTTCTTCCAAGTTCGTGAAAAAGATGGACGCGATCCCTTCTCTGGAGCTCTCTCCTTCGGATCGATGCCATAGAGCTCTCATCCTCTCTGAGCAAGCCCTCATAGGTAAGTTCACAGGGTTGTGGCCCAACCCTAAGGCGGTGAAGATCTGGATCGCAGAACATTGGAACCCTCTTTTGCAAGGACAAGTCTCTCTCTTTGCTGCTGGTCGAGGGTTTTTTGTATTCCTGTTCTCAAATAAAGAAGAAAGAGACCTTGTCTTCCGTTTGGGCCCTTTCTTCATGGGCTCGAGAGGTTTGTTGTTAGCCCCTTGGTCTCTGGGGTTTAACCCAGAAGCAGAGATCATGACCGCTCCAGTCTGGGTAAGACTTCCTAACCTCCCTCTTCATCTTTGGGGGAAAAGCACTATGATTGACATTGGTAATAAGCTAGGTCGCTATCTAGATACTCCAGAGCCAAAAGGGGGTCAGTATAGATGTGCCCGTATTTGCGTAGAGGTGAATCTAGAGAAAGGGCTCCTGGAGGCCCTAAAGCTCACATTGGGAGAATGGAGTCACATTCAAGAACTGGACTATGAGCAGATCCCTTTCAAATGAAACTTCTGTTATGTATACGGCCACTTCGCTAAAAGCTGCCTCAAGGTTGTAGAACCACAAAAACCAACAAATCTCCCAGCTTCCAAAGATACAGAGTTCCAAACGGTCTCTAATTGACGTTGTCCTCCCCGGCGAAAGGAGCCTCAAGCGTCTCGGCAGAAGGTTTCCCAAGATCACTCTTCTCTTGCAGATACTCCACGACCGGAAAACAAAAAATAGTTTTGCAGTTCTCTAGGAAGATGAAGCACAAGAACCTGAAGTTGTAGCTGTCCAGCAGCAGGGCAACCCTGGTCCCATTGGCTCCTTGGAGACAGCTGAACAAGTTTCTGCAAAACCTGCTTCCTTAGGTTCAAAGAAAGATCCCATCGATTTGGTTCGCGAGACCCCAGCCCAGGCAGGACCAGCATCCTTGGCCCCTTCGTCAGAGGGCACTTCCGAATCCGAAGACTTTTCAGCTCCATCTCCTCCCCTCACCAGAGGGCGAAAGACAAATAAAGAACGTAGAGAAAAGGAAGCAGCCTCAAACATCAGCGCGGGCTCCCATAAGAAATTGGATCCTTTTATTAAGGGGCACTCCTTTTCGCCTGTTTAATGTTTTGTTTCTGTATTCTTCTCTGCTCACAATTTGTGAGAGTTTACTCCTGCAAGCAGTCCCTTTCTCGAAATAGCATCAGAAACATTTGGGATACATTTCTCAGAGCACTTTTAAGAAGGCTGACTGTTTTAATAGAGGTCATCAACCTTCCTTTTTAGAATTCCTCTTTGTACGCCTCGCTGGGCTACAACCTTTTTTAAATAATTTTTTTTTTCAGTTTCTGTTAAAAAAAAAAATTAATATAGCATTCACTTTTTTGGTGTTGTAATTGATTTAAATTAAAATATAAATAGTACTTTTTGTCTAAGTACTCTAAGAGTACTTCAATATATGTATATTATATTCAAAAGTATTATGAGTACTATTTTCATTATGAATGTTTTTCTTACAACATTGTTATGATTAATTATGGGTTTTTATTCACCATTTAGAATTTGACAAATAAACATCTTTAACTCAACCAATGCCACCTCAACTATTATAGATGATGTCATTCTCTAAAATGTGATTGGTTCTTATAAAGTTGATTTTGATAGTACATTTTTTGTTTTGAGGCCCATTTTTTACCTCAAGATTCTCCTAATGCATTAGGAGAATTTTGAGGTCTAAAATTGGTCTCATAAGAGATATAATAAAATATTATGAGTGTCTTTTTGTGGGGAAGGTATATTTACAACTCACATCTTACACTACAATCTATATAACTATGGTTGAATTAAATTAAAAAGATATATAAAAATAAAATGAATAAAATTTTATCTTTAAAATGACTAGAAATATGAGTACTTTTAGTACCTAAATGTAGTACAGTAAAGTACTAATCAATAAAATAAAATATTTTAGTTTTGAATTATAATAAATGAAACATATATAAATACGTTACATATATTCATTAAAACCTAATTTAACTTATATTTGTTAAATAAATTTTAAATTTATATTTATACCTATAATTTAAATTTAAACAAATAAATATTAAATAAAATTAGGTACCAAGGCTAATTTGGTGAAGATTATTAAAGTTCTTCAAGTTCCACCACAATTAGACACATAAAACTCCCAATATGTTGAGCTCCTTGAAGATGTTGTTCAACCATTTGGTCCATCATTGTTTAAACCAATCATAATGCCCAAATTTATGGGCTATATCTTTAGCCTTTTATGACAGTTTTGGGAACCTCGAAGTGACATCCTATGGGCTAGATGCCAATGCCAAAATAGAAAATCCTATGGGCTAGATGCCAGTGCAAAGGATTTTTCCTTGGCCTTGCATGTTTTCATTAGATCCACTTATGTTCAAACTTAGATCTTGAGTTATTGATGTTTATGCTTTCCTAGAGATTGCTTCTAAAATCTGCTAGTTGTAACTATCTCCACCAAGTCATATTCCTTAAAGTACCAAATGTTAATTACTTGGTTAAAGTTCTAGGAGGGCCATCCTAGAGCCTTTTGTTGTGCGCTGGAAGCTCTTCAACAACTATAAAATCTCCTTCCCTTCTCTCTCCCGTTGCGTATCCATTTATCTTTCTAGATATTAACTCCACAATTCCTTTCCTAGATTTTGAAAGGGATTTGGAACCACTTTTGTCCACACTTACCATATCAACTTTGTGGTGAACATAATTCGTTTCTCAAGGGAGATAATAATTCAATTACTGAATATCCAATTTAAGTAGGACAATAGGTTATAATCCACAAAAGGACAAATATAATAAATGTATAAAATATGAGATGATATACAATAACCATGTGAGGTTGTACTTGCAACATTGAGTGGTTACAATGATTAGTCATATTCTTTAAATAGGTCATGTCTTTTAGATAGGATGTGTCCTTTCATTAATCATTAATGATCATATATTAGTTATTGTTGTTGTTGTTGCCAATATTATTTATTGTTATTCTGTATGCTACATTTCCTTGCCCTTTAAAAATGCTTTGTCCTCAAAGCATACAAAAGTTATGTCTTTGTTCTAGCTTGTAATGCCTTCTCAAGATTCTTAATTCTTACATTCATCATTGTTGATGACATAAGTTGATATGATCTTCTAAACGATGGTAAATTTGTCGAATTATGTAAGGGTCAGACCACCCTAACCTAATATTTTGTGATTGTTTGGTAATGATTTTTATGACAATAGGATTCCATACTTGAACTTCTCATCAATAGAGTAAGATATCTACTTAGCTTTGCATATTTATTTTGTCTTCGGCTAATTTGTTGACGACTTGTATAATTAGGGTGATAGAGTATGTTTGTATCTGGTGTCATGTTCTCGAAACCTTTATCTTTGGGTACTTCTAATGATTTATTTTTTGGTAAGATCTTGATTGGATATGTATTACTTGGCTTCTCCAACGTCTCGATTTTTATACTTGATGACTTCTTTACTCCAACAAGATTGGTTCTTGTTTCTTCATCGATTAATGATTCCTTGCTGATAGCTTTCTTTAACTTACTTTGTAACAACTTCTTGCCATTCTTTAGCTTATTGATTTGGGTAAGTAAATTTTGATTATGGAATTTTAAGCATGAAAGTTCTTCAACATTCTCTAGCTTTTCAACTTTGTCCTTAAGGCCTCGGTTGTTAGACTGTGCCTCTTTTAATCTTTTGATTTGCTCGAGTAAACTCTGATAAAGGTTCCTTAACCTAGAAGCTTCTTGATCTTTCTCTGATAACTTCTTGTTAAATTCCTCCGCGAGATCTTGATTCTCTTGTTCTAACTTTTGAAAACACTGCTTCTTCTCCGTGGATTTCATAATTATTGCAACTAGTTTCTACTTATGATTTCCTAGGCGAGAAATCTCTTCGTCTTTTTCAATGATGACCTTGTCACCTTATTTTTGTTGATCTTGTAACTCTTGTATTGACTTCTGGCTATCTTGAAGGATCACTTCTAATGAGGAAACCTTTGAGCATGGCTTCATTGTAACGTTCTACAACATTACTTTCTTGTTCTTATAGGACCATGTTAAAAAAGTTTCTCCATATTTAAGTGGAAGACACCTAGTGTTTCTAGCCAAGTTGAACCGAGAGTTACGCCACCCTATTTATCAATAATAAGATGTAATATCGAATTTTAACTTTAAATTTCTTTTGGCTAGTAGAGTTTTCATTTTCAATTAATAATTGATTAGCGATATCAACCCTCATAATTTCTCTTAATGCCTAATCCTTTGTGGTTAAATCAAGAAGAAGCATACCAAATTATACAACGAACTTGGATTGTGAAGGGATCCCCATCCTACGCATGGGAATCAAAGCTTCACGCAGTAAAATCAAAATTAAAAAAGTGGGAAAAAATTCTTTATAGATCTCCGCAAAAAGCAAGAGTAAAAAAAAAAAAAAAAACTCTCTGCAGGAACAAATGGAAACAACAAAGGTAACTCACAATCAGTTGTAGTGAGAAAAACATTTGAGCGCAAAATTGAATGAAGCATATCGACAAGAAGAAGAGGCTTGACGTTTAAAATCTCGTGTTCTTGGTTGAAGGCAGGTGACATAAACACCTCGTTCTTTCATAATCAAGCCAAAAATAGATTAAATAAAAACGCAACTCCAGAGATCCAACTGAAGACGGAGTAAATGTTTCTAGTTGTTCTGATATACGTCAAGAAAATGTGTCGTCTTTGATTATTGTAAATGAGAATAATTTGTCGAATAATTATATCAGTGAAACAAAAGCACTAGCAGCTATACGCGGGCTAGGTGCATATGAGTCTCTTGGTCCCGACGGGTTTACTATACATTTTTATAAAACTTGCTGGTCCATTATCAAAACATATCGCTGTAAAATATTGAATTGGACCAAAGGAAGAGAGAAAATAGGGGTTCCACAAACTCTTCCTTGTTGGATTTGATACCAAAAGAAGCTAGACCTACATCTCTTGCCAGATATATACGAGTCTCTCCATCTACCTCGTCTTATAAGATTTTGACTAAAATCTTAGGGAACCATTTAAAGACTTTGATGCCTTAGAATGATATTAGAAGGACAAGGCGACTTTGTTGAAAAAAAAGGCATATAGTGGACAATATTGTTTTGGTCCAAGAAGCGATTCACTTTAGTGTAGCTAGAAAAAAACAACGAATGGAAATCAAACTAGATATGGCAAATGCTTTTGATTGAAGCGATTCACTTTAGTGTAGCTAGAAAAAAACAAGGAATGTAAATCAAACTAGATATGGCGATTGCTTTTGATTGAGTCCATCATAATTTCATCTTTAAAGTTCTTGAAAGATTGGCTTCTCCCCCCTTGTTCCTTAAGTGGAAAAAAGCTTGTATAAATCGTTCGTGGCTAGCCCCTTTGAAAACGATATATCTACAATTTTTTTAGGCTTTAAGATGGCTTCGGCATGGTTGTCCTCTATATCTGTTTCTCTATATTCTTATGGCAGAAACATTGGGAAGAAAGCTTATAAAGGAAAGCTTCGTGGAATTCGAATAGCTAGGGGGGTTAAAGCTGCAGATAATGCCTAGTTTTTCATATGATATAGTTCTTCTGAATGGAGCATCAGAAATAAATGCCAACAAATTCTAGTTAATGTTAGATCACTTCCTTCATGCTTCTGGAGGAGATTTAAATAAGGAAAAAATAAAATATTTGGCTGGAATGTTTCACCTTAGTGTATGCAAAGCATCTCTAGAGAATTAGAATTTGTTGGTAATATCAATTGGATAACCTTCAAATATCTTGGTATCATTATTGCTCATAAGAGAACCAAAATTGTTGAGTGAGAGATAATTCTACAAAAAATAAAAGACACAATTCAAAGTTGGGGTATGAGGTGGCTCAATCCAACTAGAAAACACGTCTTAATCCTGCCCGTCCTTTCTTCTCTACCTTTTTTTCGATGCTCATCTTTGCTTGCTCCAAAAGGAATTATGCAAAATATTGACAATTATGTAGGGAACATTCTTTAGCAAGGAGGAAAAATAAATAAGAAAAATTTCCATTTGGTAAAGTGGGACACAATCAAAGCTCCAAAAGGACATGGAGGTCTTGGAATATGAGATCTAGTGTTGATGAATCTAGCCATGGGTGCCAAATTGATTGGGAACATGGAAAAAGCTTGGTGGAAAGATATATTTAGGGAAAAATACTTTTCTCACTCTAGATTAAGATGTGTGGATAATTTTATATGGGAGTGAGATGGCTCGAGTATTTGGAGGTTATGTAAGGTTGTTGGTAGAAGTATACAAGATAGTTTGTATTGGATTCTGGGCAATGGGAAAATAATAAACTTATGGAAGGATTCCATCTTAGGAGCAGTCCTTCTAAATTAGAACATTGACACCGTGACAATAAAATGTTGGTTATATGAAAGAAGCGCGAGAACATTGTTTGACTTATCTAAATGGGTTAAGGCAAGAAATTGGGTGAGATGGAAAATATGAATATTCTAGCTCCCTTGAAGCCTCATACGATGTTGTTCTTCAATTGCTCCATGAAGCAACTCCGATCAGTCTTGACATAAAAGATACTAGAGGCTGTGGCAAAAACAGATTTTATTCAGTGAAATATGGTTACAAAAAATTATAAATGGAGCACCTGCATCCTCCATACTCAAGATTGTGGGATAAAATATGACAACAAGATGGATTACCAAAAGTCAATAATTTTTACTAGGTTCTAGTGCAAGGAAAAATTGTTACAGCTGAGAATCTTCAAAAAAGACATATTGAAGGATCTTCAAGATGCATCTTATGTAAAGATTAAAAAGAGACAAGTTTAAATCTAAATTTTTCCATTGTCACTATATAAAGTAGGTATGGTTCAACATTGCGAAGGAACTAAATAAGAATATTGATTTGCTGGAAAATTGGAACCGATACTTTCTCAATTGGAAAGATAAATTTCTAGGGAATTTAAATGGGACACATGTCCTGACACGAATATGGTACCATCTCCCAAAATACACTTTTTGGAAATTTTGGGCAGCAATAAACCATGGATTTTTTTATAATAAGTCAGTCACAACAGTAGATACAATAATTTCTGCTAGATCTGTTTTGATTGAATCCATTTAGATGCACATGAATAGAAAGTATATGAATGAATAATGGAAAATGGAAAAATGATATATGGCTGATTTTTTTTCACTCAAAATTGGACGTTGATTCAGAGTATAGGAAAGAAAGCATAGAGACCCTCTTAGAAACTGGAATGAATCAGGAAGAATTCCAAAAGTGGCTACAAAGTGTTTGATGGCACTCTTTTTTTACAATTCTTGAAGGGAAATCTTGGGGAGGAAGATGCACGGGGGGTGGGGTTATTTTTGACCCCAGGAATATAGTTTTATCCTATGCTTATAGAGTAGGGATTGACACCAATAACTAGGTGAAGCATTATGCTTTATTCTTGGGATTACAATAATCAGTTTGCGTTAGGTATGCGATCTCTAGTGGTGATTGGAGATTGTATTATTATTCTTTCTTAGACTAGGTATTGTCAAGAAATAGTGGATCAAATTGCTGGAAGACTCCACAAATGAATCATTGTTCTTCTCCCTCAAATTCCGTCTATACAATTCTACCATGTTTGAAGAGAGAATAACTCTAAAGTAGATAGACTATCAAATGAAGCTTCATGCATCCCTAAGGGGGGTTTAATAGAAAATGGGGGCCAATTACAACCTTATTGGCTCCCCTAAAGTTAGATTTGCAAACTATATACTTATGATTCATGTCATCGAGCATTCATTTAATGATCAAATGCGACAGTGGATAGGTGTAATGTATTTGGTACAACATACAACCATGTGTAGGATGACAAGAATTCTAGTAAATGAAACTCCTCAAGCTCTAAAGAATCACACAAATGGGATTAATGTAGGACTCTCTGGAGGTACATTCAGACAGGGTGTATTCCCGGGGATAAAGAAAAGATTGGGTTATCATCTCCAACTTGTAATCAATAGAGTAGGGAGTTGGTTTGGCATGAGCATGGAATTTGGAATGGTGGATTGGATCTTCACGGATTATGTTGCCTCCTCCTATGCACTAGGAGAGTGGATGTTAATTTTGTACAGTGAAGGCTTCAAATTTTGATGACAAGTAACTTTCAACTATCATCGTCTAGTTTCTTCCCTTTCGCTTGTTTGGAGAGTCTGGGATTTAGGGTCGACTTCTGAAGTAGTACTTTCGGTCTTTGTCTTCGGTGTTTGGTATTTTTGCGTGGAATTTTTTGAGATAATAGTGGAAAGAGTTGGGTATGAAATAGAGAGGGTATATCCCTTTGGAAATTGGTATTCATATGTAGACGTTTCGGAGAACTTCGTGGAAAGTTTTGGGCAAGCTATATAACTTGTCTTTTACATTAATTGGGTGGTTCGAGACATAGGGTTTTTAAGACTGCATTGGGTTTCTGACGAACATTAGAGGAAATTGGGGTCTAAAATGGGCCTTATAAAAAAACAAGCCATTGATGCACAAGAACTAATAGAATTTAAGGAAATTGAGTAAACCATTATGGTTGACTTGACATATTTGTCGTTAAAAACTACTTTTTGTTTTTGTATTTTCAACTTATATCCTTGTGGTTTTACTCAAATTTTGAGTGGGAGCACTCATTGGACGAGGAATTCAATTCTACATCCAACGAGTACCCACGCTGCATACTTTTGATGGAACCCACCCCACAAAAAATGAAAAATACATAAAATACATGTTACTTGAACGTGAGCACTCGTTGGATGCAAAACATGTTACCTGAATGAGAGCACTTGTTGGATGCATAATTCAATTCCACATCCAACGAGTAGCCACTCTGCATACTTTTGATGGACTCCACTCCACAAAAAATGAGAAATACACTAAAAAATGTGTTATATGCAGAATTGAATTCTGCATCCAACGAGTCTCCCGCTCGAAATTTGAGTAAAACCACAGGGAGATAAGTTGAAAATAAAAAAACAAAAATTAGTTTTTGTGTCCTTTCCTTAAAAAATTATAATATTAATTTATTAATTTATTATTTTCCTTGGGAGGCCCATTTTAGACCTAAAATTTCCTCCAATGGTTAATTTGGGAGTAGGTATGAAAAATAGATAGTATAATTCTTTGCAAGAATTGGGGATGTCCAGGATGATATTCGAGATAGTCGTCAACAAAAGCGATGGATGAAGGCTCAAATGGAAGGATTGATAGCAACAGTTTGTCGTATTATAGAAGTTGTGCCTATATTGAACAATCACAAGGATGAAGTAAAACATGTCTCTCATCAACTTAATGCCAATATATATTATTTTAATTCACTCTTAAAAGAAGCTGAAGGAACAATTCATGCATGTGATGCTCAAGTAAAAGAAATATTTTTAACATTGGATAAACATGAAGATCTAATAACTGGAAATAATTCTAGAATAGAGGACAATTTAGAGAGTCTGAACAATATTGGACACTCAGTTTGTCAACCCTTCCATGTTTATGTCTCAAGCTCAAGCAAGGAGGCCAAAGCAGAACCATATGAAGATGTCAACATTTCTAGTGTCAATGTTAGTATAGAAGAAGAAGAAGCAATAAACCAGGTTGTGAAAAATGGAATAGTGTAGCCTAATTTTCAGTTTCCATCCTTCATTTTTGCCAAAAATTACAAGGCCAGTTTATCAAAAGAATATAGCAATATAGTTATTCTTAGTAATTTGAAATAGTTTTCAGACTTTGGAGGATTGTAAATGGTATCAATAGTACCATTGGAAACTTTGTTAGGCATGCTTTGAACTATTGTCTTGTACCTTTTGAAGTCGATTTTCCCAGTTGTTTATAATAGAAATGAACCATTTCAGTTAAAAAAATATCTTATTGCCTGGACAAATAGCAATGTTAATATCCCTTTCTTTAATAATTCCTTTAAATTTTGATAGAGTATTCACAAATTTTGAATAAGTACTAGGGAATCTTCTATATTTTTTTATTAAAATCCTTTAATTTTTTTTTAAGTTGGACTTACCCTCCACTACTTAAAAAGGGCTTCAATAAAACCTTTATAAAAAAATGTTCCCTCTTTCTTTTTCTCCACACCAATGTGATGAACATAATTCGTTTCTCAAGAGATACAATAATTAAATGATTTGAATATCCAATTTAAGTAAGACAAGTTATAATTATAAAGGACAAATATAATAAATGTATAAAATATGAGATGATATACAATGACCATGTGACAATGTACTTATCACAATGGTAAGCCACGCCCTTTCAATTGGTCACGTCTTTTAGATAAGATGTGTCTTTTCACTTTATTATTATTATTATTATTATTTGACCATGAGAACAACAACCTCCCAAGGATATATCCAACAGCCCGCAAGCCATCCAATAACTTGTGACTCAATAGGGGTTGAGAAATCCCAAATCCCACCGGGGTGAGCCTCTACCCAAGGGTTACCTACCTTTCGAGTCTTGTCACAACAAACCAATAAACAACCCTACCCTCGAATATCATTATCATTATCATGTTACAAACTTCCAAAAACAACTCTCATTCCTAGGATGGAAGTTCAAATAAAGATTATATACCTTGAATAAACTTCCCCAATGTTTTGCAAAAATAACCTACCACACTAGTCATTTTTTGATAAAGAGATCCCAAAACCTCCATCCCAAAATTTCCAATTGCAAGATGGATAGATGAACATACGGTTTACTAATGTACTAGTTTAAACCCATTGATACTTAATGCACAAGCATTGATACTTAATGCACAAGCATACAACACATGATTTACGTAGATTTCAAGTTTAAACCCATTGATACTTAATACACAAGCATACCACACACGATTTTGATTTACGTAGATTTCAACATGTTGTTTGGATTGTTTTATTAACATGAAGGACAAAACACATAATTGGCATTTGAGTTAAGCAAGGTAGACTCCAACATTTATTTGCTAAATAATCAGGGTTTCATTAATTACAATTTTTTAATATTAAATGGAGTTTTTAACTTAATTCTAACATCTCGACTTTGTAAAAACTTTATATACATTTGATAAAAAAACGAACTCATATTTTGAATATATCCACGTGGCTCAGTTCTACGGAGATTTATACTTCCAATTCTACCAAAGTTCATTTAGACCATCTATACTGTAAAGCAAAACATATATAACGAAGCTCTTGATCCCTAGAATGACTTTAGACTAATAAAGAGGGTAACTAATGTTGTATTCCACGATATTCTTGTGCCTATTTATTGAAAAGGGAAGTTTAAAAGGAGAACGTCCTTTCATAAGACAAAGTTCAAAAATATAACATCGAGGTTTCCATGTTTGTTGGAGGTATGACACACTTTCTCTTATGATTAATTGATTGGCTTTAACTTTCGCTTAAGATATACTTGGTCACGATCTTAATGTTTGAAAAAACAACTTGAATATAGGAGCTCTCCTTATGCGCCGAGTCAAAACCAAGTTACATGAAACCAATTATGTATATTTCAAGTACTAAGTCTCAATGTGAGTGATATTCATAGTTTCTAATATGGAACTTGAGCAATATGGAGACACTCTTCCTTAAGACTCTTCTACACTTTGTGTTCTTTCTCCATTTTAGTTACCATGCTTTTTATTATTTCATTGCTTATTTATTATTATTTTGAAAATAGATATTTGAGATATATTGTTTTTTGGGTTTAACGACAAAAGAATGAAAGGCCTTTAAATTCTTCTTCACCACACATCTCCCTTTTCTTACCCCCTCCTAATTCTTCTTCACCACACATCTCCCTTTTCACCCCCTCCTAAGTTCTTCTACTTTCACCCTTATTTATTGGGGATAGGTGATAGGCCTTAGAGATTATTTGACATGGCTCAACTTGCAACATGTATAAAAGGGTTTCTCTTTCTCTTTGAAAGGAGTTTATCTCCATTTAAAGTTGTCAAACATCTCATGATTCTCTTGACTTACTTGTATCGTTGATGACTATTCTTCCCAAGTATCCCCAATCTCTAGGTGCATGCTTTGTTATCGAGGCTTCTGGACTACACTGCACTTCACTAAGCTGGCTCTCCAAGTCCCAATCAATCTCACAACTACAACCTTCAACCACAATCTATGTGGGTTTCCTCCACATTACATATGTAGGTGTCCACTTTAGCTTTGAACATCTTTCTACAATTTCGTTTGCCATAAGTAGTGAGCATCAATTCAATTATTGTTATGATAGACGAATTTTGTAGGATATTGGAGTGTATTTCCATGTTGCATGATCTTATCCCATCTAGTGGAGAAATACAATCTCGATATCGCTCCACTCCTTGTAATCTCACCTCGACATAATTCTCCTCCTTGGACCCACTTGCCTTAGCCACTTAATTTTCCAATTGTGGCATCACCTTGCCATGATCATCAATATGTTCTTTTGTATTAGCATTAGTTATTAATGTTGTATGTTTCCTAACATGTTCTCCTCTCCACCATGTGGTATGTTGAAGCCTCTTCATTAGCCTTGTTTCCTTGGATTCTTTGGCGTGCTTGATTGCCTTTATTTTTGTTGTTCAACATAGAAAAACAATTTTCCTTTTTCTCCTTTGTGTTCTATTAAATTCTTTTGTGACCAGCCTCTAAATTAGTGGGGGAATGCTTTCCCTCACCATGATCATCCCGGTCTATAGGCATTCATCTTTTGATTTGTCTTCATTGATATTTGTCAGCAATTTTCTACATGACTAACTTTCCTTTGCACATGAGTGAAACTATGTTTGTGAAAGACACAATCATTCTCCATGTATCAATAATTAAGGTTCATAGGCACCAATTTGTAGATATTCCCTCTTCACTTGGCTTTAGTTCAGATACAAACAAGAATAAGCTTGGAGGACTCCTCAACTATCACATCTAGATTCCCAAATTCCTTGCTAAAGTTATTTCCTTTCCTTGTTTCCATGTTTTGTTCCACATTGTCTGTAGTCTCCCTTATATTCAACATATACCAACGATGAGTTACCTCCATGGTTTCTAATAATTTACCAAAACAAGCTCTACTTATACCCCCCCTAGATGCACCATAGAAATTGAGTATAAATATTGAAGAGGCAATATGTATCCATATTGCAGTATTTGACTCATCTATTATAAAAGAAATAGGTTGACTATTTAAATTCTAAATAGTTATTTCCCAAGGTCAAAGGTTTTTCTCCATTTCAACTAGATTCTAACGATCATCCTAAATTTTGGCTTCCATATTTTAACCTTTATTCTTGGTTATGTTTGAAAATAATTGATGCTTATTTTGAAACATCTTAGAGTTATTTTCTAGCCTAACATTCCATAGAATAAAACTATGGCTGGATTCCCATACCATGTTTATAATTGATCCAAATTGGATCACTGTAATATTTTTTTTCTTTCATATTGCTTTGTGGGGTAGAAATAGAAAACATGGCCTTGTCGGCCAGGCCATTTCCAAGTTTGATCATGAACTCTACTAATAAGGTCAAAATTCATAACTCTTTGTTTAATGGTGTAAATAATATTTTTTGGGAAAACCTTGGAAAAATAGTAGTATTGCATTCCTTGTTGTAGGGTTTGTTGAGAGATTTCCAATGAGTTAAAGAAGTCTGAAAGAAATATTGTATGAGGAAGTTGTGCTTTGACAAGTTCATTGTTGCTATTCCCATTGTAATTCCATCTATAAGCCACATGAGCTCTCATTATTCACACATGTCAATCTAGCCATGTATGGCTATCCGAGAAGACTATATAAATACCACCCTATATTTATTTATGAAGTAGGGATTGAAATCCTTGACCCTAATGGCTAAGAGGAGGTGATGAAACATACCACAAGAAATGTAGGGGTTTGATTTCTATTGCTACATTTTTTTGTTCCATAACCAGACAATACTAAAGAGACATAAAAGAGCAAGACAATGGAAGAATTTGACCCTATAGATACTTGTGTTAGGGAACACTATCCACTAACTCTATATAGAGTCAATTTTCTCTATATTTTGTATTGTAAATCTAAGAATAATAAGAGAAATGTATGATCCTTCTGTAGAATAACCTTATTTTCTGGTAGATTTTTCCCTCATGGGCTTCTCTAGGGTAAATATCGTGAGCCATATGATTTCACTATTATATCTTCTTCATAAGTAATCATTGCACAATAGAGTATAACCTCCCTTAATTTATAATAGCATTTCACATAAGAAGTTCAATTGCATTGAGATATGTTGTGATGAACTATGCATTGGAGTATTTGAGAATATTTATAGATCACACGGTATCATAACAATGTTCTTTGGTAGTTACTGTGGAATAGTTGTAGTACATGCTCAATAGACTTGGTGTAACTTAGTGGTAGAACTACACTTTGTAGACTAAGTGATCAACATAAGTAATATAGAGAGGCAACTTCAAGCCTTGGGTATGGTAGGTCAACATGGAAATATACTAGATGATGGATTGGAGGAAACATTTGGTAAGTTTGAATCACAAGTCTCTTATTTTAGTAAGGAACTATTAAGGGCCACTCTGGAAGCATGTTCAAACACTTCTAGTGTCTACCCAATTTTTCATTAAATCTCCAACTTTCATGAAGAAAGATAAAAGCCAAAGATGTAAAAAGTGAACTCCAACATGAGGGGAATTTTGAGGTCTAAAATGGGCCTAAAAATGTATTATCAAAATCAACTTTAAAAGAACCAATCACATTCTAGCGGATGACATCATCTTGCTTAGTTGAAGTGGCATTGTTTGAGTTAAGAAAATTTATTTGTCAAATTCTCAATGATGGATGAAAATCCGTAATCAATCATAATAGTGTTGCAAAGAAAATTCTCATAATGAAAAAAATACCCATAAATTATTTTTGAATATAATATAAATATACCCATAAAATAAAGTGCTCTTAAAATACTTTACTTTT
>LPNX010075351.1:1068175-1081000 GCA_001517045.1 Pseudotsuga menziesii | reverse complement strand
CTATCATCTCATATAATATCTAAGGTCCATTTATATATTTGATTAAATTCGATTTTTTATATCTTGTATATTACATTTTACAATGTATTATACATTAATAATAATATAATATATTAACAATAATATTATCATTATATTATATTATTAATAAGTTCACATTCTTATTCTCTGTGGATTCATTTCTCCTAGGGGATTGTCTATTATTGTCATCTACATGCCTTCTTTGATTGTTCCAATAAGGTCTTGGACAGTAGGAATTTCTATTTGATCATTGTCCCTAGTCGTTGCTATTCTTTGGTGAACAATGTGAGACTCTTCATCATTTCAAACATCCCTTCTAGAGTTGGTTTCTCTTAGACTACAGGTTCCTTAGATTTCCTGGGATTTGTATCATTACGGGAAGAAGAGGGAGCATAAGGATCAAATAAATTCTTCTTTCCCATAGAGGATATATTAGCTTCTTCTTTCTTGGCCTAGGTTTGGGCTGTTTTGAGGTGATTAGGGTTCTTTTCCTTAAGGTTTAGACCAAACTATCCTTCAAAGGCATTCATGTAAAGGATAAGGATGGATTTTTCTGTGGGTCTTAGGTCTTGGGGAACATTAGAGACAAGTTTGTCAAATCTTACGTTGAATTCGTGGAGTGTCTCATTCTCTTTCTTCTTAACCTCAAAGAGTTGATTTAAAAGGAACATATTGTCTAGCTTGGACGACCAATCTTCAATGAGTTTCTTAGTAAAGGTATCATACCCATCTACTGACCCTGGAGGTAATCCATCAAACTATCCCCGTGCATCTCCTTCTAAGGATGATTTAAGGGCTACCATGCAAACATATTCAGCTTCATCCCCATATGCATACATATAATTCCAGACTGATTCAATGTGTTCTTCAACAGGAATCGTAGACAAACTATTGAATTTTGGAATTTTATCGAAGTATTTCTCAAGTATGTCATGAGGAGCACCTTGAATCAATGAAAAATCAAAAGGAGATGGCATTCTTTGGATTCCGAAACGCTGAGGTCGTGTTGGGGGATTTGTGTGAGTCATTTGAGGATTTACTCTAGGTGGATTGTTCGAAGGAGTAGGAGAGTTAAAAATACTGGTTGGGGAATCATATCGGATGAACAAAGGACTTGATTGAAACACTTCTGGAGGGTTATCTAAAATTTGTCTTGGTGAATTAACCACCCTCCAAAATAAATTAGATAATTGATCTTTAAGATTCTTATTCTAATTTTGGGTATAAGTTAGGGCACTTTCTGGACTACTTCGGCTTCGAAGGTTATACTCGTGGGTAGGTCCCTCAGGGGAGTCGCATTGTGGAGTCTCCAGGTGAAAGGATTGTCATGTTCACTGAAAATTCAATGTCGTAGGAGAGATACACATAATATAGCGATTATGCAGAATTAAACAATAGAAATGTAATCACTAGATTTAAAACCAGATGTGATATGAATGGATATAACAAATGAAAGCATTCATAGACACCGAAGGTAGGTAAGCCTCTACCATCGAGCGCCAAAAATGTTGGCAGAGAACAGGAGCAGATATTAAGATAAATTTCGAACCAAGGCAGGCCTCTACCTCCTCGAAAACGGTGCCAAAAATGTTATCACAAATCTTGTAGTTGCCCCGTAGAGTAATCCAATACATGATGGCAGAGGGGACATGCAACCAAATTTGTGACCTATGAATACCCTAACCCCTAGACGATGGATGGTTGTCATACCAGTTAGGATATACTTCTCTTTGTGCCACTGAATGCCCAAGTGACAAAGGGGGTGACCCAGACCTATTCTAGAAGGACAAACCTATAGCTAATCACCAGATCAAACCAACAAACATGGAATCCATAAGGTGAGAGATATAAACCCTAGATTTAAGGGATAAGCCACAAATTAAGGAATGCTTGAGTATGTGTGTTTAAGGATGGTAGAAATATTACTCAAGAGAAATGGATCGATGACTTATAGAATTATGATTAGATCTAAGATCAGTGTGTTCGTTCACTGGATCCAACTCGGGACCCTAAGGAGATTTAATAAGAAAAATGGAAATTCCCCAAGGCGAGGTTGAATCAGATAATTATGGCTTTCAACACACTCACTTGGATGATATTTTAGACAATACAACAAAATCCAAGCAAAACCGAAAAAGAAACAAGGGGAAACTGGCTGGCAGGTTAAACATGGGCACTCTCTCTCCGTAAAGTGATAAGGATTAGTGCATGAACATGGGATAATGGAATCAATTGTTGATTCTGAAGAGAGAGAGGGGTTTTTTTGGGATGTCCTACAAAACCATATTGCCACATTTTCATATTCCCAGTGCAAATTGGTTCGATGAATTTTTCTACTTCTACCAAGGGTTTTTTCAGTAAAATTAGTTGATGGGCAATGCATGAAAAATTAAATGCAGATAAATTGGTTGAGAAACTCATATGAGATATGTAGATTCCTGCTTGGATAAATAGGATTGCTTCCTCATAGATCAAATGAGAAACTCATACAAGATTTGATAAAGTCATTTTTCCCGATGATCCTAATGTCCTCTCTACCTGCCACACGAAAGAAAATCAATAAGTAATGGAAAATAAATTGGGATAAACATGAAAGAAGCTAACGATCATGAAGTAAAAAGTCATAAAGAAGTAATCACTCCCTTTTAAAACTGATATTTGGAGCAAGACGTCAGGGTGAAGATTCAACAATGCACCCCATTCTCCAAGTCTCCTTCTTTGTATGCAAATCAAATAGATATAAAAGATACAAAAATCTATGCCGAAGAAACTTATTGAAAGAGAGAAACAATTTCAATCATTATCACGGTCACTCATCCACATATACATAAGTGTAGAATCCCATAAATATCTCTTTATTCGAAATTTCCAATGCCATAGATAATGGTTTACAATGGGGGATCGCCTCTCTTAAATAGCTTGAGAGTGTGTCCACATTTTACCTAACTGTCATCCGACGATTGAGATTAAGACATCATCAACAGTGGAGATCACAAATACAAAGATCAATACGTGGATCAAGGTGACCACATCAAAGGAGGGGCACACTTTTGCTCAAGGACACCTTCCTAAGGTGGAAATCACAATACAACATAAAATATAACGTGATAGTACATCAAAGGGGGTCACTAGGGTCTTAATTCACCCTATGCCCCATTACAGCCTCAAATAATAGGATATAACAATATAATACATCAATTAGCCAAGTTGAGGGGCGCCCCTTAGGGGACATCCTCAATAGCTAAGCCAAAATAAAATAATTCGGGACCCAATGCTGATTGAAACTGTTGAAGAAATATCTGGGGAGCCAAAATACATCATCTAAGAAGTTTCCCTTCCATTTCCTTGATCCAACAGGAAACATCGATTTTTTTCAGTGAATTTCCTAGTTCATTTTGGGTGATACATCCTCTGAAACTGAAATCATTATCATTACTCTATCGAGGCTGATAATTGGGGAAAACGTACTGCACTGGATGATATGGAGTCATAAAAGAATGGTATAAGTGACTACTCATACCCCATGGAACACTGCAATGCTTTAAGAGAACTAAAATCACTGCCATAATAATAAATTTTGGTTAATAATAAAGGGATAATAATCATTGAATGTGCAATATGAGGATAAAATTTGAAAACTGAAACCGTAGCATTGGTCCTAGGCATGTCTGGAGTAAATATAGGCATTGTTGTTTTTTGAGTCACTGCTTTGGGAACCATATTTGACTTGGTCAACTGGGTTGACAAGGTCAAAGTACCCAAATTTTAGGTGAGATACTGTATCAATATGATCCTGCATGTATCCAAGGTAAGAAATGCTCCAATGGTGTATATCAAAACCCAACTTAAGTCATGTTATTCAGAATCATGGTGACAATAATAATAATAGTAAGTAAGATATATCTGTGCCTTGAAAGATCATTGAGCCTTCTGGAAGTCTCTTGTGCATGCCATGCTTATAAGGTTTAAACAGTCTGCTAGTGCTGGGTGAGGAAGGAAAACAAATCTAAGGTAAAAGGGAATGACTCATTAATGAATTTAACTATGTAATATATCTGAATGATAAACGATACACTCAACCAAAAAGACATGCATGACATATAGTAATAAGGAATGGTGATGTCTCAAAAATGGATAAAGTACTTGGGCTTGTTTCCTTCAAACTCTAGCAAGTTTTCCTTTACATTACTTTGCAATAAAGGTCAACCTTCAAAGGCAGGTTCCCTAGGAAGCCTTTTGGGCTCTAGTACTGACATAGCCTTTGCATGCTAGTATCACTCTGCTACCCTGTGGGGGAAAATGAGCCGAACACTATACAAAGAGTGAGTGATCATCCTTTGACCATTGATATTTTTCAATAATTTTTACTTTCTCATAAGACAATAGCCATCTTAGAAGAGAAAGTGCCCTAGAAATCCTATTGGGCTCTAGTAAATGACTAAGGCCTAGCCTCGCTGCTAATGAGTAGTCCATAGCCCCAACGAGTTTGCCTCACCTTGTTTTCCCTAAGGAGGGCATATGATCCTTAGATTATACAAAGAATGAGTGCTCAACCCCTTGGCCATTGACTATTTTTTAAACATTTATACTATTTAGATATAGAATTTATGCGTTTCGATGCTTTAGTGTTTAGGAACACTATTTGGTGGAGCACTTGTTTTGAGGACTAAAGGAGATATACCCAGTGAACTCAGCCACACTGGCCAAGCCACATACTTCATATCCAAAGACACATAACAACATGGGTTCTATCATGCATAGCGGTCAATATGGGGACAAGATCTTCAATCTCACAAGTCTCAGTCAATCTAAGCCATGGGATAAAATTCAAACAAGAGATGAATTGGATGGATGGGGGCAAGTGACACATGACACCAACATAGCACTAAAATTCTAACATTTGTGTTAAGCATGGCATGAGAAATAATCTTCAACATTGATTTTTTTGATCAGTCTTATTACAAGTTTAAGCATCAGTATTATATAAGCATAGGCCACCATGATCATCCTAACAAAACAAGCCTGGGTGTTTAATATACATCACAGAGCAAAAACAAAACAAGGAAGCATATAACTGATCTCACCATATACATGACTCCATTTGATAATCCCCTCTGTAACTGTGTGTACCATATATGCTTTACTACTTTGCTCAAATGAACTAGGTCTCCACTGAAAGAATCTCAATGGATAAGTAAATCACAATCCTAACAAGGGAACACTGCTAAACAAGGCTCTTAAATGGCTGAGGCTATAATGATCCATGCTAAAACCCCATGTGAATGAATAACTTGGAAAAAATAAAGAGACCAATCTGTATGCTGCATCATGGTAGCCCAACTCCAAAATATATGCGATAACAAGATCCATAGAATCAAATAAAAAGAAGGTTAGATGAATATGAAATATTGCTTCTACCACATTGTAGGAGGCAAATATAAGCATTGTCCATCACAATGAAGATGAGATGACAACTATTCCACATCAACATACAATTGAAGAAGACAAGGGGATACTCTATTAGACTCCAATTAACAATCTAACCTTATCAAAGAAGACTTTGTGAGCAAACTTGGATAGGAAGCGCATTACCATCCTCACCCATATCCACTAGTATGGGCGAATATGGATGTAAAGATGAGAGTTACTATATAATACAAGATCAAATATTCCCTTCATGAAAAATACATCAAAGAAATGGAGGTAGATGCAATGCCACTTGTTGGGTAGTGTTTAGAATCCCCTAGATGCACATAAAGGTTTCTATCTTCATGAGGTGAACCAATATTGCCTAGTCAAGAATGGTCAATCCTCATTATCAATGTGCATATAGGTAAATATAAGATCTCTCTAGTAATTGCAAACCAAGAAAACTTAGATTAATATTTTTTTATTTCTCTTACTGAGAGAGAATCAACAAGGGGATGAGTTGGTAGAGGTGAAGGAATCTATAGAGGGATGCACAAACAATCAGAAACCAAAACTAGATGATATTTTGTAGGATTATAAAGAAGTGTTCCATGTACCTAATATAATAACAACACAGACAAAAATAGAGCACAAAATAATTTTTTTCTAGATTCTCTATTACAAAACATAGTACTATACAATAAGTCCATAGTGGAAGTAGATGAATTGAAGACACATTTGCAAAAATGGTTGAATCAAGGAGTCATATGTTCAAGCACGTTACCTTGCGGGTCCCCTATTATCATAGTATCTAAGAAGGATGGAAAATGGAGGATGTATATCGACTATAGATATCTCAACAAGATCACAATCAATAATTGGTGTTATTGCCCAAGATTGATGACTTGTTGGACCATATGTGATTTGTAAATTGTTGTGGATATTTCACAAGTTAACATATCATAATAGATATTAGAATGCTACTGCAAAGACAATGAGGTTATCCTTTACTATGTAGTGATTAGTTATGATCAGACTATAATACTAGAAGCATACGACTTTTAATATGAAAAATAAGAATATAAGTGCTAAATTGCGATAGTAAAATGTGCACACAATTAACCCATTGAATACAAAATGCACCTTGTATAAACTTGATAAGGTGAAAATTTCAACAAGAAATAAGCACTATGCCTTATTATTAGAGTTATTAAGAAAAATACAGAGAAATATAATAACTCACTATGTAGTTTATGAAACTCTACCTTAAACAAACTACTACATTGAGATTACCTCCTTTATAGACTTTTATTTGATATCCCACTCCTTTTCTTTTCTTGTCCATGGCACAATAAATCATTACAATAGGAAAGAAGCCCCTTTCTTCCCTCATGGTCTGATTTTTTGAACCTCATTATCATTGAAGAGGAGGTGTGCAAGGGTTTAAGGACTCTCCAAGTGGCAATATAGGGTGAAAGAGGCCCTAAACTCCTAAGAAATGGTTTAAGAAGAATGCACACCATAGTTAGGAGGATATAATTTATGAATTAAAATACCATTTTCTCCTCTCTAAACCCTACACGAACTAAACCCTAATTTAGGATGATGAAAGCCCATAAATAGAACATAAGCCCATAAATAGAAGATTACTTTGTTTGTTAAAGGCATGGTTGGAATATTGAGAGTTCTCTCCAATATTAGTTGAATATTTTTTGGAGGATTAGAAGAGGTAGTTCAATGTGAAGTTTTCCCATCTCTTTATAATGAATGGTTAATTACAATTGGCCTTGCGATGGTATACTTATATGCATTGACTAGTCACAAAGGTGTAGGGTTGTGTTCCTTAGTTTATTATTATTATTATATTATGTAAGTTTATTTATTTTTAATTGGAATATAGATTCTAGGAAACTCTAGAGCACTTTCCCTCATTCTAACGGTGGTATCTAGTGTAAAGAGGTTGGTGTAGACATAATGTGCTTGATCTGGCAAGGATATCGAGTGAGACCCACAATATGAAGTACATCATCGGAGGCATATATCCCAGGGTCTTGATATCAGCCTGTTTCTTGTAGTTCACAATACTCAACCATTCAAGCTAACCCATTGGAATTGAAAGGTTTATTTATATATTCATGTTTATTAGATTGTCTTTATTCAAAGATGCTTTATAATTAAAACATAAAGATGTTATGGCTTCATTTTGTCTTGTAACGCTTTCACATGATACTATATTGATGTTGTCATAGTTGAAGAGATGAGGCAATGCAATCTCCGAATTATTGAACATAATTGTCATATTGTTGAAGGGTGAATCCACCCTAATTCAATATTCTTTGGAACTGATCTTATTTAAAATATGGGTCAAACATTTCCTTTGTTGAAAGCAATATTTATAAGTTGGTTGGTTAAAGTGTTGGCTATTGTGATTAGGATGTTGATAAGGTTCCCTTGCAACATGATATTTCCTTATGATAATATTAGAAATTTCTTGATTTACCTTTGGTATGAAATCCCGTTCATACTCTCGTGTCTGTTGATTATTGATTTTTTTATTAGTAGACACACTTAGAGTTTCTAGGTTTTTGTCTGTATTGATTGTACTTTAACATATGAAGGTATCCCTAATTCAACTGCATTGGTCATTGTTTCCTTATCGATCAACATCTTATTTTTCATTTTTTAACTTATTGATTTTTACGTGATCAAATTTTGATTATGATTGTTTAGGCGAGAGTTTTGTTCATATTTTCTCAAATAACTCCTTGTCGAATTTATTTTTGAGATCTTGAATTTTTTAATGTGATACTTGATCATTTATCTTTTATCTTGTCACCTCATATTTTATATGAAAAAAAAATCATTAAAGAGTATGATTTCTCCGCTACAATTTTGTATTTTATTTATTAATTCCAAAAAAAATCTCAATGGATATACTTATATTATGATATTTGAAATCATATTAACTTTACCTTTTGTAAAATTTTGTTGGGTATATTAATGTCACGTCCCCAACCCTCCGACCGGCGAAGAGGACGCGACCATGGCGTTAACCATCCGGGCTAAGAGCCCCATGAACATGTGAATTCATAAAAATGCTGAAACGGAATGCTAAAAACAGGATGCATTGAAATAGAACATGCACCAATGTGATTGTTTATCATACACATCGGCAACATCATACATTCATACAAGCATTCACTCAACATGTTCATCACATTCATTAACAGAAAATATGGTTGCAGAAGTAAAATGAACAAGATCACTTATCTTATGAAGAAGTTGTTCCGCAACCAGCTACGTTGCTGCAACGTTCCACCCAACCATAGGCCAGCGTGCTCCTTAATCTCTCAGCAACGTTGCCACCCCCGAGTTGGGCATGATTCTCCAAGGAATAAGGGAACAAGCAGGCTTACACATAGCCAAGGATACACAAAGCATAGCCAAGCCAACACAGTTGGGTTTATCAGGCCATCAAGGAGTTGGGAAAGGCTAAATGCTAAGCTGGTGAGCTCATTGCAGAGCTAGGAACACCTACACCAGAACTAGCCTGACTTCTAAGACACCCACACACACCCAACACAAGGAATCAGTCCCTTCTCTGCTTCACAGTCCCTCAGGCCCTGCATTCCCTTCCAGTTCTATTCAGGGGTTGTGGAGAAGAAAGCCATCCCTCTAGCTTTGTCTGTGTGGTTTCCAGCCACCGGGTTTATCAAGCAAACCAAGCCCCATCCCTGCTCCCAAAACAGTCCGAAGACCAACCATTGCACACATGCAATCAATCAGTTGTTGTAGCTTAACAGGGAAAACAAATCCTGAGTCGTTCTTGTCCCTATCGTGGCCAAAACGACTCCCAACGAATTACAACAGGCCACTGAACGCATCAGTGCACACAATTTTCAACATAGGGGAAAACAACAGTCCCAAAATGTATCAGCATACAATACCAACAAACGTGGGGAACAATAGCACGTCCCAGGCAATGAATCCACGGGAAGACTTACACAGTCCCTCACTGGGGAAGAAACTACATACTCTCAGCCTGTGCGTGAGGGAAACTTGCACCCGACCCCAAAACACAAAGAAAAAACATATGCACGTCCACAAATCAGTAAGGGAGACCCTAGCAACACAGCAAGTAGCCGAAAACGTGAATGGTCCCTTCACAACAAATCGTGGATGAAGGAGCACAGCTCCCAGCTCGTTGAGTGATCCAAAACCAGGACAAATCCTATGCATGCAAATAATGAACAAACAATGGTCCCTGCGTGATGAGGAACAACTCCGCTTATGCACGCGTCTGGACAGACAACTGGAAGTGCGTGAGAATGAACAAGATTTCTGCTCCTGCGTGAGGATGAACAACAATGGAGAATGCAGATCGGAAGTGCGTGAGAGCTTCAGCACTATCATGGAGAGAGTAGTGTGTCTACGGGAGTGATGGCAGTGGTTTCTTTTTCCATTGTGAAGTCAACCATGAGTGGAGTGTGCGTGTAGGAAAGGACTGACAGTCCTGCCACCCCACTCCCAAAAACAATAACTGCCTCAACCACCAGCAGAAATTCTTAATGGAGGTGGTTGGGTAAGACGAAGGTGGTGACACATGGGTTTTTCCCTCATTCGCCAAGGTTTGACATTTCCCCCACCCTTATCCTTGTAAAAATCATGCCCCTTCTTAATTTAGTTGCCGCGATCGTAGCTGGTCGGGTTCATTTTAATTAAAGATGCATATTTACATGATGCTAAAACTTGATATGTATGCCGCATGCCCCGATGTATCATCAGTGACAATTTTAAACCCAAAACATAGCATAACCGATCAATGGTGGGGCCTTGGCCTTTAGCTCCACACCATGATCATTACAATATATACATCATGTACATTTAATGCAACGGGGTCAAAACCGGGGTGTTACATTCCCCTCCCCCTTCAATAGCACTGTCCGCAGTGCTTTACAAAATTGAACAAAATGCTACACTGGTATCGCCTCAGTGTTCCGCAAAATTGAACAAAAATGGATGTGCCATTCGCATGGCATCCTCTAGCTCCCAAGTAGCCTCTTCAGGTCCGTAGTGCTCCCATTGCACCTTTACCTGCCCTATGGCCCGGTTCCGGAGCATTGTGACCTTCCTGTCGAGGATGCGCATTGGCTCAATTCAGAACTCTCCCTCGGGTTCCACTTGAATCACATCCCAATTTATCACATGGTTAGGATCATGTAGATATCTCTTAAGCAAAGAAACTTGAAAAACATTATGAGCCCTAGTGCTAGCAAGCAATGCAAGTCTATATGCAACTGGCCCTATTCTCTCAAGCACTTCAAACGACCCACAGTATCTTGGTGACAACTTGGCACAACTTCCAAGCTTTAAGGAACTCTTCCTTGCCCTCACTCTGAGGTAAACATGATCCCCAACACTGAACTCCCTGTTCACCCTATGCTTATCTACATAGCTTTTCTGTCTGTCCTGTGCTGCTTTCAGATTCTGCCTGATCTTTACAACCTCTTGCTCCATTTCCTTAAGCAATTCTGGTCCAAGCACAATCCTGTTCACTGGTGTCCTACACCTTCTTCCGTACAAAGCTTCATACGGACTCATCCCCAAGGATGCCTGCTGTCCATTGTTATAAGCAAACTCTACCAAGTGCAAGTAATCTTCCCACTTGGTCGGTTTGTCCATCACATACAGGTGAAGCATGTCTTCAAGCACCTGATTAACTCTCTCTGTCTGCCCATCTGTCTGAGGATGGTATGTAGTGCTGAATTTTAGCTTTGTACCCAAATCTGCAAACAACCCCTTCCAAAAGTTGGAAGTGAACTTGACATCCCTGACAGAGACTATTGCCTTCGGCAATCCATGCAATTTGAATATCTCCTTCATGAAGATCTTTGCAATGTCATCAGTCTTATGCGTAGACTTAACCGGTATAAAATGCGTTGCCTTAGTCAACTTGTCTACCACAACCATGATAGAATCATGTTGTCTCCAAATCATCAGCAATCCTGTAATAAAATCCATGGAAATAATTTCCCATTTCCATTCTGGAATTGGCAAAGGATGCAACAAACTTGCAGGGTGTTGATGCTCAACCTTTACCTGTTGACATTTCATACACCTTGAAATGTACTCAGCCATATCCCTTTTCATTCCTGGCCAAAAGTACTGCTTTCTAGCTGTAGCAATTGTCTTTTGATATCCTGGGTGACCAGAATATGGAGCTTGATGGATTTCATCCATGACAACTCTCCTCAAATCTGCTACGTTCGGAATATAAATTCTACCTTTATAAGTGAGAAGCACATCTTCTTCCAATTTATATCCCTCATACCTCTTCTCAAGACTTTGCTGCTGCAATTTGTCTTTTACCTCCTCATACAATTCATCTCCAGCAACATGATTGACAATCTGCTGCCTCAAATCCGATTGGAAAATACTAAGAGATGCCACATGCATTTCTTGCATCTTCCTACTGAGTGCATCAACTACCTTGTTCTCTTTCCCTTTTATGTGCTTGATTTCAAAATCAAACTCACATAAAAATTCCAGCCATCTTGCTTGCCTAGCATTTAGAGTAGGCTGATCAAACAAATACTTCAGTCCACAATGGTCTGTTCTGAGCTCAAATCTCCTTCCCATCAAGTAATGCCTCCACATCTTGAGAGCATGTACTATGTCTGCAAGCTCTAGATCATGAGTGGCATAGTTATTCTCATGTTCCTTCAGCTTTCTTGACTCATAACATATCACGTGGTTATCTTGCATAAGGACTCCTCCAAGCCCTTGTCCACATGCATCGGCACACACCACAAAATATTTTTCTGGATTTGCAACCTTCAATACCGGTGCACTGGTGAGAAGACTCTTCAACTGCTGGAAGCTTTCTTCACACCTCGATGTCCATTCGAACTTCATCCCCTTCTTTTGCAAAGAAGTGATGGCATGTGCAACTTTGGAGAATCCCTCAATGAATCTCCTGTAGTATCTTGCAAGTCCCATAAAAGATCTTACATCTGTCACATTTCTTGGAGTAGGCCAATTCCTAATGGCTTCAATATTTTCAGGGTCCACAGATATACCCTCCTTTGAGATAATGTGACCCAAATACTGAATTCTATCTCTATAGAAGTCACACTTGCTTAGTTTCGCATATAGCTGGTGCTCCCTAAGCAATTTCAATGTCAATCTCAAATGCTCTTCATGCTCTTCCTCATTCTTAGAATAAACAAGAATGTCATCAAGGAAAACAAGAACAAATTTGTCCAAATACCTGCTGAAGACACTATTCATAAGGCGCATAAATGTAGCTGGTGCATTCGTGAGACCAAATGGTTACACTACAAACTCATAATTCCCATACCTTGTCCTGAAGGCTGTCTTATGAACATCTTCATC
>LPNX010075351.1:992504-1067873 GCA_001517045.1 Pseudotsuga menziesii | reverse complement strand
CACTGACCTTTCTCTTAGTTCCAGTGGCTAGCTGAACTAACCAAGACTTCCTATGCTTTACTTTCTTAAAAGCACAAATCTCCACTACTCTAGGAGTAACGTAACTGTGAGTAGAACCAGGGTCAATCAAAATAGAAACAGATTGCTCATCAATCTTACCTGCTACTTCGACCACAGTTGACTGGTGATCTGCCTGGCGGTCCTCCAGTGTTGCATAAATCCTAGGGAATGCCCTTGCTACTTGACCCACTGTTTCTGCTTCTTAAACATTATAAGCTGGCCTTGCACTCTCATTCTCGAGTGGACAATTCCTGCGCATGTGGGGTCCTCCACATTTCCAACATTGGAGTGGCCCTCTATTTTGTTGTGGATCTTTAGGCTTTTCTCTTATCACTCCAACTGGCTTACTCGCAGCTTGGGATGGCTGCTTCTGCTCGTTCCTGACGTTAGAAGGTTTGAAACCTTTCTTCCTTTGGTCAAAGTTCTCGTTCTTCTTGTCCTTCCATGCCTTGTGGTAATCCGGCTTACCTTTTATTTGCTCATAACAATACTTAGATTTTCTTATTGCTTCTTCAAGAGTTCTAGGTTCATAAAACTCAATTCTATCTTTGTAGGACTAAGGTAATCCACTCAGAAAACGCTGGACCTTCACTTTTTCATCTCTGATGTACCGGACATACCTCAACAGCTCCAAGAACTTATTGGAATATTCTTCCATGGTTTTCTGTCCCAATATTAACTCATGGAACTCCTTAATCTTGTCGTCATAATACCTGTCAGAGAGGTATTTCTGCTTGAAATACTTCTTGAACTGCTTCCACTTAAGTCTCCTTTCACTGATCCTCTTTACTTGCTTGAAGTGTTCCCACCAAATGGATGCTCTTCCATTCAGGTTGAATATGGCAACGCTTGCCTTCATGTTTCTTGAATAATCATGCACTTGAAAGTACTTCTTTATCCCAAGAAGCCAAGCTTCAGCCTCTTGTCCAGTCTTTACCTCACCATCAAATGTAGGAGGTTTAACTTTCTTAAATTCGTCCCGAGAGCGATCCCTATGGTGTCTCTTTCTTTTTCGTTTATGAGAAGAAGAACTTGAATCCCCGCTGGATTCTTCAGAATTAGATGATCCACTAGAATTCCTTCTCCTTCTCCTAGTACTGCTCTTACTGCCTTCGGGTCTTGCTGTACCTCGTCCAGAGTCTATCTTTCTATGTAAGTCTGTCAAACTCTGCAACATAGCAGCATTCAATTGATGCTGCTCTTCCTGGGATTTGATCAGGCTTCTCATGGTGGCTGCAACATCTGACAGTGTCTCTTGGAATCTCCTTCCATTAGACTCAATGTCATCATTTCTATTACAGACATTTTCTCCCATGGCATCTCGCGCATGCTCATAAGAATCCCGAGCATCATATCCGTCATGGGTCCTCATAACTGAACCACCACTTATTTATCAAAATGCACTACCTGGAATACTGCCCTTGAAGGTGACTATGACTCCGCAAACATGTTAGTAACACAACTGTTAGATGCATAACATTGATATAAACCAACATTGCTTACCTTCTCTTGGAAAAATCATAAAATAGCAAATTTTCCCAAAACATAGAATTTTCCCAATTTTTTTGTAAATCATTGGTTTTCGCGCAATCTGGCGCATAAGATCGCTGCCTCTTTCTCCTTCTCAGCCCATGAAAATCCACTGAAAAACAGTTGAAAATCCCACTGAAAAACAGTCAAAATCTGTTGGGGAAATCCCACGGAAAACTCAAATTTTCCTTATGCAGAATCGGCTCTCATTTCCACTATTGATCCGACGTTTCGGTAGTCAAAACAACTAGCTTCTTCCACTGTATCGGCGGTCGAAACAACTAGCTTCTTCCGCTGTTTATCGGCAATCGGATCCGCTAAGCACTATCGTGTCGGCAATCAGATCTTCTAACCCTTCGGAAGGTTAGTTCACTAAACAGCCACAATGGCGGGTAGTGATCTCACTATGGGTTCCGCAGAACATAACTCATCGGCTGTCGGAAGCTCTATCCTCTAACTTCATCCGACGTCCTTATACTTAAACAAAATTTTCAAATTTCCTTTTCATCGGCGATCGGATCCACTATCCTTCGGAAGGATAGTCCATTCGATAGCCGCAACGACGGATGTTCAATCCACTAACCATCGCCGATGGCTAACGACTCCAGGACTTAGAAAAATTTCTGAAATTTTCCCTTTTGTCTTCCTCTTCACTGCTTGATCGGCTCAAATTTCCTCTTTTCGTCGGCAAAATAGTTCCATCTGCAGCCACAACGGCGGAACATGATCTTCGATCTTCTTCTGATCGGCAGCACAACCCGATCGGTATCGGCAGTCTTTTCTCATCGGCAGGCTAGTGCTTTTGGCTTCCGAAATGGCGGGCGCACGAACACTATCTTCTTCCGATCGGCCGCTGTTTTCATTAATTAGAAAAATTTTAAACTTTCTTTTACGACGTCGACAGTCGGAGGCCTTATCCGTCGGACGCGTAGTCGTTTAGCCGTTCGCAACGGCGGGCGCTCGATCAGCTATTTTCCGCCGACAGACGTCAAATCACTTAGAAAATTTTCTACGATTTTTCGTCCCACTGTTCTTCGTCAGATGTGCTTCTGCCTAGCTCTTCCGCTACATCGGAAGTCTTTCCCACTAACTCTTTCGATGATCTGACAGTTCAAACACATACGAATTTTTGAATTTTTTTGTCATCAACTTTTGATCTCTATTGGGAAGAAAGAAATACTGCTTCTGTCCCTATATCTTCGTGGTCCATTTAGGCCCATGCTGCAACATGAGCTCTGATACCATGCTGTCATGTCCCCAACCCTCCGACCGACGAAGAGGACGCGACCATGGCGTTAACCATCCGGGCTAAGAGCCCCATGAACATGTGAATTCATAAAAATGCTGAAACAGAATGCTAAAACCAGTATGCATTGAAATAGAACATGCACCAATGTGATTGTTTATCATACACAGCGGAAACATCATACATTCATACAAGCATTCACTCATCATGTTCATCACATTCATTAACAGAAAATATGGTTGCAGAAGTAAAATGAACAAGATCACTTATCTTATGAAGAAGTTGTTCCGCAACCAGCTACGTCACTGCAACGTTCCACCCAACCATAGGCTAGCGTGCTCCTTAATCTCTCAGCAACGTTGCCACCCCCGAGCTGGGCATGATTCTCCAAGGAATAAGGGAACAAGCAGGCTTACACATAGCCAAGGATACACAAAGCATAGCCAAGCCAACACAGTTGGGTTTATCAGGCCATCAAGGAGTTGGGAAAGGCTAAATGCTAAGCTGGTGAGCTCATTGCAGAGCTAGGAACACCTACACCAGAACTAGCATGACTTCTAAGACACCCACACACACCCAACACAAGGAATCAGTCCCTTCTGTGCTACACAGTCCCTCAGGCCTTGCATTCCCTTTCAGTGCTATTCAAGGGTTGTGGAGAAGAAAGCCATCCCTCTAGCTCTGTCTGTGTGGTTTCCAGCCACCAGGTTTATCAAGCAAACCAAGCCCCATCCCTGCTCCCAACACAGTCCGAAGACCAACCATTGCACACATGCAATCAATCAGCTGTTGTAGCTTAACAAGGAAAACGACTCCTGAGTCGTTCTTGGCCCTATCGTGGCCAAAACGACTCCCAGCGAATTACAACAGGCCACTGAACGTATCAGTCCATGCAATTTTCAACATAGGGGAAAACAACAGTTCCAAAATGTATCAGCATACAATACCAACAAAGGTGGGGAACAACAGCACGTCCGAGGAAATGAATCCATGGGAAGACTTACACAGTCCCTCACTGGGGAAGAAACTACATACTCTTAGCCTGTGCGTGAGGGAAACTTGCACCCGACCCCAAAACACAAAGGAAAAACATATGCACATCCACAAATCGGTAAGGGAGACCCCAACAACACAGCAAGTAGCCGAAAACGTGAATGGTCCCTTCACAACAAATCGTGGATGAAGGAGCACAGCTCCTAGCTCGCTGAGTGAGCCAAAACCAGGACAAATCCTGTGCGTGCAAATAATGAACAAACAATGGTCCCTGCGTGAGTAGGAACAGCTCCGCTTATGCACGCGGATGGACAGACAATTGGAAGTGCGTGAGAATGAACAAGACTTCTGCTCCTACGTGAGGATGAACAACAATGGAGAATGCAGATCGAAAGTGCGTGAGAGCTTCAGCACTATCGTGGAGAGAGTAGTGTGTCTGCGTGAGTGATGGCAGTGGTTTCTTTTTCCATTGTGAAGTCAACCATGAGTGGAGTGTGCGTGTAGGCAAGGACTGACAGTCCTGCCACCCCACTCCCAAAAACAATAACTGCCTCAACCACCAGCAACAATTCTTAATGGAGGTGGTTGGGTAAGATGAAGGTGGTGACACATGGGTTTTTCCCTCATTCGCCAAGGTTTGACATTTCCCCCACCCTTATCCTTGTGAAAATCATGCCCCTTCTCAATTTAGTTGCCGCGATCGTAGCTAGTCGGGTTCATTTTAATTAAAGATGCATATTTACATGATGCTAAAACTTGATATGTATGCCGCATGCCCTGATGTACCATCGGTGACAATTTTAAACCCAAAACATAGCATAACTGATCAATGGTGGGGCCTTGGCCTTTAGCTCCACACCATGATCATTACAATATATACATCATGTACATTTAATGCAACGGGGTCAAAACCGGGGTGTTACAATTAAACTTAAAGTAAATATTACAATATTAATTAATTATAACTTTAATTTTGCATGAATGAATTAATGTGAATATACTAGCTTTGACGAGTAAATGGAGGGTGACAAAAAAGATAACCAACCTTAGAAGATAGATAACACTTATTTTTACTAATCTTGAGATTTTAATTTGTAAAATCCTACTAATCCTTTATGGTGGCTTGATTTGTAGACTCAGACTAGACCCATAAATTTCAAATGGTTATGGTAATGGAATTCTAAATGGCGACTATAAAGGAGAATGATCTGTGAATTAATGTGAATATACTATCTTTGATTAGTCAATCGAGGGTGACAAAAAAGACAACCAACTTTAGAAGCTAGATAACACTTATTTTTACTAATCTTGAGATTTTAATTTGTAAAATCCTACTAAAGGCTTCATGGTGGCTTGATTTGGGTAGACCAAATCATACCCATAATTTCAAATGATTATGGTAATGGAATTCCAAATGATGACTATAATGGAGAATGATGTGTGGTGGTGGTTATGGAGGATTTGCTAAAGATTCATAACCTAGGTTGTTGGTTGGTGATGGTTATGGAGGATTTGCTAAAGATTTATAACCTAGATTGTTAGTTATGTTGATGTTGAATATGTGTAACTTAAAAAAAACAATGTAAGATTCAAAGGTAATGACTATGCCTATTTAAATGGTCAAATGTTAATGAAAATTAAGTATATTAAATTACAGAAAATTTGATAATTATGTATGGTCCAAAGCTAAAATCAACGAAAGTTTCCTGAAAATAGCTCTTATACTAATCTAATGAACAATAATCATATAAACAAAAATATCCGAAGTGAAAATGAAAGAAAGTTTGAATTCATATAAAACAAATATTTAGTGAAGAATTGATTACAATGACTAATCTTAAAGGTGAAGGGTCACGTCCTTAATTTATTAACATCATTATTCATTATTCTTCTTATGTAAGGTTTATTAATTTATTTTATGTTTATTACATGTATCTACTTGTGCATTATGGCATATAGAATCTTTTTGTCTAGATTTTAACTATTTCAAATCCATGTTAAAGGTTTTTATTCTTGCTCTTCTACTTACAATTCATGTTATGAAGCCAAAGATGTCGTTTCTAGAATTGATTTTTGGTCTTTTTATCTTTATTATAATGGGTTATATTGTGTTTTTATCATCGTTATTTTGAATAATAGTTTTCTTCCTTTCCGGTAGGAGAGTTTGGTTGGTCTATCTATTGTGAATCAATTGGCTCAAAATAATTCTATGTTCATCTCAAATATAGTTACCGACTTGATGAGAACTCTAACTTTAAAATAAAAATCTAGCCTTTTAACCCATATATTTGCACCAAAAACACCAAAGCAACCCCATAAACTAAAAAAACACCAAAGCAACCCCATAAACTAAAAAGTTATGATACTAGTATCACCATTTTTTAAGGTTTAAATTCCAGCATTTTTCAACCATGGCTTTTAAAATTCATGATGTTTATAACAAAAACCTTAAAATCAAATCCCCAAATCCAAAAATGGACCTACAAATAACATTTTTTTTCAAGATTAAAGTTACAACTTTAATGAAACCATGGCCTTAAAAATTTACCATTACAACCAAAATCTTAAAGTCAACCTTCGAATCGAAAACTGGTACTACTAGTAACATATTTTGTTGGGTTTAAAATTGCAACATATTTAAAACCATGGCCTAGAAAATTGATACAGTTCCAAAAAAAAACCATAAAACCAACTTTTTTGTTATAGTTGTACTGCCATCATCATATTATATATATATATACCTTTTCAACAACATTTTTTAACTTCCACTTGATTGAAAGTCTTGGTGGTATGTACATGGAGGAGTTATGTTCCAAGTGAGACTAGCCTAGACGAAAACCACACCTAACATGATCAAAGTAGAGACGAGTAATCACAATGGTATCGATGTTGATGTTGATGTTGATGTTGAGGAAGAGAGCATGTTGACAATGTCACCCAATGTCACCACTTTGTCTTCAAGGGAATTGTTTTGAACTTTTTCAGTGTTGACGTAGAAAAGTTTTTGCAAGGGGTTTAATTAAATGTATCTTTTGGTAGTTTTTTAAATATGGTGATATAATTATTACTAACTTTTTAAAGTTTATTTTTAAAAACTTGGTGTTGATTTTCTTCTTCTTCTTTTAATGTAGAATGCGTTCTCAAGGAAACCCACCCAACACTTCCTCATCCCGAGGATGGTGCCTAGTGTAAATTTTCAGTACCCAAGTTCCAAGCACTTTACCCTGATGAATTGAAGAGAGTCAAACAAGTGACCTGCCCTACATTGGGGCATACATCTCACATTTTTCTCATGATCACTTTAGCTAACCCTCATAGATAATGTTGGTGTTGATGTAATAACAACGCTTCCTTTTTCTTTTTTAAGAGTTTTTTTTTCCTTTTATTTTCTAGGTGATATAATGGCTCCAAATTATTTTATCGTCTCTTTTTTTTTGGTGATTCTCATATCACATTTTTTTCTGATGGTTATATTTATGATTTTTTTCAAGAAAAAATTTAGGGGAAAGATTTAGTATTTTTCGACCATTTTCCCCCAAAAAAGATTCGCCAATTTTCCTTTTTTCAAAATTGATTCGCCTAAATTCCATGGGATAAATTTTTTACTCTAAAAATCGGCAAGATCGCCCCAAAATATATAAAATCCTTAGAAATTTGAATATTTTTACAAAAAAATTGCCAAACATTTTATGGTTGCACATTTAATAATTAGTAAGATTCTCCAAGGCTTATACACTTTTAGAAAATTATAAATGCTTAAAATTTTCCTTGCTCAAGTCCCACCTTAATTTCCTAATTCTACAAATTTTAATTGTAATCTTATAAATTTGAAGGAGAAATTTCATAAGTTTTACATAGAATTAAAAAAATGAAGAAGATAATGACCTTTAATTTAACAGAAATTGGTGAAATGTAAACAAAATTTCACCAAATATTGGCCAAAATTTATCGAATTTCACCAAATTTCATGAATTTTGTTGCATGAAGGAATGGAGTAAATCCCTTAGTCACCCCCACCCCAAGAAGGATTTGTAACATCGCCCTCCTACCCTCCAGGTACAAAATTGCTTAAAATTGTTCGAAATGGGGAAACATCAAATTTGAATGGAAGGATATTCACAACAACCCCATCCTTAAATGCACACAATTTCTATCAAGTACTCAATATTTGGTGAAATTTCTCCAAATTTACTTAAATTATAATCATAATTGGAGGGGGTTGATTCAAGCATGAGTGGATGAAGGTGATTCCTAGAATTGTTCATCCTCCATTCATGATTGAAATTTAAAGAAATTTGATCAAATTTTTGCCATATTACTTATATTTTTTTCTTCAAAAAACTTGGGCATGGGGCTGCAGGGGAGGGGATGTTGAGAATTTCCCTACTCCTTCCATGCAAGAAATTTAACAAAGTTTGGAAAAGTTTGACAAAATTTAGGGAACATTTGGCCAAATTTTGTCATTTTTTTTTCAAATTTAAAGCATGAAGGTAAGGGGTGTTATTCACCTATTCTTGAAATTTAAAAGAATTTGGCGAAAATTCACCAAATTTAGCCCCATTTTGAGCAATTTTACGAATTGGGCATCACCTCACTTTCTCCATGCAATAAATTTCATGAAATTTTTAGGGAAACTAACTTATTTTGGAAAAAATATGAAAAATCCACTAAACTTCACTAGACCTCTACTAAAATTTTGTCAAATTTTGTTAAAATAAAGGAAATTATTTTCATAGTTTTAAGATTCTATTAAAATTTATGAAACTTCTCATTTAATTTTATCGCATGAAGATGACCTTTTGATTAAGTTTAGTAAAATTGATTAAATTAAAGTGATATTTGAGTGTTTAAAATAAAAAAGATTTGAAACATAGCCATTAAGAAAACTAACAATACATGAATCATTAAAAAAAATAGAAAATGGAAAAAAGAAAAGAAAAATAGTAGATAATTTCTTTTGAGCTTCTTGTCACATTTAAACATTTAAAGAAAAAATAAAAGCAAGAAAGCCATTGAAAAAACAAATTATAGCTACTACATCAACATTGAAATGAAATTGTTTTATAAAATATCCACTAGGGAAAGTGTTGATATCACCATTAAAAAAAAAAAACTCTTGCACAACATTTATATATACGGAGTAAACTTTTTACCCGACCATTTGCACCGATTGGACGACCAACAACGCATGATGTGACAACTCACGCAAGCCAAGTCGTCCGATCGGTGCAAATGGTCGAGTAGAAAGTTTACTCCTATATATACACAATTTTCAAACAAATAAATAGAAAATAAATTGTGGTACTACTAATACCACTTTTCGATTTGAAGTCAAATTTCAAGATTTTAGCCACCTTAAAAACAACAATTATGTAAGGTTCTCTTCAAGTATGTATTGTGCTTGTATATGAAGGAATAACTCCTACGTGTAATTTTTCTTGTCTAAATTTAAATTAAGTCGTTGCATAATTTTTTTATAATATCTAATGTAACATATCATATATAAATTTCTAATTACAAAATTGATAATGAGAACAATGAGATAAATTTGAGGCAAGGATATCACGAGTTATTAAAATATTCATAAATATTATTATAATAACAATATAAAAAATAACTTATTATTATGAGTATAAAATGTAGTGAACTAACCTGATTCTCACACACAAACAACTATTTGTAAGAATAGTAAATACATAATCCATAATTAGATAAAAATAAATAGAATGAGTAATATGAATATGATGATTACAATGTCGTGACAACGTCATACATATAGGAATCCTAAATGCACTTTATGGTGACCATTAACAAATGAATGTGTCTCTTAGAAGAATTTATAATTATTTATTATTTATCTGTTAATATGTTTATTTTTATGTAATATTATATATTTTGTTTATTACATTGCTTTCCTCTTCAGAAATGCTTTGTCCTCAAAGCATAATGATGAAGAAGCTTACGCCCTTTGTTTGTAATGTCATTGAATCATTCATATCGTAGTAGACAATACGAGACGATATGAACCTATGAGTGTAGAACAAAATTTTCGAAAAGTAAAAGGATCATTCCATCCTAATTCAATTCTTTGTGGAATGTTGCACTTCCACAATGAATTGTTATCATGAAGCTTATTTGCATTGTTAGCAATATTTTTCATTATTTTTCAATATTGATACTCTGTTTGTTTAAGATATCTTCTTTTATGATTTGGATGTCAATGAGGAGTTCTTATTGTTTGTATTCCCACATCCTTATATCTTTGTTCTTCAATTGGATTGACATATTCTTGAGTTGTGATGTGAATTGGATTTGTATTTGTTCCTTTTTCCACAATTTGAATTTTTACTCCTGACGGTTTTGATGCCTCTTTTTGGATATGCTCTAACTTGTTTTCCAACAGCTTGTTATCATTCTTAAGCTTCTTGAATGTTTCTTCTTGTGACTTCTCATCATCAATTAAATTATTTAATATGTTGCATTAGATCTTTATTATGATTTCTAAGGTGGCAATTCTCTTCTTCATTTTCTAATAATTTCCCTTCGATCTCTTAATTAGCCTGTTCTGTCTTTTGAATGTTCTTTAACTTCTTGAATTTTTTAGCTAGGATTTTATTATGATTTCTCAACCAAAAGATTCATCATTATTGTTCAATATCAATTTATTGATTTTTGCAATCTCTTATTTGTGAGCATTTTTAAGGTCGTTGTTTTGTTGTTGTAGATCTTTAATTTGTTGAAACTAATACAACTTTGAATCTTGGCATTCTAATTTATTTAGGGATTGCATAATTACTTTATCGTTGTCACTGAAGAGTTTGTTCAATTGCATTATTTTTCGTTCTATTTTACTATCGTAAAATTTCCTATTGATATCTTGATGTTTTAATTTTTGATTGAGTTGTTTTACATCCCTTAATTCATCAATTTGTGCAAACAAATCTTCCATACGCGTTTTTGGTCAGAAATATGTTTTTCTTTGAATTCCATTTGAAGTTTATTGATTTAATCGTCATTTGTAATTTTCTATTTTCCTTTTGATAACAAACAAGTTCATCTTCTAAATTTTTTATTTGTAATCTAGAATATTCCATGCTTCGCAACTTCGACTTCTATTCTTTAATTTCATTCTTCGACAATAAATGGTCTATACAAAAAGTGCAATAACACCTAATGTGGTATATATATAGAGAGAGAGAGGCTAAAAGAAAATTAAGATATTATAAGGAGGTCATCAACCCTACTCTAGAAGATCAAAAGTATATCTCTGTTTTAACTAGTTCAAAGAAAAAAACCAATAGAGCCAAGATAAGAACGAACTCTCATGAGCTCCATAGTGAAACAGGTCGTTGGACTGTTCCTAAAACACCATGGGTGGAAAGGATCTGTCGTCTCTATGAGAATAGGAGCATTGAAGATGAAAATCACTTCCTCTTAGAGTGCCCTGCGTACACCCACATTAGATCTTAGTTTCCTAATATTTGTTGCAATACCGACCTTCCTAGGCTTTTAACTTGTCAAAATTATAGTGAGCTCGGGACGCTTCTCACCAAGCTCTTTGAGCATAGGAATACAATTTTAAAACAAACTAATTAATTGGTTTCTTTAGGTCCGATAGACCAATTATGGTCTCAGTGGACGTTAACCATCATATATATATAATCATTATTAATAATATAGCCCAATGGGTTAGCTCAAGTGGTAAGCATGAGGTCTCGGGGTCAAATCCCCATGTGGATTTGTTGAGATTGTATTAAGGCCTCATTCAATGATCTCACCGGGTTAGGAACCGATATCCAATACCGAGAATCACATAAAATAAAAATAAAAATAAAAGATTAATATATATAGATATATATATTGAAAATGGATAAGATAGGGTTTTGACCTATGTAATGGGGTAGGGGAATGAAGGAATTTGGGTGTGGAAAATGATCCCTGGCATAGTGCGGTGGCATAGAGAGTGTATTTTTCAGCGTGAAGGGAGTGGATGGAGCTCATAGCTTATGGGGATGGAGGTACTAGAGGTAGGTGACTTAGAGTGGATGACACGGTGGAAAGTATATGTAGTGTGGGTACAATAGGCATGGGTGAGATGGAAGGAGCATGTATCAGAGTAGTTGAAGGGAAGGCAAAGTGAGGGGACACATTAATGGTTGCATGAGGTGACTGTGTATGTGATGGAGGGGATACACATATTGGAAGTGTGTGGAGTGGTGGGAGGAGTGCAGAGACTAGTGTGAGATTGAAAGAGCGACACACATGGAGGCAAGTATGATGCATGGAATACACATGAAGGAGGGCGCATGTATAAGCGTATGGGTGTGAGCAATTGGTGCAGAGGGTGGATGGGGTGTGTGCACAAATGGTGGAGTGAGATTTGTGGGAAATGAGAGGAATGTGGGAAGGGGGGTTGTGAGCACAATGGGGGAACGCGAGCATGAAGATGTAGTGGGAGGGAGGTGTAGGAAGCTACATGGAGGGTATGAGTGTGTGGGAAGGAGAGTTGATGGGAAGTACGTAGTGGAGGAGGATTGGAGTGAGAGCATGAAGGTGATGAGGGTGGTATGGAATTTGAGAATGGAGGATGCAAGGGAAGCATGGCGATGATATGGTGGGGATTGTACTGGAGTGAGGGTGTGGAGGGAATTGGTGAGTATGGGGTGTGAGGGTGAGGGAAGTAGGAATGGACAAAGGCTGGAGTTTTGGTCAAATACCACGATCCAAAGAACTCCAAAGCTTTTGTCCAAATGCCAAGGAAGGTCAAGGGATGGAATTAGCGAAACCCAAGAAAAGGGGATTTGATACCAAATGCAGTGGACCAACTTGGTTCACAACGGGTTTATTCAGAGTCGACCAAATATATTTATGAATTTGTTTCAGTCGAAACAAATACTACTTTCTTTCCTTCGAGGCTTTCTTTAATATCTGATAAATGAGATGAATTTGATTTAATGGTTTCACAAATGAGATAAGAGAACATGGTTTCCCTCATTCAAAGGTTGGCTCAAAAACTCTATGGAGACAAGTAGTGAAGCCCTTCGGTCGTAGCCGGGGAGGGCATGGTATGGGTGGTCTTGCTTGTATGACAAGAGCATTTTTAAGTATTTAAATTCCCACGATTGAGAAGCCATAGGTGCTAAAGACACTAAAAAAAATTAGTTGATCACAAACACACACAAACAATTATCTGTAACAATAGTAAAAGTAATACATAATTGCATAAAAATAAATAGAATGAGTAATATGAATATGATGATTGCAATGTCATTACAGTGCCATACATATAAGAATCCTAAAATCCTTTTTTGGTGACCGTTGAAAAATGAATGTCTCTTAAAAGAATTAATAATTAATAATTATTTATATGTTAATATGTTTATTTTTATGTAATATTATATATTTTGTTTATTACATTCAATATTACATAAAAGGATATACTTTACATTTTAAAATACACAAGGGCATAGGCAACTATGATTGTTTAGACTTTTTCCTCACATGGTTTCTCTACTATAAACCCCTTTGGCATCTATTGCGAATAAATGATTGAATTTATATGTTGTGTATATCCAATTTCTAACATTTGGTGTTAGAGCTACAATATGTAATTTCGTTACTTTACTTGTGGAAGAGGAGATCTTAGTAGTTCCAAGGGAGGATATGTGAGAAGAGAATGTAGGTTATCACAAGAACAAGAAGATAGATCTACAAAATTAATTTTACAAAAATAATGTTTTTACCGAGATAAATGCAGATATCATTAAGGAGTTGTAGCTTTGATTGTTGATGTAGTGGAATAAGGAGAAAGGAGAAATGTAATTCTTCATATCTCATAAACTTCTGTTTTCATGCTAGATATACTAGAGTAGAATTTGGAGAGAGAAATAAAAACATTTTTGCCGAAAATGAAGGATTTAATTTTGTTGTAACTAAAAGGAGATCCTTTATTTATAAATGGTGACATTACTGTTGTATTTAGAAGGATTAAATACGCCTGAATCCCAATTCTTCAGTTTATTTTACTGATACCATTGATAAATCCAAGCATGAAACATAGAGAATATCGAGAAGAAAAGTCACAAAGAGTAACTCCATATCTCTTAACCGGAATCAGCCATTCCTCCCATGCTTTCACGTAAAGAGGAGCGAATATTTTTGTCTAAATTTTTATTTTATTGTTTTATAGTTTAGTTGTTGAAAGTGGTCATATCTTCGTCCATGTTTTAAAATGAAATAATGGCAAATGGATTTTCTTTTAAAAAGTTCAAAAAATAGGGTTTTTGTGTTTTCAAAAGCCATAGCTTATGTTAAGGGGGGAGTTTCTCTATGGCTTGAGGCTCATTGAATTCGATGAAGGCTTAGTAATTGTCTTCTAATGAGTGGTTGCATGATAGGGATTGCAAAGTCTTGCACATTATTTTAATATTTGAAAAATCTACATAATTTTCAAAAAAAAATAATTGGTGCATTGTTAAAATAGATATGATTGGTGGAAAACTTGAAAATATTATATCTTTGTTTGTTTAAATTGGTGATATAAGCACTTGTTTTTAATGTTTTGAGGTGTCTTAGACATTATATTGGCATAGAAAGTCATCTTTAGTAGCGTTTTGGTATCCCCCTCATTTCAACATATTGCAAATACTTAATTGATAGTGTACTTTTGAACACCACAACCAATGATTTTGTTGAACTTTGAAGGTAAATCATCGATCTTGAGATTATTATAGTTTTTGAATAATTGAAAAATATGTAATTGTTTCAAGGATATGAGTTGAGATTTCATTGTCTTTATGAGTTCCATGTATGCACATCCTTTTTGTTAAGAGAAGTGTGACACATTGAAATCACATTGTATGTCCTAAAGTCAAAGTCATAAGGTATCGCATGTCATGTTGCCTTAGATTTAAAATTCCTCTTTGTTCTTGATGTCAACTCAAGGGTATTGAAACATGAAGTTGGAGACTAAGTGGTAAGACATTTGGAGTTCAATGTTTTTTGTAAACTTGTATGGTTCAGAAGTCATGGTCCTAGAAGTTGTATGTGTATATGAAAGATATTGAATATATACATCTCAACAATGGTTGATGTAATAACTCTATGTTACGAGTAAGTTTTCAAGTCATGACACTAGAGTGTTAATTTAGTGTTATAAGTGCCTTGTTAAAAGTAAACATATTGCAATAACAACCATATCTTATACAAGAAATCCATATTGAATTTCAATGAAAGAGGGAAAATACAAAGAATAAGAAGAAGACATCTAGAAGAAGAAAGAAGACATATTACTCTTGGACACACACACGAGAGGTAAAGATATGTCGATGAGATGAAGAGCATTAAATTGAAGTCTAATTTGACAGAGATGACTTAAAAAAAGTAAGGAAAAGAGAAATGATACAACATACACATAATTATAAATAAATGAAAGAATAATGAAGAACAAATAAACAAAGCAAGGTAAGTACAAGAAGAACAAAAACGAATATTACATGTTGCAAAAGTCCAAATCTAATTGAGTAAACATCTTGAAAGTACTCCCTTGATGTTATCTAATGAAATTTATGTAGACAAGATGATAAGATGGTCCTTGTCTTATGTTGACTTGAATGATAAAAATAGGGAAAATTTAGCTTCGATGAAAATGTATTAAAATGTTTGAATATTTTACAGTACCCGAGTCAAGTCATGATGATGTAATTGGGCACATGGCTGTAAAATTTGTTAAGGAAAGCGCACCCTATTTTTTGTGTTAAAGGATTTTGTAATACCTAGACAAGAGCATGATTCCAACCGCATGTTTCATAGTAGCTCCTATGACCAACCATTCTCGGGTCATGTCTTCCATGGCACCCTAGTGACTATGACAAGTAAACTTTCTTTCCCAAAGAGGATGAATATTCCATCAAGTTGTGGAATAAACCACCTAGTAGGTATGAGGGTAATTAAGTGTACTTATATTCTAGCTTGATGATGAATCTAAGTTGTTGATAACATGTATTGACTTGAGGGGGCCAGGAAGATAAAACCTGATATGAATATGAAATAAACTAGGGAGCAAGTTATGACTAAGTGAGGGTGTAAAATTTTTTGGTTTGAGAATTGTTGATGAACCATGCATAAAATGCTTCCCATAGAACTGGTTGATACAACCCATGTATTTTGGTGTGTCATGACCTTTTTTATATGGACATCAATTGAAATTATGTTTATATTTTACAAGTAAAAGATCTAATTAAAAGAATCCCTAAAGCTTAATATTGAAGAAAACATGAAGATGAATGTATGAGATGGATATTGCACCAATTGAAAAGAACACAAAACAAAAATATTGATGAGACAAAAGATGAAGATCAAATATTGATATCATAATCATTCATTAAGGAGTATGAGGGAAGAGATCTTACTTGTTTGAACTATATGGCTGCATAAATACATTGTGATCTGTAATGTAGCATAGAATGCACAAATTCTATTGCACAAAACTAATAATGAGGACAATAAGATAGGGTAGGGGTGAGGTTCATGGAGTTGTTGACATATTCATGGATGCTGTTATGGTAATAATACATTAAATATGGAATATCGTTATGAGTACTTAATACTATATAAACGGACCTATTGTAAATTTGAAGACACACATGGGTAATGGAATGATTGCTTAGAATTTCCTCTCATAGGTTACTCCATTGTAAACGCTTGGTGTCCCTAACTTATATATGGTTGATTGAATTTGTACATCATGGATATTTAAATTCCAACAATATGCAGGCCTTGTTAATGGTCTTGAGCTTGAAGATAAATGCATGTCTATGTATGTGACTATGGAGTCCACCTATATATCTGATGGCTACATCTAATTTCTTGGGATATATTCCCATTTGAAAGGATTATTTCAAGAACTCTATAGTTTTCTCTTGTAATATTTTCATTTTTCTTACCACTAGTAGTGAAACCAAATCCTATGTTCACATTGATACACAATGGGATAAAAATAAGATTGAATGATATTCTCTAAAATCTCTCACGAATTTTATGGTGGATCAACCTCGAGTCTAAGCATATCCCTATGGCATTCCTACCAAGTTTGGCCATGACCCACTAGCTTTAGTCTAGCAAATGTTGTTTTATGTGGTTCTCTTATATTATGTACATTGAAATAAAATTCTAATTGTTGCAACCAATATTTAATTTAAATACATTGACCTCTCCTTCATAGAGCTTGATTTCCACTTTGACTTTTACTTCAATTAGAGGATGTCGAAGATGTGTTGTTGGAGCTTGGTCATTCATTCTTTGTTATCTCTTTATTTATCTATTATTTATGTTTAGGTTTTCCATTATCTTCATTAAAAATTGCATGGTCCTAGAAGAGTTTGTCGTTACTCTCTAGGGTTGCTATCAATACCACCATATTCTTGGAAACCACAAATACTTTTGCTTCTAGCCTTGCCAGTCATCCTTTAGGATATTAATGTACTCATTTTACATGGCTAAGGACTAAGGCCTCTTTCCTCATATGCCATATTAGCAGGCCTTGATAACTCCAAACTTGGATGAATTTGCATTAACATGAATCATGTATAAATACGATGCTGAGTGACCTTTGGTTTTCAACTTCCAAGAGGTCTTTTGGACTTCACAATGACTCTTCAATTTATTTTAGGTAACTAAAAATCTAATCTAACATGTACATTATTCTAATATTTACAATGTACCATAATCCATAAAGATTAGGTATTTAACATTTACATCAATCTTTGTATCTTGCAACTACTACACAAACACCCCCGCCTAAACATTTCTTTGATACCAATATGATCTATAAACTATTGTGGATATTCCATGATACAACTTGTCCCAACATACATTAGAATTATATTGCAAACACAATGAAATTGTAATATGATTACTTATGGAAAAATTATAATACTAGAGGAAAAGTGATTTTAATATGGAAAATAAATAAGAATACAATAACACAACTATAATAGTAAAATGTCCATACCATTTATGAATTGAACATAAGATGTACCTTGGAAAAACCCATCACTAGTAGAAAAGTGGGTGATAAATGACCAGGCGACCAAAACATTTGGTCACCAAGAGAAATCAATGACTAAATCACCAAAAACGTTGGTCACCACAATGTTTTTAATTGAAATATGACCAAATTTGAGCAATTTTAAGTGATCACAACTGAAAATGACTAATTTTGTCATGGGATAAAATTATGACTAAATTAGTCACGGGATACAAAATATGACTAAATTGGTCATGACATACAAAATATGACTAAACAATCTGAGTTAATAATTATATAAGATGTCCATTGTTAAAATTTACAAAATTGTAATTAAATTATTACAATTTCATAAATTTTAACGATGCATATGGATTCATAGATCCCTTTAGAAGGGGGTATCTGAATCCATCTACAATGTTAAAATTAAGGGGGTCTCTGAATCTATTTGCAACATTAAAATTTGCAAAATTTTAAAATTTTATTGTCAAAATTGCAATTTTCCATTGTTTGAACAATGGATAATTCTCTCTTCTTCAATAGGATCTGCTTCAGATCATATTGTTTTTATTGTCTAATTTTAATCTCCAATTACAATTTATTTAAGGAGCATTGTTAACCACTAGTATGAAAATGAGTAGCCAAATGAGAGCCTATAAAACTTTGTCGCAAGGCCATTTTGTCTATACGTTCGTATCCAAGGAAATGTACTTGTTGTGCATACCTTGTTTCACTATTTTCGCTTTTGTATGTCCCCTTCGACACACTTGTCAAGTTTCATCTTATGTGTCATCTTGTGTCATGTTGATTCGTGCCATGGAGTTAGTCATTTCTCGCTATAAGCATCATCATTTCATGATTGTTATACCATTGGGTTTGGATCGTCATGTCGGTCATGTCCATGTTTCATTTTATGAAATTCATCACCGGTTGACCCTTTCGACAGTCAACGAAAGTTTCGGAAAGTGCATGTATTTTGAGTCATGATAACCAACAAATTGTTAATTTCTCATCGTACATTAATTTACAAGCTACAACTGTCCGTTGTGATTGTCATTTTGTCTAAGCTTAGAAAGTTGAAAATTCCCCTCTTGACTATCTCCCTATATTTGAAAGAGCCAATGACTCCTATATCAAGAAAAATACATCTCACCTCCTTTGATAGAGTGTAGTTGAGTGAGTCACGCATTTGAATTAATGCATTCAAAATAACTATTATAAAAAACTAATATTAATATAATATGTTTTAATATTAATATTAATATAAGCATCAATATGTTTTCAATATCAATATATAATATCACTATTTTTTTAATATTAATAAATAATATGTTTAAAAATTATATTATACATAATATAATAATATTAATTTATTTAAAAAAATTAATTTCACAAGGTGACAATGTGAAAAAATAGATTGAGGCTTTTTCTCCTTAACATTCCTATTATCTTTCCTAATTAATTAAAAAAAAGTTCACATTTTTTTTAAAGGCCTCTATAGGAGAGAATATAGAGGGGCTTTTAGTGGTATTTTTGAGCTTATGCCATTTAACATTCCTATTATTTTACTCTATAAAAGATGTGCAAATTGGATCATCTCAAGGTGTAGATATCATGGTTTTTGCTTAATCTCCTAGTGTAGATAATGTTACCTCCTAGTGCAGATAATGCTATTCTTATTTTAGGTATAAATTTCAATCTCATTTTATTTATTTCTTAGTATCCAAATTTGCACTTCCTAGTATTTAGTTTGCATATCTCAACTTAACTGTCACTCAACTAAGCTGCCTTATAGAACGTTCAGATTTGCAATAGCCCTGTAATATTCATATAGACCCATACAACTAGAATAGGAATTCCCATACAAGTAGAACGTTCCATCCAAATTAGTTTATTATTTTAACCATGGGTGAGATAAAGGAGAATAGAGTGTGGATCGAGGGATAGTTCTATATTGGTGAGATACCTAACATTCTTCAGCTGGAATCATTGATATGGATCTCATTGGGGTGGTTAGAGCATGCTTTCTGGTTGTTTACCTTCCCACACAAGGGGTGAAGGTTGGAGAGTTGAGTGAAGGAGCATCGGACCCACTCAGACCATCCAAAGTCTCTTTCATTCTAGAGCAAGGATAAATTTAGGGCATGTTATTAAAATATGGTCATAATTCAATTGATTTGAGGTACTACTGAACTAAGCAGTAAAGTAAAAACCAGTTGGGAAACACAATTGAGGCTTGTTGGGTCATTTGGCGAGGCTTGAACTGGGATGGTGAGACAGCACTAAAGTAAAAACTAGTTGGGAAACATAATTGAGGCTTGTTGGGTAGTTTGGTGAGGGTTGAACTGGGATGGTGAGGTAGAACCAAGGGATCAAGGATTTCTGGTGTTATTTTCTCCTAGACTATCATATGCAATGAAAATGGTAAGGTAATACTACTTGTAACATCCCCTCAGAGCATGACTGGAAAACATAAAGAGTAAGTAAAATAAATACCTTTGACATAAGGTAAATGAGAATTTCACCTTATGAAAGTAAGAAAGAGGTCTTCTCCATGTTATTTTAATTAATATATAGTAAAGGTACCTAGATATAGAGCAGGTAGGCTCTTAGTATATATATATATATATATATATATATAGTTATGACATTACTAAAAGAATCTATATGTATATTGGTACTTGCATATGGGCCCCCGCAAGAAGCTGCCACCCAATTATGATGCAATTGGAGTGCGTGAGCAGGCTTAATCAACAATGCGCATGCACTGCGTAGATGCGTGCACGCGCTTTTGCTTCAGACTGACGAACCTCCATGCCGAATTTCTAGCACGGGCAATAAGAGCACGCACGCGCATGCGCATTTGGACGCATGCGCGTGTTGGGCACGATAGCAAATAGGGATGCGCACACGTCCCTGTGTATTAAAAAAAACAGTGGGCTTATTGTTTTTTAGCAACTCGTGAGCACACAAGGAGGAGCTAACGACCCCCAAGGAGACGAATTCGACCCCCAAGGAGCCCAACTAACTTGTGCAAATCGCCTAAAACGACGTTGGAGTAAGGTAAATAGAGTAGGAATGCAATTTTTTTTGTTTATTTCATTGTTTTTAAAATAACATACAAAATTAAAAAAAATTGAAAATCATTTGAAATGGGCAAAATTTGATACTGTAGGTACAAGTTACCTAACCACAATGACCAATACCAATGAACCATTCAAATAAATGAATGAAACAAATGAAACAGAGGACCCAAACCCCGAATTAAACAAAGAAAACCTTGAATTAAACGAAGAAGAAAACCTCGAAGATGAATTACACGGGGATTTAAACCAATTAAGAATTTGGAGTGATGAATTGAAGAGCATGAGGGAACCCTCTCGGGTTTCCCTCACCACATCAATACAAAACATTATAGAATCCATCAACATTGCCCATAGTGAGATAACCCGTTTGAGTAAATATAGGGCTCGAATGAGAGAGCATTCTAGCACTGGTATATCCCAAGAGGATATAAAAAACCTGAATATCACAAAATCCCAACTATGGAGCAAATTTACAGATCCTAGAAGAGGACAGCCTCCAAATGTGAGGAAGAGGTGAGTTTGCATGGACTGGTGTAATTACCATCCATGGAGAGAAAACTGGAGGAAGAGATGGTTCATGGTATTCGACAAGCCTCCATGCAACAATGTCGAGGTCCATAATATTTTCTCAGGAAATTGTGGGCTGAGTTTGTGTTAAGGTTCCATGTGAACTACTTCGACATCACTGAGTTCCATGGCGCCGGTTTTGGCTCAGCCCAATATCGACCTCATGCCCACCGAAACCCACTCAGAGGACCTGCTGCACCTAGGCGAGAGCCAAACCTGTCTCCTCAACCCCCTAGGTTAGGTAGTGGGATAGATGAGATCTATGAGTCTATCATACGTGCCACATGACACCTTCTCAGGCATACCGCATTTGTGGCTATGTCCTTGTAGAGCGAGCAGGACCCCCCCCAAGAGACACACTTCTGCCCGGTCTACTGGTGGTGGGCGAGGGAGAGCAGATGCAGGTGGTAGCTAGGTGGATCCATCTAGCTCGATGAGACCAGTGCCACATCGTTGTTCTCGTTGTGGGAATCCATGCCAGGTTCCCACGTAGGAGCATGGCATAGAGAGATACCTACACCAGGTTAGTCATTGTTTTATTTAATTTCATAATTTCTAATAAATTTAACTTAGAATCAGATGTTGATGACTTGATTTTTTTTAATGTACAACTATTTAGTGCTGAGTCTCCAACACACGGGTGGGAGGACGCTGGTTCCTTCAACCTAGATGGAGCCATGGCAGCTGCAGAGGACATCGTGGCACCATACACACATGTTTTCTTTCAGTAATTAAATTTAATGTTAGTAGTTAATCTTGTCGTCCAAGATACGTGTCTCTCTTCTAATTTGTTTTAATATTCACATCATTTTTATTGTTTATTGTTATTGCTCCGCGATCCTGTTTTTCTAACAAGGTCATGAGAGAAAAAAATATTCTACCACACTATCTTAAAATTCATTCAATTCCTTCAAAATGGATGAAATGTTCTCTTACCTTAATTGGTAACAAGCCAGGAAGTATGTTTGACATTGGTGAAAAAATGAGGGACTTAGAAAAAACTTACATGGAAAACATTTACATGGAGATGCACCAAGATGATGGGTTAGATAATTAAATTGGTAATTAATGAATTGGGTCTTAGTTGTATTGTCAATAATTGAATATGTGAAAATAACCATTATCTACTCAGTATGCTACCTATAATAGAAACTTAGAAGAAAACGTACTAAGAAGGGTATTCTCAATTAGGATACCTTAAAAAATTAGGTTTGAAATAGGAGGAGAAGAGAAGTCATAGCCATGTCAACTCTCTGGACCAGAAAGGAAATGAAGCATAAGCAAGGTTTACTAGGGATAACTAGTCAACTAATTCGTATATAAGGAAACTTTAGCATCAATAATGGATACAATTTTCCAAGATATAGTTAGGGAAAGTATGACAAACACTTACCCTACAAATCATCCATCCTTTGATATTGCACAAGACAAGCATATAATTTTTGAATATCATTTCAAGGATCAACAAGAAATTCTAAGGAGTAAGCCCATAAACGTTGTGGATATTCTCTAAAATAGAGAAAAGTGTAACATCCCTCAAAATCATAATTTAAAGGAAAAATTATTATGCAAGTTTGGGACTGTTATTATCACCATCACATCATTGATGTTATGTCGCTTGATTGATTTGTGACTTCTATTGTATCACTAAATTAGTTCTTGTCAATCATCGCATGTTTATTTAAATTGTCGGCCCATATTTAGTCAATATTTACTAATTGAATCTAAATATTTTTGTGCAAATGAACATGTGTCCGCATGATTGAGTGACCAACCATCCCCACCAGGGATCAACAGATCCCCTCATGAGCAGGTATCTTGTAATAAAGTATAAATTTTATTTTATTTTTGATGGCTTAGATTCATATAGTTATATTTTTTATGTACTAATACACGATGCCATGAATATGTATGCAGGTCCCACCACATAGGCACGTCGGTGTCACTATCTCTCCATCGACTGCCTTTTTCCCACCATATATTCCAGGTGTAGCACCTGGAATACATGTCCCTTTCCCTGCATCCCTCCCCACCCCGTTCCATCCATCCTTTTCCTCCCACGCACCACCACACTTCCATCCAGCTCCTCCCCGCCCCACCCATCCACCCCTTCCCTTGTAGTTTCCAATGTTTCCACCCTCCCCCTTTCGACCACATTACACCATCCATCCACATTCACCCATCCCTTCACCACATCCTAGACCTCATCCCCCTCCTCCATATTCCCCCACCACCCTTGTTTCCTCTTCCAGGGTGGCTCATTCCATTCTACAACCAGTTGGCATTTATCGCCATACATCACCCCTTCGCCCACTCCATTCCATGCCCTCTCCCACTGTGCCCCCTAGTGTTGTAGCCAACATCGATGTGGCTACATCCTCCGCTATGCCATCCACCCTAGCATTAGAACAGGTTGTACAACCCATTGCTCTACCTTCCAGCCCCCAGTACTAGCCTGTTGTGTTTACGGTGAGATTGATTAGTTTATGAAAATCTTGTTCAATATTAACGAAAATTAACACAACAGTAAATTGTATGAGTTATATTACTGTTTAAATGTTGCAAGGTGGCATTACCGAGAGACTTGGATCACGGAGGAGGGTAGCCCACTCACCACTTACGGTCTCATCTCAGGTGAGCTATTTAAAATTTGAAAATGTAATTTCGATATTTAAATTGTGTTTTATACTTGTATAATTACCTGTAGGAGTTGACATTTGATTGTTTTCATTTCAGAGCCCAAGGGGAGGTGGTCGAAGCAGCTGGAAGAAGAAGATCGATTTTGGAGTTGGACCTGGGAGCTCCGAGGGTGGGCAGGAGGATTGAGAGAGCCTCCTATGTACACTAGCCATGATGTGGCATTTTGGCACGAGTTGCCATATTTTGTATAGGGCACGAGTTGCCATATTTTGTATATGATTGGATATTTTTGTATATTAATATATCATTTTGTACTTCTTTATAGTAGTAGTTTACAATTGATGCACTTGCAATACTTATTGTTGACGAAGTAATAAAGTCTGTAATTTCATAATAAAGTGCATAAAAAACATAACACTGTGGGTTAGTTAACAAAAAAATACACAAATGCATAAAAATACAGTCTTATTCATTGTCCAAATTGCAATAGAAAGCACTTGTCTGTCTTTGGTATTTACATAGTAATTCTAACCTTTGGCCTTCTACTCCATTTTCTATCCTTGACTAGCCCTAGGACTGACTATCAAACTAGACTGTAATACTACCTATTAGGTAGCCATAAGACACACCTAAACCATTCTATTCTAGCCTAACCCTTTCTAAAACCCTTGCCCTAGACTCATGCCTTTCCCTCTCTCTAAAGCAACTCTTATCCTTTCATTTCCACACTACTTAGACCCCCATGACTCTCCCTATATCTCTAACTGTAATATCCATTTTGGACAGCCCTAGAACACCACTAACTCATCCTAATTTTCCCTAACATATTCACTGTAGTATACTATTTAGGGCTGACCTAATAGCCTTCTTGCTCACCTATCATATCCTAAGGTCACTTCCTTGCCTTCCTATCTTACCCACTCACTAATGCCTCACCTCAAATTTGTCCATAACCCAATTTAAAGTGGCACAAAGACACCCTAAAGGGACTGTATATAAACAATCATTCCCAACCATACTTAAACAAATTTGACAGTGGTATATAAACATCCATAACTTGGAAAAATACTAGAAAAGTCCTTGAATTGCTTGCAAGTCATCGTGTCATCAAAAGCCAAGTGAATATACTTCTTATCATTCCTACTTGACTGGAAATTACATCTTGAACTGTCATACGACATTTTACTTGACTGGAAATTACATCTTGGACTGTCATAAGACATTTTACTCGACTGGAAATTACATCTTGGATTGTCATAAACATTTTACTTGACCGGAAATTTGATTTGGTTTAACAGTCCCATTGGCTTGGAAAATTGTCACTTATAAAATTGTTTATCACTGATGTTTACTTAAAAAGATTGTACCTTTGTCCTGGTTAGCTAAAAAGTGAAATATAGGACTGTCATAATGCTAAATGCTTGGCTGGAAATACTTTTATGTTGGTTGCAAGAGAGGTTGACTTTGTATGATATGATGATAACATCCCATCAACACCACTAACATGCTTCAACCACATGCATAATTGAAATGAAAACATCCCATAATGATAACGTCCCATAAAAATTGTTCTTCCTTGACAAATAAAAAATGAAACAAGTTCATGAATATGTTTCTTCTATAATGATCTATTGAGCACTTGAAATTTTAAAGAGCTATTGTACTTGTTGCAATTTTAATGATTTAAGGGTTAACATGCATAACCTAGGGTTTAGAATCAATGAGGAAACCCTAACCCTAATTGAAGTTTAAAGGTTAGCATACATAACCTAGGATTTATAATCAATGAGGAAACCCTGATAGGTAATATCCTATTCTGGGCAGCCCTAATAGCCTTCTTACCCACCTATCATAGCCTAAGGTCACTTGCTTGCCTTCCTATGGCCATCCCTATTGATCCTTCCTTTGGTAGTGGCATGTTCTCTTTGGGTGTACAATCATGGTTTGAAGGGTCATTTTGGCTAGCAAGTTCCTTTTATTTCAGAGGATTTTCCTTAGTCATCATCTTGATGGCCTACACAAGTGCATGATGACCTATCCAAAGGTCTGCACTTAGGATATCTAACAAAATAAACACCATTAAAGTTTACTTAACAAATTCAACCCAAAATGATCTCAAATTAGCATGCATAACCAATGCTAGAATCTACCCAATCATAAAGATAATATAAGCTAAAATTCAAATCTCCACACTATAATTGTTTTGCTCGTTAGGGTTTATAAACCCTAATCATCTTTCATCATAAAAGCACATGGCATTTTAGGCAAGTCTATCTAGGGTTATCATTTTAGGCAAGTCTAGCATGTAACCATTCATCAATTACAATAGTGTTATCTAGGGTTTAGGATAACAAAGAAATTCAATTCATAACCTAGGGTTTAATTCAATTGTAACAATTTGAGTATTTTTCCTAGCATTTGCACACATTGGTATTTGCATTTGTGAACATATGAAATAGTAAGTAGTTCATATTAATCCCAATAAAATTATTTCATGTATGTGCATAGCCTAGGTATAGGGCCTATTGATTTTTACTTAAATGATACGAACCAATCTAATGATATATACTTAAAGAGGTCATAAAACTCTAGTTCCATCTCATAACTTGAGAACCCTTGTTATAAAATGCAATTTGTAGTTCATGAAACCCTAGTTGGTTTTCAATTTGTAAGTGTAGCCTAGGGCTATATGGCCTTTTGGTTTCTACTTAAATGATACTAACCAGTCTAATTTGATCTTCAAACCTAAAGAGTTCATAAAACCCTAGTTTGTAGTTCCATGTCTCAATATGTGAACCCTAGTTTTATTATGCAGGTTGTTGGCTTATATTCTAGTACATGAATAATATAATGCTGCAACATGTGCTTTCTTAGTGATATCTAGACACATTGGGCCATGAAAACATGAGGGGGGGGGGGCATTTTCAACCCAAGTTATATACTAACATACCATACCATACCATACTAACATATAACATACCATACCATTTTAGTTCCATCACATAACTTGTAAAGAGGTCATAAAACCCTAATTCCATCTCATAACTTCTCAACCCTAGTTATAGCGTGCAATTGTAGATCATGAAACTATAGCATGCAATTGTAGTTCATGAAACCCTAGTATGCAGTTGTAGTTCATGAAACCCTAGTATGAAAGTCTCAACGAGATTGTAGTTCATGAAACCCTAGCATGCAATGGTAGTTCATGAAACTATAGCATGCAATTGTAGTTCATGAAACCCTAGCATGCAATGGTAGTTCATGAAACTGTAGGTGTGTTTCTCTTTTCCATCTCATAACTTGTAAAGAGGTCATAAAACCCTACTTCCATCTCATAAATTCTCAACCCTAGTTATAGCATGCAATTTGTAGTTCATGAAACTATAGCATGCAATTGTAGTTCATGAAACCCTAGTATGCAATCGTAGTTCATGAAACCCTAGTATGAAAGTCTCAATGAGATTGTAGTTCATGAAACCCTAGCATGCAATGGTAGTTCATGAAACCGTAGGTGTGTTTCTCTTTTCCATCTCATCACTTGTAAAGAGCTCATAAATCCATATTTCCATCTCATAACTTCTCAACCCTAGTTATAGCATGCAATTTGTAGTTCATGAAATCCTAGTTGGTTTTGAATTTGTACATGTACATGTGTTTCTACTTCCATCTCATAGATTTTAAAGAGGTCACAAAACCCCAGTTCCATCTCATAACTTCTCAACAATAGTTATAGCATGCAATTGTAGTTCACAAAACCCTAGTTGGTTTTCAATTTGTACATGTAATTGTGTTTCATCTCATAACTTCTCAACCCTAGTTATAGAAAACAATTGTAGTTCACGAAACCCTAGTGCGGAAATTGTAGTTCATGAAACCCTAGTATGCAAGTCTCAACGAGATTGTAGTTCATGAAACCCTAACATGCATTAAGGTATCCACACTATAATTGTTTTCCACGTTAGGGTTTATAAACCCTAATCATCTTTCATCATAGAAGCACATGGCATTTCAGACAAGTCTAGAACCAGTTTCGACGTCAACATGTCTATCCTAGAATGATTCCTCAATCCCTAGGTCTTTGTCTATTGCATCAACACAAGCACCAAGACCTCCATGGAAAATCAACTAAACTTAAAAAAATCTTCTTCTAAGCAAGAAATCAAAAGAAGCTCGAGAATGATCAAGTTAAGTTTTCCATGGTATTTCCCTAACCTCGATGTATCACACAAGAACAAGACTGCAATATCACCAAAGACGTTAGCTCTTTTCTTTGTATCTTCTACAGGGTTGGAACCCTAATTCTACCTCCTTTGCCTTGACAACAAGAGCTATAGATTCTGCAAGACAACCATCAATTCCTCTAGTATTATATCTCCTTCTCCAAGGTTTACTTACATATATAAACCCTAGTGTCCTTATGCATATCCAAGTTTCATCATGTAATTCATTCCTCCTCTAGTTGTGTACCACATCTATTAGAGGAAATTTCAATTTAAAATGGGCCTTTCAAAAATAATACAAATTCCATGTCATCATGTATTATCCAATCAAAATGCTTTAAAATTCAAAAAGGGAGCACCTCTTAAACAATTTTTTAATATAAATTTGGGGATAGGTATCATAAAAAAAAACTACTTTTTTTGTTCGTATTTTCGACATATCTCCTTGTGTTTTTACTCAAATTTCGATTGGGAGAGCTCGTTGGATGCAGAATTAAATTCTGCATTCAATGAGTACCCACTCTGCATACTTTTGATGGGCCTCGCTACCCCAAAAACAAGAAATACCTGAAAATGTGATGATGATGTCATCATCACATTTTTTTCAGTTATTTCTTGTTTTTGGGTTAGCGGGGCCTGTCAAAAGTATGCCGAGTGGGTACTCGTTGGATGTGGAATTTAATTCTACATCCAACGAGCTCTCCCGATCGAAATTTGAGTGAAAAGACAGGGAGATATGTCGAAAATACGAACAAAAAAGTAGTTTTTTATTTTCTTCCTCCAGAATTAATAAATATTATTTTATTATTTTACCTATTATTTTATTAATTTTCCTTAGGAGGCTCATTTTGAGTTGAAATTTCCTCTAAGGTTCTTGTTCCCAATGCTCCTTGACATATGTGTCAGAGGTGGTTACAATGCTCCAATGCTTATTTTCAATATGTGTGCCAAGGTGGTTACTATGCTCATTTGTTCTCATCAACATCTGTGTGAAGGTGGTCATTATGGTCCAATATTTCACTTATCTTCATCCTAATATCACAAGGCAACCCAAAAAAGTAAACCCTAGTCCAATTGTACATTAACACCATGAAGATACATCCCTTTAGGGCACTCTTTCCAAGCATCTAGAACCTCTTATTACAACACATTACAACATCAATAAATATACTGAGCAAAACCCTAGTTTACGAAACCAATGCACAATGGAGTCACTAGGCCATGAAAACGCAGTGGAGAGAGCCCACTAGAGGTAATGGCATGCCAAGATACCAACGAAGTCGATGGCTCTTCGATCTGACCTCCGGTTGCTGAGTTATGTTGAGCTGCAAGTCACATGAAAATGTCATTCAGGGACACTTGGTCACTCTCGGTCCGAGAGCGAAAAACCAAACGGAGCAGTAAGATTGCATGTTGTTGGCTCCGACAGGTGTGTAAGGCCAATGCCGACACGGGAACACCACCAATACTGGCATGAAGGAGGGTTTTTTAGAGTTGACCCACCACTGCTAGAGTTGCATTGAAGGAAACTGAGCAAAACCCTAGTTTACGAAACCGATGCATAGTGTAGTCATTGGGCCATGCAAACATGGTGGAGAGGTTGCACTAGAGGTAATGGCATGCTAGGATACCAATGGAGTCAATGACTCGTCGATCCAACCTTCGGTTGCTGAGTTATGTTGAGTTGCAAGTCGCATGAAAATGTTGTTCAGGGACACTTGGTCACTCTCGATCCAGGAGCGAAAAAACAAATGGAGCAGCAAGATTTCATGCCGTTGGATCTGATAGGTGTGTATGGCCAATGCCGACATGGGAACACCACCAAGATTGGCACAGAGGAGGGTTTTTCAGAGTTAACCCACCAATGCGAGAGCTGCATTGAAGGAAACTGAGCAAAACCCTAGTTTATGAAACCAATGCATAGTGGAGTCACTGGGCCATGCAAACATAGTGGAGAGGGCCCACTAGAGGTAATGGCATGCCAAGAGACCAACGGAGTCAACGTATCATTGATTCGACCTCCGGTTGCTGAGTTATGTCGAGTTGCAAATCACATGAAAATGTCATTCAGGGACACTTGGTCTCTCTCGGTTCGGGAGCGAAAAACCAAATGGAGCAACAAGATTGCATGTTGTTGGCTCCGACAGGTGTGTATGGCCAATGCTGACATGGTAACACCACCAAGACTGGCACGAAGGAGTGTTTTGTGAGAGTTGCATTGAAGGAAACTGAGCAAAACCCTAGTTTACAAAACCGATCCATAGTGGAGTCACTGGGACATGAAAATGCGGTGGAGAGGGACCACTAGAGGTAGTGGCATGCCAGGATACCAACAGAAGCGATGGCTCATCGATATGACCTCCGGTTTTCGAGTTATGTTGAGTTGCAAGTCGCATGAAAATGTTGTTCAGGGACACTTGGTCACTCTTGGTCTGGGAGCGAAAAACCAAATGGCGCAGCAAGATTGCATGTTGTTGGCTCCGAGAGGTGTGTATGGACAATGTCAACATGGGAACACCAGCAAGGCTGGCACAGAGGAGGTTTTTTCAGAGTTGGCCCACCAATGCGATAGTTGCATTGAAGGAAACTGATAAAAACCCTAGTTTATGAAACCAATGTACAGTGGAGTCACTGGGCCATGAAAACATGATGGAGAGGGTCCTCTAGAGGTAATGGTATTTCAGGAGACCAACGGAGTTGACGGCTCTTCGATCTGACCTCCGGTTGTCGAGTTATGTCGAGCTGTAAGTCACATGAAAATTTCATTCAAGGACACTTGGTCACTCTCGGTATGGGATGACATGTATAGTCAAATGTAGAGAATCATGTGCTTGTGCAAGCTAACACGTCAAAATCTAGATGCCAGTTCCATGAGTGGTTTAATTTGATAGCTACTATTAAAAGACAAGACGATCATGATAACTTGCTGCAATTTCTACGTGAACTCTGCAAAATCCTTTCCCTTTCCATCTATATTGATGTCATGTCTGAATATATAGCACATATAAATACTTATTACCAAGATGGTGCATAAAACATATCATACTTGGTAATAAGTATTTATACATGCTATATATTCAGACATGACATCGATATAGATGGAAAGGGAAAGGATTTCGCAGAGTTCACATAGAAAGCGTAGCAAGTTATCATGATCGTCTTGTCTTTTGATAGTAGCTGTCAATTTCAACCACTCATGGAACTGGAATCCAAGTGGAGTGTAAGCGAAATTACCCAATCTCATTCAATATAGCCAGCTGGATCCTCTTTGTTGCTAATTGCCTCCATCAAACTCTCATGATCTGAATGAGGCAAAAAGTAACGTACCTTGGTTGATTTCTTCGTTGACATTGTCTGTAGATGGATGTTCACGCCAACAATCAAGTTTGTGAACTGATAGACCACAGAACATGGTCTGTAATCCATGAATACGTGCCCACTAGTTCTTCTTGATTTCCCATCTAGTGTAAGATATTCACCCTCAACCACCATCGAGCCAATAGGAAATTCATTGCCTTCATCATCAATCAATGATCCATTCAGGATTTTCTTACCTCGAATGCATTGTGCCAACCAATAATTCATGCCCCATTCATTGTCTTTCAGGGAAAGAACTGCATATATGTGTCTTGGTTGTAGAAGATCTAAGATATGGTCATAGTCTATCGAAAACGCTAACTCCCCTCCTCTAAGTGGGTTGTTTCACTGACTACACATGGGTCTACTGCAAGTGACACACTATCCCAATCATCAACCCAATCCATGCATTCACATTCATCCCATTCACCACTGCTACAAGGGCTGCAAAAGCATGCAAGTTTCCGCGTCCATATTTCAAATAGGGGGTTGTTTGAGCTTCGAACCAAATGAAATCCATGTGTTCCTTGTACTATGCCGCAAATATAGGAACGTGATCGATCTATGTCAACCACATGCCAAAAATTCATGACTGGCCTTCCTATCACTGAAGTTCGGTCTGACATTGTTGTAGAGCACCATTGAACTATGGATTCTGCATCTTTGATATGGGGGCTTCTGGTAAACCTCATCCCCTCCCTTCATAGTGCGGTCTTGATGCATGCACTAGCCCCGTCATGCTCACCTTTGCCATGCCCGGTCTCAAAGTAGTTCCATATATGCGGCACATTATAAGTCTTAAATGTAACATACTCATCCATTGGAAGACTTGAGAATTTTTGAACTAGCCCGCACAACCATCTGACCATATCCAATGCTGATCCATATATATATCTCCCTCCTTTAGCTGATCATAGAAAATTCGAAAACAGTGTTGCACATAATGCAGATCATGGCATCTGTCATCACTTATGTAAAAGTTTGTCTCCTTCTGTATTATCCTGTTGTTAACACTGCTCTCAGGTCCATGCTTATGCGTAATATGTACCATGATGGTGACTTGGTCAGAATGTTAGTATTGACTTTGAATTTCATTTTGTGGTTGAAGGGTGTAGTTTTCTGCAAAATCCACAATTGACAATATGGTCCCAATGGGAAAGTTGTCCCTGTATTTTCTGTACCGCTCATCCTTCCATTGCGCTACTTGCACATGTTGAACATACTGCTCGGTTTCCTTGTAGAACTCCATCAAAAAATCACATACCCGTACCTGTTGCCATGAAAACAAGGGTCAGATTAGAATGTGACCTTTAAAGAATGTATATGTAGAAACTGAACATGTAAGAGGAAACACATGCAATAATCATTTGTACCTGTGACTTCACCAATGTAATCTTTTTACTTTCCTTCACACTATCTGATTGATAGGTTACATACTTGAAGCTCTGCATCTCCATGCTCATATTGCCGAATTGATGTTCATCACTTCCATGAATGCAACGGTTCAAAAGAGAAAAACCATTGCACCTGGAACAATTCCCATATAGACATTATTTTCCATAGTATTTTTGTCCTTCATGACTTGGGCACATGATGCTGACGATAAAATCTCTAGATGCATTCGGTGGTATTACGGATTCATTGCAGCCCTGCTCAAGGTTAGTATGCAAATCATAAAATATAAAGTTTATATGTGTCATAGAAATATTCATATTCTAGATGGTATCTACAACAACATGTGTTTCGATCAATGCATATACGAACGTACCATGGTTTACATTTCTCAAAGGACCTTTGGCCCAGGTTCAATTGTGTGTGCTCATTCTTGAATCTCTCATAGAGTTCAGTCTGTGTTGTGACAAGGAAGTGTTTGACATGGGGTTCACGTTCAGTAGAACCTTTTCTCAGCTTTAGCACATCTCTTTGATTAGATGAAGGTCTGGTATGATCATGCTAGAACATTTGTACTAATTTCTTGACAGCATCAATTAGCTTCATATCTCGACGAGGCAACCTACCGACAAAAGCCCAACAATCTTTTCCACCTAGAGTCTGCAGATTTTCTCTTATAACAGAGTACATCTGAACAGTTTTTCTATTTAATTTAAGTATCTGAGAAGTGTGTGAAAGGAGGTGACGTTGCCGTGTGGACTTGCTTACAACTGATTTTGATAACACATGATGAGCCGCACAAAGATCTTTAGTACGGGACGTCTTCTCAATTGCATTAAAAGAAGATTAGAGATTTCTAACAATATGATTGTTAGCATATGAACTTCTACCCATCTTTATGCCTAGAATTATCCTAACAACAACTAAACAATTTGACTTTAACAAACGTAGTAATAATTGACATTTACCTGCATCGCCTTTGGATTCAAAATATTCCTTCATTAATTTGTTACATTGCCAATCGATAGTGCGTTTGGGAAACTTACCTTCAAGGCTCGATAGACAACTTTCATCCACATGGATACGTCTAGGAGTCCTTTTTCTTGCAGTAGACAGTCAAGGTAGGGAAGGTGGACATGAGCTACTGATCCCAGGGTTTATTTGTTGTGGTGAATCATTCACATGTCGGTCCATATTGGGAGTGTGCTCAACATGGTTTCGGTCTTCTGGAAGAGATTGCAACTTAATCATTGCTCCTAGGTCCAATTTTTCATACTCAGCGTCTCTCAATACACCTATGTCTTCAAGAGCTTCAACATGGCTCGTTGATGGATTGTTGGTTAGAGGCTGTGTTGATGTTGGAACTTGAGTTGGGTCTGTTGGATGCAACTACTTCACCCATGGTTCTGAAGTAGAGGTTGTTATGCCATCAACTCTGTTAGGATCAGACGCAGTATTAGTGGAAATGTCTAGACCATGTCTCACTCTCTCCATTGCCAACCTAGCCTTTTCTCTTACCTCATTTTCCTTTTCAATGGGCATATTCCTTCTAGTTTTTCTTGCTCTGTTACGTGAGTTGCCCATATCCGAAAGTTTCTTTATAAAAAATATGAGGTCTACCCATGCATAAGAAGCAACAAATAAGGTATTAGTTCCATTATACAAGATACATGATGTGTTCCAACATAAATAACTAAATTATAGATATGTTAGTATGCTAATTATTGGCATTGATACTCTATTTAAGTCAAGTAAAGATAGTCAACTTTGTAGGTATTACAACTATATGATTCTGACTTCCTTTGTGTTCAAAAATTATTGGAAGTCAAAAGAAGATGAGTGAAATGAGGAGGTTGCAAATCCCTCATAAAAAGGAGAAACCATTGAGGTAGAGGCATCCTTGTCAAGATCAAAGGCATGCTATGATAAATCTAGCATGAAGAGGAGAGCATGGACAAGTTGGTGAACTGTTCAATATGGACCCTCTCCCATGATTGCTTCCAAGGTTTTTATACAAATTGAAGAGTCTCAATAGAGAACCTCATCTATGCCATCCTTGTGGGAAATCAAAATATATTCATGTGCAAATGGTTATTGGTCTACATTTCATACTTCATCTTGTATAGAGAATATGGACAAGTTGGTGAACTATTCAATATGGACCCTCTCCCATGATTACTTCAAAGGTTTTTTTTTAAATTGAAGAGTCTCAAGAGATAACTTCATCTATGCCATCATTGTGTAAAATCAAAATATATTCATGTGCAAATGTAAATTAGTTAACATTGCATACTTCATCTTGTATGGAGAATATGAGACTTGTTTAGATGTGAAGTTGAGATTTATTCTTGTGAAATTAAATGTTGTCTATGAGAGAGATATTTTTGTAGGCATATCATAAAACATAAATCAATGAAATGATCTGAAAACTTGTGAATTAAAACAATTATTTACAATTCACCATAACTATTCAAAATGATCTCTTCTTCCAATGAAAACTTGTAGTGTGAATCTTTCCACTAACTTCCAAGACAACTGAATATGCTTGTTAAATTCCAAGAGTGAGATTATATCCAATAGATCAAAGATTGGTGATGGATTGTGAGCCAAATTGCACAGTTCGGGAGCACAAAATGCGCGAAAAGCAAAAGAAAACCCGTGAAAATAGGTAGCAATCCTAGGAATCCAGAACTCTATTTTTTTTACCTGCTAATAGGTGCACGCATGCGCACATGTGTATAAGACCGCACGCACACAAACTTAAACGCGTGCGTTCCCCTGTTTAACATTTATAGCATTTACTCACTAACATTTATTTCATTTAATGACTAACGTTCTTCAACAACAACTTTGTATTCATGATTATTTCAAGTATTTTTACAATATAGTCTAAAACCTATCATCATCATCACCACTACAATATAGCCTAAACCTATCATCATCGTCGTCATCCTCATCCTCATAATCATCATCACCATCATTGTTCATCATCATTGTCATTGTCATCATCATCATCCTCATCCTCATCCTCATCATCATAGTCATCATCCTCATCACCATCATTGTCATCATCCTCATCATCATTTTCACCAACATTTTTCATCATCATCATCACCAACATTTTTCATCATCATCATCATCATCATCCTCATCATCCTTATCATCATCATCATTGTTCATCACCACCATCATTGTTCATCATCATCCTCATCATCCTCATCATCATCACCGTCATTGTTCATCATCATCATCATCATCCTCATCATCATCTTCATCGTCATCACCATCATTGTTCATCGTTATAGTCACCTTCATAGTCATCATCATCCTCATCATCATCTTCATCGTCATCATCCTCATCATCATCTTCATCATCATCACCATCATTGTTCATCATCATAGTCATCTTCACAGTCATCATCATCCTCATCCTCATTATCATCTTTGTCATCAACATCATCATCCTCATCATCGCAATCATCATCATCATCATCGCAATCACTGTCATCATAGTAATAGTCATCGTGATCATCATCCTCATCATCATCCTCATCATCATCATTACCATCATTGTTCATCATCATAGTCATTATCATCCTCCTCCTCCTCATTATCCTCCTCATCATCGTAATCATCATCATCATCATAATCATCGTCATCATCATCATCATCCTCATCATCATCATCATCATCCTCGTCCTTATCATCGTCATCATCATCACCGTCATTGTTCATAATCATCATCATCATCCTCATCATCATCATCATAGTCATCATCCTCATCAATATCATAGTCATCCTCCTCCTCCTCCTCCTCATCATTATCATCCTCCTCCTCCTCATTATCATCCTCATCATCGTAATCATCATCATCATCATAATCGTCGTCATCATCATCATCATCATCATCCTCATCATCCTCATCATTGTCATCATCATCACCGTCATTGTTCATAATCATCATCCTCATCCTCATCATCCTCATCATAGTCATCATCCTCATCAATATCATAGTCATCATCCTCCTCCTCCTCCTCATCATTGTTCATCATCATCATTCCATTGCAAATGCTTGAAAATAAAATCAAAGCAAAGTTTCAACTAAACCTATCATCATCATCATCATTGTTCCTCATCGTCATCATCATCATCATCATCCTCGTCCTCATCCTCATCATCATCATCATCATCACCATCATTGTTCATCATCATTGCCATCGTCATCATCATCGTCGTCATCATCATCATCGTTGTCATCATCCTCATCCTCTTCATCATCATAGTCATCATCGTCATCATCATCATTGTCATCATCCTCATCATTGTCATCATCACCAACATTGTTCATCATCATCATCCTCATCATCATCATCCTCATCCTCATCCTCATCCTCTTCATCATCATAGTCATTATTCTCATCATCATTATTGTTATGATCCTCATCATCATCATCATCACCAACATTGTTCATCATCCTCATCATCATCATCCTCATCATTCTCCTCCTCCTCCTCCTCCTCCTCATCATTGTTCATCATCATCATTCCATTGCAAATGCTTGGAAATAAAATCAAAGCAAAGTTTCAACTAAACCTATCATCATCATCATCATTGTTCCTCATCATCGTCATCATCATCATCATCCTCGTCCTCATCCTCATCCTCATCATCATCACCATCATTGTTCATCATCGTTATCATCGTCAACATCATCATCATCATTCTCATCCTCATCATAGTCATCATCCTCATCATCATCATTGTCATCATCCTCATCCTCATCCTCATCATTATTCACCATCATCATTCCATTGCAAATGCTTGGAAATAAAATCAAAGCAAAGTTTCAGCTAAACCTATCATCATCATCATCATTGTTCCTCGTCGTCATCATCATCATCATCATCATCGTCCTCATCCTCATCCTCATAATCATCACCATCATTGTTCATCATCATTGTCATCGTCGTCATCATCATCATAGTCATCATCCTCATCATCGTCATTGAAATCATCATTATCATCATCATCATCGTTGTTCCTCATCATCATTAGCATCGTCATCATATTCATCATCATCACCATCATCACCATCATTGTTCATCCTCATAGTCATCTTCATAGTCATCATCATCCTCATCATCCTCATCATCTTCATCATCAACATCATCATCCTCATCATCGCAATTATCATCATCGTAATCACTGTCATCATAGTAATAGTCATCATGATCATCATCCCCATCATGGACACCATCATTGTTCATCATCGTAGTCATTATAATCCTCCTCCTCCTCATCATCGTCGTAATCAACATCAGCATCCTCATCATCGTAATCATCATCATCATCATCATCATCATCGTCATCATCCTCATCCTCTTCATCATCATATTCATCATCCTCAACATCATCATTGTCATCATCCTCCTCCTCCTCATCATCCTCCTCATCATCATCATCACCAACATTGTTCATCATCCTCATCCTCCTCATCATCATCACCATCATTGTTCACCATCATCATCGTCGTCGTCATCACCATCATCATCATCATTATCATCATCATCCCCATCATCATTGTCATCCTCCTCCTCCTCATCATCATCATTCCATTGCAAATGCTTGGAAATAAAATCAAAGCAAAGTTTCAACTAAACCTATCATCATCATCATCATTGTTCCTCATCGTCATCGTCATCATCATCATCCTCGTCCTCATCCTCATTGTCATCATCATCACTATCATTGTTCATAATCATTGGCATCGTCATCATCATCCTCATCCTTATCATCATCATCATCATAGTCATCATCCTCATCATCATCATTGAAATCATCCTTATCATCATCATCATCGTTCCTCATCATCGTCAGCATCGTCGTCATCCTCATCATCATCGCCATCATTGTTCATCCTCATAGTCATCATCATCATCTTCATCATCAACATCATCATCCTCATCATCGCAATCATCATCATCATAATCACTGTCATCATAGTAATAGTCATCATGACCATCATCCTCATCATCATCAATCATCATCACCATCATTGTTCATCATCATAGTCATTATAATCCTCCTCCTCATCATCATAGTCGTCATCAACATCATCATCCTCATCATTGTAATCATCGTCATCATCATCATCATTATTGTCATCCTCTTCATCATCATAGTCATCATCCTCATCATCATCATCATCATCACCAACATTGTTCATCATCGTTATCGTCATCCTCCTCCTCCTCCTCATCCTCATCATCATCGTCATCCTCATCATCGCCATCATTGTTCACCACCATCATCATCGTCGTCATCATCATCATCATCGTCGTCGTCCTCCTCCTCCTCCTCATCCTCATCATCATCATTGCCATCATCCTCCTCATCATCATCATTCCATTGCAAATGCTTGGAAATAAAATCAAATAAAAGTTTCAACTAAACCTATCATCATCATCATCATTGTTCCTCATAGTCATCGTCATCATCATCATCCTCGTCCACATCCTCATCACCATCATCATCACCATCATTGTCCGTCATCATTGTCATCTTCATCATCCTCATCCTCATCCTCATCATCATAGTCATCATCCTCATCATCGTCATTGAAATCATCCTTATCATCATCATTGTTCCTCATCATCGCCAGCATCGTCATCATCCTCGTCATCATCTTCATCATCATCACCATCATTGTTCATCCTCATGGTCATATTCATAGTCATCATCATCATCATCATCATCATCGTCATCAACATCATCACCCTCATCATCGCAATCATCATCATCATCATCATCATAATCACTGTCATCTTAGTAATACTCATCGTGATCATCATCCTCATCATCATCATCATCATCACCATCATTGTTCATCATCATAGCCATTATAATCCTCCTCCTCCTCATCATCGTCGTCATCAACATCATCATCCTCATCATCGTAATCATCGTCATCATCATCATCCTCCTCCTCCTCCTCATCATCATCCTCATCATCCTCATCCTCTTCATCATCGTAGTCATCATCCTCATCATCATCATTGTCATCATCATCCTCATCATCATCATAGTCATCATCCGCATTTGATCATCATTGTCATCATCCTCCTCCTCCTCCTCATCATTCCATTGCAAATGCTTGAAAATAAAATCAAAACAAAGTGTTTACTTAACAAATGTGCATGCGCACACAAAGTAGCATGAACGCGCTTTTAGTGCATGCGCACCCATAGAGCGCAATCGTGCTTTTAGTGCGTGCGCACCCATAGAGCACGATCGCGCTTCTAGTGCGTGAGTGTTATGTTTTAAACTACGTGCACGCGTGATTTAAATTTAGAATTTTGGCGGCACCTTTTTTCCAACCAACTTGGTGGATGATTTGGCTACTTTGGTTTTAGGTTCGGGTTGCCCAACCAAGTGGTTTGGACTGTCTTATGACATAAAAACTTGTTTTGTACCACTTCTCCTATTTCATGCATGATTTTCCATATGCCATGCTTGTCCACTGTTAATGAAAATTCACACACTTGTGTAGCTCTGTTTGTAGATTCTGATTATGTAATTTTAATTAAATCTATTTCTTTTTTCTATTTTTTATTTAATTTTAAATGGACTAATGTCAATTTAACACAAAAGGTAGGCTATTTGCTTCGGCTATAACTTTTGATTGCCTCACCTATTTAAAAAACGGAAAAGAACCTGCATAAGAAGACACAAAGACCTACATCCTAAAAAAAATATCATTCATTGACTATGTTAAGACCAAGATATGGTGGACCAACGCTCGACCTTGTCATTTTAGGGCGTCACTGACTTTCTTTATTTGAAAAGTAAAAAATATAACATAGATAAATATGGAAAAATAACGCTGCACTAGACACACCTGTTATCTACAACTCTATATAATTTTTTTCACAAAATTCCACCATTTGCATACCAAACGAGTGGACCAACGCAAACATATTCATTATTTTTTGGGAAAAATATAACATACCAACCTTAGAAGAACCTCATTTTTTGGGATTTATGCTTAGTTTCTATAAATAAAATTTATATATTTCGGAAGGTAATCCGATTGTCCACGTTTCATATTCTTACACCATATTCCAAAAAGTTGTGTAGGTACCTCTAATATTGCTTTTTGACGTTCAGATTTCTGTTTTTCCAGAAGTCCATTGCAATGAACGCGTCCAATAAGTGACCAGCATTAGCTTGCACCGGCCCATATGTATATATATATACACACAACATTATATATATAATTTGGGAGAACAATGAATAGGAATATCGATTTTTCATAAGAAGACTTCAACTAGTGACAAGTTATAAGCAGTACGATTCTCTTGGAGAAAATCTTGGGAATTGTTCCCCTAATAAGAAGTTTGTGCAACCCTTCCGCCACTTGTCTTTTGAAATAGAAAAGTTATCAGTCGACTAAGCCATTTGGCATCTTTTGGGCTAACTGAATTCTAGTTTATTGTTATTATAAATATATTGCTTGGAGGAGAAAGGAGGTATGCAGTGGGAGGTTCCAATGGGAGGCTCGCCTGAGGGAGCATAACAACACGCTTGGTGGAAGAGGGGTTTAGAGGATATGGAATTCTTATACGAATCAAGTAATTAGACTGCTAATGTTTATCGTGGAATTATTTTTCTATAGATATGGAAACATGCACCGATGGTGATTATTGTTGAGTTATTGTTTTGATCTTGAATTTAACTAAGTTGCATTTATGGATTAGATCTTCCATATAGTATTTCTCTACCAATTGCGGTCTGATATGCGATCCAATAGTTTTATGGTCAAATATCTGCATACGCTTCCCCTCTGTCCACATTTGGAGGCGGGAGATCTACTATTTGGAATAGTATTAATTATTTCCTTATAATTGTTTAAATGTATAAACTCAGATCTCTGCATATCATTTTTCTAGATCATTTGCGATGATTTATATCGAAACTATATTTCCTTAAGGTTTTCCAACTGTTGAGATATCAACGTGATGGAATCTTTTCCCAATTTTTGTTTTCCAAGTTTGCAGTGTCAAATCCAATGTATGTGTTGGAGGTTTATGCATGTGATTTCACAAATCTGGCCTCGGCGTTTTGTTTTACAATTATGGACTGTGCTTCTGTGTTTGCCATAGGCTTGCGATTTTACACAAATATGGGATGTATATTATTTTTACATTTTTGAACTTATACTTCCTTCGATTTGCAGTTTGATCTAAGTATGGGATGATCTAACATCTTAGACGTATCTACGATCTAAATCGTTTTGATTTGGTTCACATCTCAAAGGTATCTGCGATTCTGATTTGTTTGATTTGGTTCACATCTCAAACGTATCGACGATCTAAATCATTTTGATTTGGTTCACATCTCAAAGGTATCTGTGATTCTAATTTGTTTTGATTTGGTTCACATCTCAAACGTATCGGTGATCTAAATTGTTGTGATCTGGTTAAGAGTTTGTGCTCATTGCATTTTAATATGAATTTATTTATATATTGCTTGGGGAAAACGCAGATCCAATTTCTGATATACATCCTTTCCTTTTGATCACGTTTTAATCGGGCTTATGAATTATGAGTATCAGATCCAAAATATAGTCAAATGTTGTATATGTGTTTGTTCTTATTAAAAATTACAGAATTGTTAGATGGAATGTGATTTTTAACTTGTCTGCGTGGTATGACCTTAGAGACCTTTTGACTTGGTGTATTCCTGGTATTTCTTGGTCGGTCTTTGATAACGTTGGTTTAAATATATAGTGGAATACATTTGGTACCTTGTGTTCTTGTTATAGCACAATATGGATGTGAATTCTCGTGAGTTTTACCTTTAAAGAATTGAGTTATGGAATATCTTAAATCCTGTATATATATATGTGCGTGTGTGTGTCAAAGGGATAGATCTCTCCTTAGGTACGATTCACATGGGTTGCGGCTAGTCTATTTGGATAACTCTTAACATGCTACTTCACATGGGTTGCGGCTAGTCTATTTGGATAACTCTTAACATGCTACTTCATAGGTTAAATACCATTCTCTTTTTAGAAAATGGTTCAACTTTTGAGATGCATTATATTTTATTGTGTTATAATAGTTTAAGTGTAAAGACTAGGGGTGGCCTGTCAAAAGGATGGTATCCTTTGATTTCTTTATATATATATATATATATTATTTGTGGTTAAGGAAACTCAAGTGAGGCTGCTATGTCTCCATTAGTATATGATTATATATAATCAATCAATGTCTTTTGATATCTGTTAGTATGGTAAGAAAGGGAATAAACTCTCCTCGTGGAATTCTAACTCTTAATGAATAAGAGACTACTAGATTATGCCCAAGCAAAAATGTTTGCTATTATATCTTTTTATGAAATGATATATGATAAAGCATATATATATTAATGAGGAAGCCACTACATTGCTTTCTACTAAGTGAGTTATTTCCCTTCCCATTTCCTGTAGTAAGAATCAAATGCTTTGTACTTATTAAATGTTGTATATCATGTTAAGGTATCTAAGTTTGAGACATTTGAATAGTTTTTGTATATTGAGAATATACCAGAAGGAAAACCTTACAAAAAGGAAATAGTAATTGGTGAGTATTCTCGGTGGAAGAGATTGGCATTGGGTGTGCCACGGAAATGTAAATATTCTCTTGATAAAAAATTGTAAATCTTCTCTTGATAAAATAATATAAAGACTAACAAACTTTGGTGGACGTAGCCTCATGGATGGGGTGAACGACGTATATGATGTCTCTCTTTTTGTTGTTCTATGTTTTATGTTTGTATATACTCATTTTCATGATGGTATTTAATGTATGGATGATGCACAATAAGTGCTTATGATACATTATCTTTATTGGTACAATGGTCTATCAGGCAAGCATAGAGCTAAAAGGTATATATTTTTATGGAGGAAAGCTATTTGTATAGTTAAATGACTCAATACCCTTGTTTAACATTTTGATTTCCATAACTGGATTTATAGGTAAGTAATTAAGATTTTGTAAGATCTTATTACCATGGCATTAGATTAGGGCAAGTGTAAGTAATGTTTCCAATATGAGAACTTGTGATGTTAGTTTTTTAATAAATGTATTAGTTTTTATAATTATGTGATTTCACACTCTCAATAGATTAACATAGTTGACTTGTTGGTTATAGTAAAAGCCAAAAGATTTAACCCATTTTCTCAAAATTTACATTAAGGAATTTAGAGTCAGTTGCACTATACTTAAGGGCCTTAGCACTGTTTAGTTATCTGGGAGCGAGGTCAACAACTTAGTCTTCTGTTTTCGGGGGACGAAGTTGTTTATGCGCAGGTCTAGCCTTCTGCCAGGTTTGGTTTGCAAGTGTGCAGAGTGCCGGTAGGAGAATAGGGACGTCATGGGATTCACAAGAATATTAAGGAAACACGATCAATATATCAAATTTTCTGGTAAAATATACGAATAGACTAAGCATAAAACCCCCAAGGAACGGGTGAAGAATAATTGACAGAAAGAGGGATAGTTAATGCATTCCTTTCTCCTGAAACTAACATGAATGTTTAGGAATCAAATGAGAGGTTAATATATAAATCCTGGTTTCTGATGGTTTCCCAAAGTATCGAGCAAGCTCCACTTGATCTCACTCTCGCTCCGCTGCTTCACCAAAAAGCTACCTGCACAATCTTCTGACAATAAACACCTTTCTCATTCCTCATCAAACAGTAGATATAACTTGCATGGATAAGGAAGAGGGAGATGAACATGCATCTCAGGTAGAGCAAAGCCCTGAATCTTCTTGTTTCAGTAGTTCGCCTAAGCATCTGCTTCTTTTTCCCGAGTGGTGGGAGGGAGGAAGACAACTCTATTTTAGCGAGCTGGAGTCGAAGGATGAAAATCGACCCTTTAATATATATATGAAGCATGTGCATCGTCCAGATCGCATGAGATTAGTTGTTGCTTCGCCATCAACTAAGCAGCGCCGAGTGGGCGTATCATTTCAAAAGCATTGCAGATAAGGTAAAGTGGCTTACATGGTTGTGATCAAACAGAAAACTCAAAAGTAACCTGCCCTTGCACTATATTTGTTGGAGCCTTTCCTTTGCAATAAGTGTATGGTTTGACAGACGACCCCGTGTTTACAACATAGGACCGTGTAAGTGGTGCATTGGCTGACCTCTAGACAAATTTTAGATAAAAAAAACTATAGAAATGTTAAGCAAACATGCAAATTGAATAGATTTCTACCTCAAGTGATAGCTCCTCGATAGATTGGATTCTTCTCCACGAAACCTCAATGAAACTTGGATAAAACGTTCTCTTCCTCTCATTAGCGGCAGGAGCAACGATACTAACCTAAAATCTAACACCATACATATGTATGAAGGTCAATCACTTGGATAGCACGCACGATAACCCGTGGAGAAAACTTGTGCCCTAAGTATAGGAGAATCCTTTCAGCAAATTGTCAGCAATTGAGCCTAGTTGGCGGTTCTTGCTGTGTGCTATAGACTGATTTTGGTGAGTTACGCAATCAATGTATTGACGAAGTCCTTGCAGATCAGAAATTTTTATACAGAAAGGTGGAGTTAGTTCCAGAGATGATGCTTCAACCAAAATAAATGACAGTGAAGTCACGGATTTCAAATATATTGCTGCTGCATTATCCAACGCTCCAAATAGTTCCTACGATAATGTTGTTATTGATGAGCAGTCTTGTGACCAAATTTACTTAGTTTGTCGCTGGGTAGGTGTTCATATTCAGCTTTGTTCCCTAAGCACAAAGCTCCATGAAATGATCCTGTAGCCATTTGCAGGTCACGGCCTTCTATTTAAACAGTCAAGTCAAGCACGTCTTAAATTAGTTTAATAGTCACTTTAGTTGATCCTGCGCTTTGAATTGAAGGAAAAGACTTAAATCTTTGAATTGATGATGCTAAGTTATCCCATAAATCTCTATAGGTCTCATGTTGTAATTCACAAATAACATTAGTCCTATGGCCTTGACCAAAGCTGGACACTACACCTTTACCAACCTCACTAGACTATGAGGGTCAAGTGGCTCCACAGGCTCTTCATTTCTATTGTTGTATCTTATTTCCGGGTGCTGTGCGCTTCCCTAATTAATGTGCTCCTATAATAATCCATGCAAGCTGTACAATGTACATAAAAATACAATTTCTCTCTTTATTAAGTCCATGCTCCTTTATCGTATAACAAGCACGATACCACATATCGCTCCACTGTGAATCAATTATCTCAATGAACCGAATCGAGGGTTGTGCATTGGGTAACTTGACATTGTCTGCCGTGTTTGAGCACGGTCGATTGAAATGGTGGAGAGAGTAATGCTGGAGTGGAATTAATAGATCCTCACAGCACAACTCTGCTTCACCGTTGGCTCCACCATGTTAGCAGCCTGGACGTCCAGAAATACCTTCCACAGTTGGTGAAACTCCTCCAAAAGAAGCATATAATGTCTACATATGGGTGGATAATATGTTAAAAAAAATATAAACAATTGAGTAGAAATAATATATTATTATTATATAATATATTAGTGGCTGTGTATTTGTTTAAATTAATAATGCAATTATGTATTTGGTTTGATGATATATTATATTTTAATTAACAATATGTAACTTCAAAAATATTTCTCATATATTGTTTGAATTTTATATTTTGATTTTTGTTGTTGTTTTTAACATAATAATGACAATTAAGTACACTCAATACATATAGTTAAGAAAAACATTGCAATGAAAGTTTATATATGTTAAGAAAAACATACATATAGTTATGTTTTGGAGGGTAGCTATTAATAATTATAGATTGACTAATTAATGGTTATTTAAGGTTTATTTTTATTTTGGGTATTAATAAAGTTAATTAAATTTCGTCACATAAGAACACAAATGATTGTACTATTGTACATAGAACGATGCAAGTATTTTATGGTTGGATTATTTTGGTCTACTGTTTTTACTAATAATTTTTTAGGTGGTATATTTTTTTAATAATGACTAAAATATTTTAGTCATTTATTGATTGCCCTAATTTGATCAAGTGGTGGAATATTTAGTTGGTTATTTAATTATATTTAGTCACTGTAGTTATTTATTTGGGTCATTTTAATTATTAATTGTTGTGAAATAGTCGTATTACAAGAATGAAATCAACAATATACAATATTCATAATTAAAATATATAATATCAAATTAAAACATATAATAATCATAAACTTAAACATCAACTAAAATACATATTCAGAATTCATAAACATTATAATTCAATATGTAAGATGAACAAACTCATATATATATAGTGTTGTTGTAAGTTTTATAGACTAATATCCATCTCAAATACCAAATCAAAATCAAAGTACAATGGCGTTGTAAGTTTCATGGAGTAATATCCAACTCAAATACCAGATCAAAATCAAAGTACATTGTTATTGTAAAGATTCATGAAGTAATATCCAACTCAAATACCAAATCCCTGATCGAGCATTCAAGAATGAAACTCCACTAAGTTTCATGAATTAATATTCATGCAATAAAACTACAATATGCAGTGGGAAAACTAGTTGCAACTATGTCATTTTTTTCAAATATTTTAAAGGCCACCCTATAAATATTCCTTCATTCTCTTTTAGACGGAGACATTCATCAAATTTGTTGAAATATGGAAGTGGTATGTTACTGGTGACCTTTATAATATTTATGTTTGCATTACCTTCAACCAGTTTAACTCCATGCAGGATGGAGAGTGAATGAATCATTCCAATTCCGACTTCAACACCATTGTATAGATCCAACACTCTCACTTTGTCGCCTTTTTTTAGTTTGTATGAAAAATGCTACAACAAAAATCATATTGTAAATTACATATTATTGAAATAAATATGTAACTCGCAAACTAGGAACATTCACATTGTTATCAGCACTACGAAGCCCTAACATTGACTGGGAAACCTCAAGTTCCACATTGCCAACATCCACGGCTTGTAGATCCAAATCCACATCATGATTTTCAATACAATTGTCTTTTTATGCTTTGAAATCACTAATGAACATGTTCTTTTCCTACTTTTGTGTCGTTCGACATGTGAAACCACATAAAAAAACAAATTTGATAACAATATTGCAAAACAACCACATGCAAAAAAAACTTGATAACAATATTGTTAAACAATTTTTAAGGGAATAAGCTTTAAAAATACAAAAAACAACATATTAGGAATAAGCTTTAAAATGGAAAAACAACATATTAAGAATAAGCTTTAAAAATGCAAAAGCATTGTGTGCAAGTTCAACTTTTGGACAAGAAGGTGATTAAGAACATAAAATTTAAACCAAAGCTTTAGGATTCCAGACGTCTGCATATAACCAGATGAATATAACATCTAGAGTTCCACATCCAAGTATGGATATGGCATTTAACACTTACTCGGGTCAAGCTGCAGGGTTAAAAGGTATATTGGATGCAAGTGTTGTATATTTCTCTTAGAATTTACAAATGTTCTAAGGGACTCTTCATTTTCATATCTTGGACTAAAAGTATAAACTTGTTGCTCTGTGAATGTAGCACCTACAAATCACATTTTGATCCATATGTCTAAATATGGTATTTATTCTGCAAATTCTTGGAGGCATACTTGATGAACCATATGGGAAATCAAAGGTGTATAATCTTTTTGATATTTGTTATTATGTTTACTGATTTTCTTATAGGTTTATGACATATGTCTGGCATGCTTTATATGAATTTTTTTCATTGTTTTGAATTCCCTTATCATTCCTTTTTACAGGATGTCATGATTTCAAGTGGAAGCAAATATGATTTGTAATGGGCAAGTTTAATCCTCAAAAGAGTCATTTAAATAAGATTCCTTATTCTGGAGAAGTCTTAACCTTACTTTAATTTTGAAATTGGTCTTCATTAAAACCAATAAAGAATGGATAAAATGTCTCAATAAGGGTGGAAATAAGGATCTCCTAAGTATTTTGTAAATCCAAGAGTGGCTACATTAAGGGAATGAAGGACTGTATTAGGGGAATTTCAGGATTAACCATTTTATTTATTGAAATGATTTTCCCTTTCTATCTTGGATTTGGCCAGGTCCTCATCATATCTCTCACCATTAGCACCCATCACTCTCTTATTTTTCTTATGCAAGGGTAGTAGAAGTGTATTTTTAAATAGTATAGAGTTTTTATACCAGAGTGTAACATAGATCCATCTCTTTCACTTGTCGATGACTTCTATCTTTGCTTAGTTATTGGGGTTAGATCTTCAACAACACTTGGTATCACTTCTCAATTTATCTTTTTCTTGGAACCTATATTTGAACTGACTAAGGTTTGTAAGTCATCCTGAGAGAAGTTTTCATATTTAGGTAAACCAGTTCCTTTTATCCCCATGCTAATATTTTATTATCTCCACCACCCTCTACATGTTGATCAACTCCAGGGAAACATGAGCTATATTCTTGTGCACAATTTTATATGCATTTGTAAAATGAAAATAGTGAAGCATGTTGTAGTATATGCAATTAACAACATCAACCTATTTGTCGGCAATATCCAATGTCCAAGAAAGTTAACAGAATACTTCAAATCTACATTGTCTCTCCCACTTCTGCTCCCAATATATATTCTATCTATGTGGGATTATATACTGATAAAAGGGAAAGGGTTTTATTTTTATGAATAACAATATACAAACATTCAATTGTATGGTTAAGAAGTAAAACCATACCTCTTGCCTCAATTTGTTTGTGACATAATATTTATAAATAAATTTTGAGTCGCGAGTACTCAAGATGGTCTACTTTCTTTGAAGGTAAAAATATTATTACAACCCTATTCAGATTTGCAAGGATTTCTATGAAAAAATATGTCAAAGATAGATCAAGGTTTGTAAGATTTTTATTTGAAATAAGTCAAATATGAAAGAGGATAAGAGGATATGACCTTGAATGAATATTTAAGGCCTTTATAATGATCAATGCTAGGGATGAATGAGGGATTTGATGAGGATGGAGATGAAGGTGAGGATGATGGGGATGGAGATAAAGGCAATGATAAAGGCGACAATGAAGTTCCAAGGAGTTAGTCATTTATTCCTTGCAACAATTACATTCTATTCACAACCAACAGTTTGTTTGAGGTGATGATTTTGGGAAGTTTGTTGATACTCATACAAAATTTAAACTCATACTTAGATTCATACCTAGCTCTAAACTGGACTAAATATAAACATTATAGGTATGAATAATTCCTTAACTGTAATAGAACATTTATCAGAGGAAATTTTAAGTCCTTGAAATGAGTTCTAGTGAGAAGCTATATGAAGGTTTACATACATATGGTGACACTGAGGGAAAAGGATTGTGAAATGGACCATTAAATCCATCGTTAAATCCATACTTCAAAGAAATTTCAGGATTCCAAAATCAAGTTTAGAAAAACAACTAAAAGTGCATATTTTTAAGGAACATTATACTAAAAGCAGATAGACATTAGGCCTCCAATTACCTCATATGAATCACTATTGATTACTTCATGCTCAAACCACGTGAAGCAATAGGTTTGAAGGAGGAAACTAACTTTGAAACTACATCTTTCAACCCATATATGCAATTCATTGCATGTTGGTACTATTCATAATTCGAGTTGTCAACATTTGTAGTGGTTGTTATTGGCCTTTTTTAAAACTTCAACAGATGGTTATAAAATATTTGACAATGAATATTTCTCCTTGAGCTTACTGTATCTACTAAATTCTAACATTGCCATATATTTCACAATATCATCCAAACCCAGATATTTATTAGTATTTACCACCTAAAAGTCAATGTCAAATTTGAACATATAGTTAGTTTGATAAACAAATTGAAATAAATAAGACAACTTAAGTTCAACTAAAAATCCAAACACTTGCAACAACTTTCTCTTTTTTCGTCTGCAGACCGCCTTGACCAAAAGTATATGCAGATTTCACACTATTTCTTTCTCTCTTGACTTTGATACTCTTTGAAAAATACTCTTCTGAGAACATACTTTCCATCAAATCCTCCCATTGTTTGGGATATAGAATTGAGTTACTCCTATATTTTCCATCGTTGTTGATTTTTCTGCAGGAATGTCTAAAATTGCTCATCAAATTCTCATTTTGCTGAGGTAATATTTTCTTGTAATCTTACCACTAACAGTCTCAAATTCATTGTCCATTTTCTGTGGATCTTGTTTTGAAATTTTTTATTTGCATAAATCTAAATGTTCCCTACATCTTGTACCTAGCTCACTGGCCCACCTTACAGAATTTTGCCTGATGGGCTCACCATATTTTAACACCTCAACCAAAAAAGGATTCTTTCCTTCCAATTTTCTTTCTTTCTCTTTTCTTTCAATATACCTAAACCACTCTTGATTGAATCTTCTTCTTTTAACATTACTGGATAGGTCTTCTAAACCACCACTAATATTGTGTGATTCTGTTGCATCAAGTTTCTAAATGTAGCAGGCTTATTTTGAGGAAAAATCCTTGTAGAAGGTGTATGAAAACTTGATTTCTCCTTTGCCACATCAGTTGTGGTAGGAGGTAGCTCACTTCTCACTGCAAATGTGCCTTTGAACATGAACCTTAATTTAGAATAAAAGAACTTCAGACTTGGATTTTTTCCCCTGATTATTATCAATAATATCTTGTATACCATGTTCTATATTAGGCTACATATTAGCATGCGATGTATCAATGCCATGCGCATCAACATGTGATCCATTAGGTTCCACATCAGTATGTGATGCATCATCGTGTGCTATAGCAACATATATATCAGGAACATCAACACAAGTAGTATTTTTATTAACTCCACTTGTAGAATCAAAATTAATGCGTAGGATTCTGCGAGTTGGAAAGAATGTATTTTTAGTTTCCTTTTATTTTTTTGGAGATATTTTGGATCTGTAGTCCTTTTCTTTCTTATAAAACATAAAAAATATCATATTGGTACTTATTAAACAAATTATATATTGATGTGGATTAACATATTTCTTGTTTGTCGGACCGAGAGACGATAAATAATCATTATTCTCCGTGACAATGTCTTGACGAAAACACTCATTGTATATGGCATTATCTTTTTTTCATTTTTTTCATTGTCACTTTTGTGGCTAAACAACTTCTTCCTCATTTCCTGGAGTCCAACAATTGACCCATTGGAGGACTTGTGCATATAACTCATTAACTATCATGGGAATCTATATTATCTTTATATAAACATCCCATTTAATGCATGGATAAAATCCAAATAAGATAATGTATGTAACCAAACTCTTCATTAGTTCTAAGCACATATGCATGTATTAAAACTAAATGTATTGTTTTCCAATGCGTCCAATGCTGTGAAAGTTGAGACTACCATAACACCCAAGAAAATAGTACCTATGATCCACCTGTCATGGCCTCCAACATCTGCGATAAACATCAAACTAAAATGTACATATACGTATCACTATTCTAACCAAGGTGACAAGGTTAAGACTTGTTGAATGCTTGTAACATGAATACAGATAATGTGAATCACTTCCATTGTTTCTACATTACTTTTAAATTATACCATTACTCATATTGAAGGTTGGACAAGCTCATATATAGTATATAGTATATAGTATATATATATATATATATATATAATCAAAAAATCAAAGTACAGTGTTGTTGTTAGTTTCATGGAGTAATATCCAACTCAAATGGGCTTCCAAAGAACTCCTAGACTCACAAAAGTCCAAACGAGTTGGGTTTTGACCCGATGCTGACATTCAAAAAATGTATGAAAACCAAGGGTTGGATTCAAGCCTCAAGGATTACCCATCTTCAATAAAATATAAACAAGTATGTGATTGCTAGAACTATGCACAAATCAGTATGGAAAACGACCAACATGTTAGAAAGGATGCAGAAATAAATAATGGTGAGAATGGCTCAGAACCAAGTCAAGAATACAAGAGATAGTTTTATAAAAAAAAGGGTGGGCATGGACACCAGTAACTTTAATTGAACCTCAACACACTACCATGAAGAAAACATAATGGAAGTTACATGTTGGTTAAACCATAGATAGAGAACCTACCTCTTTTCTAATGTTGTAGTTTAAATCCAACTTAGTTATGTGTACACTCTCCATGGTTTTATTAAGAGAACCAATAATTAACCAAGTCGAGAACAACTTCAAGTAAGTCACCACATACCATACAATCTGTTATTATTAAGTGGAGCTTGGATCTCACTCACCACTTTGTGAGTTGAAGAGAGGACGACCAAACTCAAGTAAATGATATGAGCATCCACCCAATAGCCAAATGAGCAGGGATGCACCCTAGTTTGACCTTGAAACCATGCACAAAATTCCAAGGAAAGGAGCTCGATCTCGACCTTGGAAGAGATAAATAAAAGACCCAATCAAAGATCAAAATGAACCAAAATCTGATTCAAATGCATCTATGAGAATGGAATCGAATCTCCACCATTCAATTTGAATAAATATTTTTTATTTCTCCACAAAAATATTCCAGAAATGGTTTTTAATTCAAGTTTTAATGCGGTGTACTGCAAGATAGATTGCACAATTTTTCCATGTATTTTAATAGGCAAATATATTTGAAAATGAAACCATCATGCTACCTTGTATTAACAATATATATAGTTGGAACTTTTTCCACTTGTGCTATTAATTGAGACAATTCTGAGACTGAATTAGTTTTATCAATGAATATAATCTTGTAATCTCTTATGCTATGGAATCTTACAATCTACAATATATCTTTAACATAGGCATTGGCACACCATTCACTACTAACACTTGTTTATAGGTATATCATAAGCAAGAGATGAGGATAAACACATCACCATAACCAAAAATAAATGTCCACCAACCATGTCATCACCCCTATTTACATACTAAAAATGCTCACATGTATTTTATTTTTGCAGGTGACATGTAGAAATTTTAATAAACATCACAACTATGTGTTTCCATCAAAATAAACATGTCATAATATCATCATAAGCATGAATCCATTACAAAATTATTTCCATATAAGAAGCATGGATAAACTGAAATAGGTATTAAGCACAATATCATAATGGACAAACCATCATAATCAATCATCCTCATTACTCGATTGCACACTAGAATGTGGGCCCATTAGTATCCTATTAGGAAATGATTGGATATGAAATTAAAAACTCTGGTAAGGTCAAACTAGAACATAAATTAAAGAATAAAACTAAAACAAACAAAGAATGGTTATTAAAATTTTCCCCTCATATCCCGTGAGGTGAAGAAGCAAGAAACAAGATAAAAATGAACATTGTAACAAATTAAGGTAACAAACTAACAATTTAAGATGACAAATCATCATCATAATCATCTGCATGGCCATGATGATCAGAACCTTGATCACTCGTGTCTGCATCTACTTGATTTTCTTCCTCATCCTCATCTACGACATGTAATACGTCCTCTCTTGCAATATCTTTGTGTGGAATCAAAGTCGCTTCTTAAAATACCCTATCATCATAGTTAACCTCTTATTCCAATGGTTCATTTAAATTATCATAATTCCCCTTAGGAATTATATCAACAACTTCCATGAATTTCCATTTCAAATGAGACTCTGTTTAAACGACATACGACCACCCTGGGTTTCTTTCATCATCAATTAAAAATGATTGGTTAATTTGAAGAGGGGAAACCTACAACTCATCGGTCTCTGATAAAAATTGGTGTGTATTTTCATGTACAAATCCATACTCATCATGTCGCACCTCTGATGGTTCGATCCACTTACATTTTAATAATATAGGACTATTTTTTACTTTTTTACGGAAACGGTTAATATTTTGATTAATGTCTGGAAAAAGGGCTGCCAGGGCCTTTATAGTGCATATTCGAAGTTGCTATACTGAGCTTCATCTCCAGCTTAACATTCATGGCAGATTTGTGCTATTGGTTTGCTGTTGAAATGCCCACGTGTAAAGACAGGGCAGGTGCCGCTTTAGTCTTATGGAAGCAGATGATTTGAAATTTCTCCATTGACAATTAGTTGGCTCTTACTCAGTATAGTACCACGGTTGGCCTTAGCATCCACTAGATTGTTAAGATTCCTTAGAACATGATAAGCCTTATGAGTTCTAAAGTGCATCAGAAGGAGAAGGACTTTCCTGTACGTGTGGGAAAGGTTTATATCCGTTGGCATCTTCTTGGTGTGTAACGCTTTAACTATCAGTCTGGAGTCACCAAAGATAGTAAGCTTCTGAATGTTCAGCTTCCTTGCTTGGTTTAGACCTTGCCACAGTGCCAGATACTCAGCTTGATTGTTGGAGGCGTGTCCTAGGCCCCATGCATAAGACAGATGGGGGTTTCCAGAGGGCTCGAAAATGATGCCTCCTCCTCCAGCTTGACCGGGATTCCCTTTCGAGGCCCCGTCAAAGAAAAGGCACCATTCATCGAGGGCTAACCTCCACTTAATGAATTCCTGTTCTTCCAGCCTGATTTCCCAATTTTCCTTTTGAGGAGGTTTGGTTGCTTTATTGCTTTGTTGGTTCGAGTTGAGCTCCTTAAACCAGCGGTCTTCTTCAGGAGAGAGGGTAGTCACATTTCTAATGATAGACTTAGTGCTTAAAGCTTCTGAGAGCATGGTCCTAGCTTTAATTGCGACTTGAGGTGGGAGTCTGCCTTCCTCCTTAAAAATTCTGTTATTTCTTTCCAGCCAGAAATTCCAACACAGGAATTTAGGGGTCCACATCCACACTATCTTGAGGAGATTTTTCTTGCTGAAATTGAAGGGAGCAAGAGAGATCCAGCAACTTATCAACTCCGTTATTGAATTTGGCAGACTTACAGAGATTGAACCTAATGTGAGCCTCCATACCTCTTTAGTGAACTCGCAGATGATGAACATGTGCTCGATGGTTTCTTCAGACCGGTTGCACATAGGGCAGCGTGATGGCCCTTCCCAGCCTTTGCTCTTCAGCTTTTCACTTGTAAAAATGCTATTATGAAGGAGAGTCCATATAAAAATATCAATTTTAGGTATAGAGGCGAAGCTCCAGAGAGATTTCCATGGCCCAGGATTGGGAGGGACCCAAGGCACCTCCAATATCGCAGTGTAGCCTTCAGCTGCATTGTATTTGCCTGATCTTGAACCCCAACTGCGTTTGTCTTTGGTTCTGACGCTAATAGGTGACTTCCCTTGCAGTAATTCCAACAATTTTGCCGCTTCCTCCTTGAGCTCGTGCGGGTAGTCGCCAAGATTCCATCTTTCCCAGGATTCTTCCTCATCGTTACTCCAGGAGGAAATGTCCCTCAATGTGCTGCAATTTTTGGCAAGAATCCAATCTTTAATGTTTCCCAGATCGCTTGAATCATTGAGAGGCTGATCCCCAAGGATCAAGTCCTCCCATATTCTTATTTTTGCCCCATTTCCAGGAGTCCACGTGAGCTTGGACGTGAAGAAAGGAAGGGCTCTTTTACAGAGTGAGAATATCGAGGAACCTTTCTGCAATTTTGTGGGCCTTTCAAGACATCTTTCCTTGTCTCCTGTAAAATATTTCTTCTGAAGGATTTGCTTGCTCCAAGTTCTTTTTCCTGTGATCATTTTCAAAAGAATTTTTCCACCCATGGCTAGATTTTGGGTGGCCACGTCTCTTAATTGAAGGCCCCCTTCCATATTTGGCCTTGTGACCTTGTCCCAGCTCACTAGATGGAGCTTTTTATCACAATTCCGGCCGCCCTCCCACAGGAATCGACGAAGCAGCTCATTGATTCTGTTTGTAATGGTTTTGGGAGCTAGAAGAACCGAGCATTGATAAATTGGAAGGCTGGTAAGGACTAAGTTCATCAAAATCACTTTACCTGCTTTGTTGAGCCATGTTGCCCCCCACGCATGGATCTTGTTTTTTAGTTTGTCCAGTAGGGGAAGCCAATGGACAACTCTAGGTGAAGCTTTGAAAATTGGAATGCCCAGGTATGTAAAGGTGTCCCAGATAGTGATGCCTTCCATTTCAAGAATCTGAGATAACTCTATCATTTCACGTGGAGAACAGTTCCAGCCATAGACCTTGCTTTTGTGGAAGTTTATTTCGCTTCCAGAGCTGTCTATGTAATAGTCAAGCTTTGTTTTAAAGTTCCTAGATGTGTTGAGATTGGAAGCTCCCAATAGAAGCGTATCATCAGCGAACTGGGCGTGGTTTACATCCTTGCCCTTTGGGACAATTCTAATGCCTGAGAGAGACCTGTTTTGGAGACTTTTGTTCAGCTGGAAACTTAGGACAGAGGCTTGGATGACAAAAAGCAAAGGGGATAGAGGGCAGCCTTGCCTTCATCCTCTTGAGGCCTGAAAAAAATTGGTAGGGCGGCCATTAACCAACGAGGCAATCCAAGGGGCTGAAATGCAAGCTTTGACCCACATAATGAATTTCTGATTGAATCCAAAATTTCTCATGGATGCAAAAAGGAAATCATGCTTGACTCTGTCAAAGGCATTGGCCAAGTCCAGCTTTACCACCATACCCTTCTCTTTTTTCTTGTAGCTGGTATGAATGGATTCTTGAACTAAAATAATGTTATCCAAGATCTGTCTTCCTCTCACAAACCCACCTTGATTTTCTGGAATCAGCTTAGGTAGGATTCTTTTGAGTCTGTTAGCCATTATTTTGGTTATGATTTTGTATCCTGTATTACAAAGGGATATAGGCCTAAATCTGTTAAAGTTCTTAGCGCCTTTTTCTTTTGGAATGAGGGCCAAAAACAAGGAGTTGGTGCTGCCACCCAATTTGGTACAGTTCTGAGCCTTCTTAACCATTCTGTACAAGTTCTTTTTTATTATGTCCCAGCAAGAGATGTAGAACCGGGCTGTAAATCCATCCGGCCCTGGAGCTTTGTCTGGATCCATTTTGTAGAGGGCTTTCTTGATTTCTCGGATATTAACAGGGTTTTTCAGCAGCAAGTTGTCCTCATCATTAATCAAATTTGGAATCTCTGAGAGAGGATAGGAATTCGGGTCCACTGGTTCCTGATCAAGGGTGGAATACAGATTTTTGAAAAAGGAATGGGCTGCCTCCTTAATGCCTCTAAAATCCTTTATGACTTGGCCTTGCGTCTGAATTTCATTGATGGAGTTATAAATTTTTCTGGCTTGGGCTTGCTTGTGAAAGAACGTAGTGTTTTTGTCTCCAGCTTGAAGCCAAAGCGTCCTTGATTTGACTCTCCAATAGATTTCCTCTTCTCTACAGGCTTTGTGGTACTTCCTTTGAAGCTCAGCTTCCTGGATGAGCAAGGCTGGGGTGACTGGGGACTCTTCCAAGATCAATTGGTGCCATTCCAAGGCCTTCTAGATTCTTTTCCTTTCATCCATGGGAGAACCAAGTCCTTTAGCCCAGGCTTTCAGATCAGCTTTGAGTCTTCTGAGCTTTCCTTCCCAGACATAGAAGGGGGATCCATAAATAGGGTCCTTCCAGGAATTAGACACAATGTCAAGGAAACCTTCCTGATTTACCCAGATTGGGCTAAACCGAAACGAGATAGGACCTAACTTTTCTTCAAGAGAGAGGGAGAGAGAAATCGGTTTATGATCAGAAGTATAATGCGGGAGAATCTTGGAGGTCACCATAAGCCCAAGGGTTAGGAAAGAGGAATGGATAAGGAAGCGGTCAAGGCGGGAAGCTATATGACCAGGTCCTATCCTTTTATTTGACCAGGTGAACTTTCCCTTGTCAGGGATGATGTCTTAAAGATTCCAATCCAGCATCAAATCTTCCACCCACTCTCTTGCAGGGTCCCGGACTATTGATCCCCCTTTTTTTTTTGCCAAAGCAAGAGTTACATTTAAGTCTCCAGCCAATACTAAAATTTTAGGGTTGTGATGGTTAAGAAAAAGTTTTAAGGAATCCCAACATTCTTTTTTTTCAACAAAAGAGACAGGAACATACATATTAAAAAGGATTACAAGATGGCCAGAGTCTTTATGGAGCAGCTTGGTAAATAACCAGTGAGTGGTTCCTTCTTCTTCTACTAGGTCGAGCTTTACAGAGTCCCAAAACGTTGCTAAGCCTCTCGAGGCTCCTCTTATACTTACAGCCCTCCTGGGGCCTTTCTTCCAAAACGAGTTGCTTACTCGAAGGAGAGCAACCTCCTCCAGTTTCATCTCCTAGATTAGGAGGACTTCAGGCATCATTACTCTTACTAAATCCCTTATAGCTTCTTCTTTTAGGGAGCTTCCTAGTCCTCTGCAGTTCCAGGAGATGTATTGCATTATTTACCTGGATGAGGGGGATGGCCCCCTTTCGGGGTCTTTCCTAGCTTCATCCCCGATCTGGTATTCATCATTTCAGGGATGGTGTGTTGTGAGCCTTGAACCACATCCTTGTAGGACTGCTCTTCCCTTCTCTTCTTCTCAGTCTTTCGTCCACGCTTTGGTTGGTCTGGGGTACCTGATTAACTGCTTGCTTCAGTGTCACCTTCCTCAGAGGATTTAGCTCCTGTTTCCGAACCCAAACTGATGTGTTCTTTTGATGGACTGGATACTCCAGGTTGAGGGATTGGATTGAATGGGTTTTTTGGTGCCCGGGCTTCTTTAGCTTCTGGAATATTTGCGGGGGTTTGAGCTACATTAAGATCTTCCTGGTGGACAGGCTTTGAGCTGCCTTCCTTTGGGGGTCCCTGGGCCCTTTTCTCCTTGCTTCTGGCATTGGTCATGGTTTTCCCTTTCTTTACTTTCTACCATCCTTCAGCATCTTCTTTCCCAGTGGCTAGTATGGGACAATATCTTTGGAAGTGGCCATGCTCTTGGCAGTTCCTGCACTTGAAGGGCAGGTGCTCGTAGTCCAACTTCTGGTAATGAGTCCAAGATCTGACCATTAATTTTATTGCCTCAGGAAGACCAGCTTCAAGATCAACTTCAACACATATTCTGGCGCAGGTGTATTGTCCCTTATTATCAGCTTTGTCAATGAAACGTCTGATTCCGTTCCCTATTCTCTGCAGTGATTCAAAGTCCCAGCAATGCACCGGAAGGTTAGGGAGCCTGACCCACACCGGCACTTCTTTGGGAAGATCGATCGAGGGATCAAATTCTGGTGTCCATTTATTCAGGTATAGACCCTGTGTCCCCATGAAGTAGGGGCCATTTCTAAATATTAAGTCACAGTCTTCTTCTGAGATGAATTCAAAGATAAAGAACCCTCTCCCAACGGGGTAACAAGTTAATCCATGTTTCAGATTGGGCTTCCAATTCCTCTGTATCTAGTCATCTGTAGATTTGGTGGAGGGCCATAAGCCCATAAACTGACCCACGAGGCCTCTTTTAGCCAATGCCAGAGCTATTTTCATTGGTTTTTCTTCAGGAAGGGCGATTTCTGGAAGTTCCTCTAGCTTCTTGATAAATTTTGGGATCTCTGGATGAGAGGTCTTCTTGCCACTACTGTAGAGGAGCCTTCTGAAAGCTTCCTCATCTGAACTTGAAGGGGGGGGGGCGACCTCCCCTCCCCCAGGCACCGCCATGCTTCTCAGTGCAGCCGCAGCTACACCCCTATCGCGCGCAGCTTCAACCCTAGCATGCAGCTCTCTCAAAAAATTATTATATAGGACTATTTTGACCATAATCAACTTGAATAATTATTTTGGATGAAACCAACATAAAATTTCTTCTCGGTTTCGTGATGAAATTCAACACTAACGACAGAATCACAATTTTCCTTTCCTTTGTCTTTTTATTCCACTCTCAAATGACTAATATAGGCCCACATTCCACTAAAATGTGAGTCCATACATGTGGAGATTGTGAAAGCTAAATTTCCACAGTTGTTAAATCTTGACCTTGTTCTTTTGCATCAACAATTCATTCTTCAAATTTTTGAAAAGAATAGGCTCCCATCAAATCATGATGTCAGCGATTTTGAAGTCGATGTTGGAATGTTTGTTTATGTTTTTCATATTTGCTACATAGAATATCAACATAGAATATATTAAGAATAACAATATAATGTGTAAATGCAATTGAATAAATAAATTATTGTCTAAAATAAATTCATATGCACCACGTATGGAACGAATATGTGTTTTGAAGAACATAGGCATGTATCACAATTCTTTCTTCATGTGATAGTTTGAAGTGACATCCATTGCCTTCTAATGCCTCACCTGCAACTTTCTCGTTTTCGTTATCATCCCATACATCTCGACTGACATTTTCAAAATCCTTCATATATTCTATGCAAAACCCCATGGCATGTTGAATTGAATATCCCTCAAACATGTTGCCTTCTGGTTTTTCCCTAGTATGAACAAAATTTTCAAAACCTTCATATATTGTTCTACAAGATACATCCATCTCGTTCGTACTAGGCCACATTGTTCTAGTTCATATTCTAGATGTATGAAAAGACGCATAAAAATGTTAAAGATTGTCACTGGAAAATCCTGTTCCAATAGACAAAGGACTTCAACAACCTCTTCTCTCAAACTATTAAAGTTCGAAGGATCTAATACATGTAAACTCGTTCTCTTTGATATCAAGCCCAACCTTATAATTTCTAACCTTGGCCCATTTTCCAAAATTGATATATTGACAGCAATACATAAAATATTCTCAATTATGACATGATATTCATGAGTCTTGAGGCCTCTTAGGCTATTAATTCCAGTTTGGATTCTAATACTACTACTTACATATCCATTGGGAAAGTGTGTCTCCAACATCAACTTTAAGAATTGTTCATGTTGTTCCTTTGTCCATACATACGGAGCACTAGGTTTTCTATGTTTTTTATCATCATATTTTTCAACCTAAATATTTCGATGAATTTTTAGTTGTTGAAAGTCTTGACATGATGAAACAGTATCAAAAGCACCAAAAATAGTTTCTATGATAGAAAAATATATATTTTTCTTAGTATGCATGAAGTCAACAGTATGCCTAATGGCTATCTCCTCAAAGTATGGAAACTTATAGAATAGACACAATTGTTTTACACTGATTTTGTTACAAGGATCATCTACACTACCACAAATCCCATCACTTTCAATAGACAACATTATTTCTTGTCCATTATCAATAAGGTGTTCACTCGTTATTGGCAATGGTGCTTCACAATTCTCTTCCTGACCATTAAAACATGTTTTTTACCGATGATATGGATTATCCATTTTAAGGTAAGCATGATGTCCACAATAAACACACTTATGCAAAAATTTTGAGTGCCTCACAAAATCCTTAAAGTTGCAAGTAGCACACCCATGGTATCCATGATCAGTGAGACCAATCAATGTGCCATATGCAGGAGGATCATGAATTATAAACAATAAGGAAGATATTAAATTGAATTTGATTGAATGACCATCCATTAATAATTGAATTGCTTCAATATATTTCCACAATTCTATTATCTCATCATATAATGGCTCTAAATAAATATCAATTGTATATGATGTCACACTTTTATTTCCTGGTATAATCAATGATAGCGTTAAGAAAAATGGTTTAGTTTCTAACCATGGACGAAATTTGTAATTTATAAAAATGACTGGCCAAGTTAACCATTTAGTACTTTGATTTGAGAATGGGTTCACCCCATCTAGAGACAAACCCAACCTTAGACCATCTATTGTCAAATTGCATCCACATCTTATAATCAGACACATGTCGTTGTTTTCCATAAATGCTCTTATTTTGGGAATGCCATTGCATAAGTAGTTCAACAATGTATATACACCTATACATTTGATGTAATCATAGGATTAGCAGGAAAGGAGAAGAACCTTTCTAGGAACCAAAGTTGTTTTCATCCCTGGTCTATACCTCCCTTCGCGACATTTCGGAGATTGAGTCTCACTTTCCATATGTTTGCGAAATAATACACAACCATTCACACACACATGGATGTTGTCATACCCTAAAATTAGCTTAGATATTTTTGTTTTACATTGACTTCGTTTTGTTGGCAACGTGGATTCAGGCAGTAACAATCGACGTAAGAGTGCAAGTAACTTATCTACACTCTCATTTTTCCAACCATGCACCACTTGCAAGTTTAGAATTTCAAGGATTGTTGTCAAACGACTTAAATTACAAGTGCCATATATAGGTTTTAAAGTATCCTCCATCAACTTGTTCCAATCGTCATTTAGACCCTCACTCAACATTCTATCAACTTCAATTCCTTCATCTAATATTGGTACCTCTTCATCTCTCATGCCATGGAATTTTAACATATCTTCATAATAATTGTCACCCCAAGGGCTCATATCTCTATGTCCCCATTTGATCATATGTCAATATATCACATCCCTTTTTTTCACCTTTCCACCAATACAATAATTACATGATCATGGATGAATGTCAACACCCTTCTAATCAGCTATTCTCTCATCATATGCATGGTAATCATTCATTGTCAACTCTTGACATTGACTCATCTTTTGTGTTCTATAATCCAATATCAATCATATGTGTTAATTAACAAATCTCAAATAATTTAGATAGCACAAGGTCACAAAATCAACTCCATCGGTGTTAACTATAGCTAGTGGGAGTAGAGATAGACAATCTATTTCTACTATACCTATTACATTTAAAAAACGAAAACAGGAAGACATGATTTCAAGCCAATACTACTTGATCCTAAATGGGAAACAATTTATCATCGATGCACATAAGGTAAATTCAAATATCTCTTTTGTGAGTGACCTTCAAGCTAAGAGATTGATCAACTCGAGTAATAAGTGAGTACTTCTCTTCTTGAGGTGGAACCATAAAGACATTGAATTGGTGGGTATGAAGACATGCTTTGAAGGATTTAAGAAAAAAAATTCATCTAGAATATATTTTATGGTGTACAAAGAAGTATTATATGACTCCAAAGAAATGCTACCCAAGAGGCAAGTTGAGCAACAATTACACATGCTATCATATTGTCCAGTAAATAACATAGTGTTGTAAATACAATCCTCATTATAGACCTAATAATTGAAGAATATGGATGTTGGTTCAATCAATCATAAAACTAAGTGCCTCATTGTATGGTTCACCTATTAATTTATTATCAAAGAAAGATAACTCTCAAAGAAGGTGCGTTGACTACAAATATCACTCTAATGAATTGGTCCATTTCCTAGGATTAACGACTAACAATAACAAACACAACATGCAAGGTATTTTGTCAAACCATATTTAAAATATAGATGTCATAAAGTCAATACTAAGGTAGACTACTAATGCACCAGATAATTTAATTATGCATTTAATGAATCATTTGTTATGTGCAATCATGAAATCATTTGTCCTAGTATATACATATGACAATTTTGTCATTATTTCTACTTGGGATGGGCATAGGTGCTTGAGACACTAAGGAAACATCAACTACTAGAAACATAATGAGAGTTTTGAATTAATATCTAAGCAATCCTTGGTGCATTTGAGGCATGTCACAGGAAGGAAAAGTAACATGAAAGGAATCCCTCCAAAGGTCAAGAATTCCCATTAGGATTTTCTTCCCAAGATTATGATCCCTAGAATACTAATTCCCATTTATTTTCCACGAATATTTATTGCTACAATGTGTACTATACGTATTGAAGTGGGAAAATTAAATCACTGAAAACACTACACAATAGCCATGTGGAATTTGCAGCAACTTATGGATCACAAGCAAACAATGTGAGGAAGAGAAGGAACCAAAAAAACTCAATGCTATTAGTATTTACCTATATTGTACAAACTACAATGTTGTAAGTTAGGTATTCAATCCACAACTTATTTTCCCTATCAAATATTTGTTACTGATCCTGCAAATGTTTAGCTTCCATTCATGGCAAAAATTTTAAATTTCATTGTGGAGAGATAGAGATAGATAGAAATATTCAGTTGAATGAAGACATAAGGAAGATTGCCATAAATCTCTATTCGTTCATCCTTTAGTGTTGTGGGTCGAGTGTTGGCCTAAGAATGGGATAAATGTTTTTTCGGTTGGGTTTGGTGTGGGATTGTCGTAGCTACTTTTGGAGTTTATCAAAAAAAGGAGTTCGGTAAAATTCTATGCTTCAATGGGTTTGAAAAGAAAATGTAGATGAAGTAAAATTCTTGTCTATTTTATATCTACCTTAATTGGAACTGGAGGGCATATTGGGAAGGATTTCACCTACTAGCCTATGTACGATGGTAGAGGTTTGCACAAATCTAAGGGAAAGGTGTAGGATAAATCACTTGTGGGATCCTATCTCTTCTAGAGTTGACAGTATTGAGTATTAATCCAAAACACCAACAAAAACATAGTGTTGGACAAGTCTAATTCCATAAGATAATTAAAGAGTACAAAGACCAGTGAAAAAGAGCTTAAACAATATCTAGCAAAAGTAAATGAAAGGGAAAAACAAGAATCATGTCAACCATGCCTTCCAAGTTAGGGAGAAAGTGTGGTTATGCTTGTTGAAGAAGAGATTCATGGGGTTGAAGTTGAAAATGAAATTTTTAAGGTACGGGAAATTTTAGGTCACATAAGAGATTAACAAAAATTTCTTCAAACTAGATTACCACCATACATGGGAATTCAAACAATTTTCAGTGTGGACCAGCTTAAGTTATTTGAACCATCGATAGTGTTGAATGAGTAAGAAGACAACTAAATGTTAATAACTTAGTTTCGGAATTTACCCAAAGACTAAATATAGAACTCTTAAAGAGGATACTATTTATAAACGGAAGGAGGACAAACTATAAAGGATACAAAAAAGTTGTGCCAAGTTGGAAAACACAGAAAACTAGTACATCATGTTGTGGTCTTGTGGTCAGTGGGAAATACCACTACAGTGACCTAGGCTTAAAATATTGGTGGGTGTGCCTCACCCAATAAAGATGCACTTTGTAGTAGAGAAAAAAATGTTTTGGTGGTTGTTGTGTCCATTGTACTTGATATGGAGTTTCACAGCCCCTCCATTTATACCAGGGGTGTTTCAATAAATACCAAGAGGACTAATCAATATGTTTAGATCTAATGTAATTTGGACCCCTTTTCAAACTTTAGTCTATCCTAGGTTTCTCTCACAAATAATAGAACTATGTTGCACAAGTTTGAGTATAACTCTTCGTTTGCAAGTTAATAAAACATGTCTAGATCTGCATATTGACTACAGAAACAGAAGCTCCTGACATCGTTGAAGATATGTTTTCAAAAAATAGATGGAAATAAGGAAAAATGTCATGAGCAAGAAAATGGCACATCACTGAACAACTCAAGGAGTTTTGTCTTCTAATAAGAAAATATGATGGGGACTGACTTCTTTAAAATGGAAAGGTCTAGTCCATTCTAGACACTTTGGAGGCTAGACATGTGAGGTAGGCTATACAACCTTATAACCCTACTCATACAACCTGTTCTACCCTATTTACTAAGATAACCTGCTAGAAACTACTTAGACAAACTATCAGTTCATGCTAAGACAACCTGCCAAAAATCAGAAATCCTTAAATATGACTTGTCAGTCCCTGTAAGTATGACATTTAGACCCCATAGACGTGACTTGTCAAATCCCTAAGACATGTCATTTTTCTCTAAAGAAGAGATAACATATGCCAAGAAATGAAGATGAATAACAATTACAAAAGTAATTTCCAATGTGAGTCAATTTAAGAGTTTGTTATGCCCCAGGTACGAAAGAGGTACTATAATGAGCCCATTGAAGGATTTCAAAGCCAACAAAAACAATAACTCTGTTGAGAGCAGAACTTTTCTCACAACAAGTATAGAAACAGGAGCAAGAATTGGAGGATAAATGTTTCTCCTTTGAATAACATGGAGGATAAAAGTATAGACAAATAAGGTAGTAGTTTCTAGTCATCAAATGTTATAGAGACACAAAAGAATAATATGGGTAAGAAAAATAGGATGAACATATAATATGTTTAATGGAATTCACATACAACACCATATGACCATGTATATAAAAGAGGATTTCAGACACCATATTCATATCCATTGAAAATGCTATTATTTTCCAAAGACAAAAAATATAGAGAAAAAACAAGGCATTTTACTGGGGTTTATGAAGCAAAGATTAACATGCAGAAAATTAGAAACCAACCTACGATTTTGAATAGAAAGAATGTGATTTTGATTCTAAATCTGTTGAATTCCTTGCTCGCCTCTTCAAGAACCTCCAAGTTATGTCCAATGCACTTGTATCCATGGCAGCACTGGAAAATATATACCCAAATTACGAACCCTCAACATTTTTTAATGGGAATTACAACTTCCTCAACCGACATCAATAGTGACCCAATTAATTCCCCAATAACACCTCTCAGAACGAAATAACAACGATTTTCCTCTCAAAACCAACCAAACCCTCCTCGCTTCTTGCCTAACCCAATTAACATTTATTTGCCTCTCAAAACCAACCAAACCTTCCTCGTAATTGCCTCTCAAAACCAACCAAACCCTCCTCACTTCCCTCCAAAGGAAAATATTTGTCACCAACGAGCTCGACTAGTTATCTGGTTTCGAGGAATAAATCCCCTCCATGAATGTGAACGTCTCAAGCAGAGTTCAGCCATGAATTTTTTTAGGTTGGTTGACATCGATTCGACGCGATAATGGTGTGTTTTGGTCATAATTGCAAATCCTTGTTATTAATTTGCATGCCTTGCACCAATGTTGAATGACATATACTTTTACATGTTGTGATGTTTTACTTTTAATAATGTATGAGTTTACAGATATACCTTTTCAATGTCACATTGTCATGCATTAAGAACCACTATATCACCCCTATACCTATATGGGTACGACCTATATATACAAGTTGGGATGGGATCTGGAGTACCCTCTATGCACCATACCAACCTAATCCATATCAAATGGCATAGGAGATTAATTGAGGGAGGAGGAATGGGATAGGGAAGGACCCAAACTATAAGATGCAAGGTATATATTAGGGGTTTACTTCAGGGGGTTGTAACACATGTAATTCTTGAATCTATGAGACATGGTGAATCCACTTGCTTATCTAAAACTAGCAATTTTAATCATAAACCATGACCTCCAACCCTTATTATAATGACCTCCAACTATATTGATAATCCATGACGTCATGAACTTTGTTAAATTAGATCTTCAACCATGGTATAAACTTGCAATTTCACTATCATTAAATTAATCAACCTTATAATAATTAATTAACACTATTAATATATGCATCACGTAAGTCATGATAGCACATGGCATAAGTCACGTGACCTAAGGGGATTAATATACTAAAAATCCTAATAATTTTTCTTGTAGTTGTTAATTAGTTATTATCCCTAGACTAAATGTGTCATTTAAGTTAGTAATTTTTAGTTTTGTCATGTAATACCCCGATTTTGACCCCGTGGTGTTAAAATTGTACATGATGTATATATGGTTATTAAATCATGGTGAGGATCTCAAGACCAAGGCCCTACCATCGATTTGATGTTTTATGTATATGCGATTAGAATCAATGCCTATGGTTCTCATGCTAGTCAGGCACGGTATATTTTGAGACATCATGTAAATATGCAATTTAATAAAATACACACAACTAGCTATGCACTGCAACGAAAGAGATGGGAGCATGATTTTAGAAGGAATAGGGAGGGGAATTATCCAAACCCTTGAGCCAATAGGGTTAATCCAAGTGTCAATGAGAGAACCCATAAGCCCTCATCTACCCAGTTTGACTTCTACACTCAATCATTAAATTCTTCCAGAAGTTGGTTGAGGCAGTTAATTCCTTGGGTAGGGAGAGGCATGGTAGTCAATTCTGTGCCTAAGAAAACCTACAGTTTTGGAAAACCCGTATTCTTGCTTATGGGGCAAGTAAACCCAAAAATGCGTGCCATTCTATTCATCCCGAGTTCACCCTGAATGTTGGGGATCATTCATTCCATTCCATCATTCGATTATTCCTCCTCATGTAGTGAGAGCTAGCTGGAGGGTTCCAATTTGTGTTTTCCTGGTTGTTTCCCCATCTACCATGTTCGTTTTTGGTTTCCAAAATGTTTTGCTTCATTTCAAGCACCTGTGTTTTGTCGTTTTTGTATATCCTGGTTTTGGTCTGAACTGATACGAGTGGAAGAGGCCCAGAATTGGCTTGATAAACCTAGTGAAGAGGGGAACCTCAAAAAACGATAAGAGTAGTTGGTTAATCTTCTATGCACACCCTGAAGGGCATTGGAAGGAAAGGTATGGCCTGAGGGACTATGCAACAGAGAAGGGGATACTTACTTGTGTTGGGTGTGTAGGCATTGTGGATGCCAATCCAGATAGATCTTGTGGAGGTGTCCCTAGCTCTGTGAATGAGCTCACTAGCTTACCAATCATTCCTTTCCACTGTCGAAATAGCCTGATAAACCCAACTGTGAGTTGGCTTGTCTGGACAGCCTAATAAACCCAACTGTTAGTTGGCTTGGTTGGACCTTGATATGTATTTGTCCATGTGTGAACCACTGCCTGAGTAGCCTAATAAACCCAATTGTATATTGGCTTGGCTGAACAGCTTGATAAACCCAACGGTAGGTTGGCTTGGCTGGGTCCTAATGTGAATATTGGCTATGTGTGAGTCACTACCTTAGCAGCTTGATAAACCCCATTGTGTATTGGCTTGGTTGGACAAACTGATAAACCCAATTGTAGGTTGGCTTCGCTATGTTTTGATGTGTTCTAGCTATGTGTGAGTCGGTTGTTCCTTAGTTCCTTGTGGAAATCATATCCAACTCGGGGGTGACAGTTGTGTTGAGAGATTGATGAACACAACTGGCCTATGGTTGGGTGGAACATTGCAGCAACATAGCTAGTTGTGGGACAACTTCATCTTCAAGATAAGTATTCTCCGGTTTTTAATTCTGCAATGTATTTGTTTAAGAATTATTATGAATGTGTTGAATGCTTACTAAAGATTCAAGTAGATTTTATTGTTGGTATACTTTCCTGCATTTTACATCTGTATATGCTTTTTGGTTTCCAATGCATTTTGCTTAAGTCCATGGAGGCTAGAATCATGGTTATAGAGTCATAATGCATCTGACTTACATGTTTCTACACCTCAGAGTCAACAACGGAAGGAAAAAGGCAGAAAGTAGAAATTCAAAGGGAAAGTGTATCGTATTTTGGGATTTTTGCACCCTGAAATCCGCCCACGGAATGCAGAAGGCGGAAGGAGGAAATCGGCAATCAGGAAGGTAAGATGAATAGTGGGTGATTTATAGAGTTTGTTCTGCCTCAAGCTGCATTGAGGAATGCAGAAGGCGGAAGGTGAAAGGTGAAAGTCGGAAAGGTCCTGTAAAGGGTGGAAAGGACTTTTCTAGCTGTGGAAGGAATCTATTAAGGGTGGAACGACTGTTACATAAGCATATGAGCTTCAGAATGAATGATTTAGGATGTACGTGACCCATGACTAATTTAAGAAAAATAATTTAAATAAATGAAAAATTGATATGCATGTAAGTCAGGTTGTATGGGTACATGACAAAGTGGTATCAGAGCTACAGGTTTCAACCCTGTCGCCTTTTGGGAACATCTAGTTCCACCGCATTATGGAAAACTTGTGCTAACCATAAAAGTTTGTTTGCAATAAATAGTTTGTAGAAAGAAAAATGCATCGAACCAGTCAACAAGTAATTTATAAATTTCTGAGATTATTACGCACCTAACAATTGTGTTTATGAACACATTTTGTAAAATCATAGTTACATCAAAAGGCAGCATTCCACCTAGTGTAGCTTGGATAAGCTGGTCTTGGTTGGTACATGAGGATCAACACCAGGAATGATGCACAGGATCCCTATGAGATTGAGGAATATTCCATGGGGGAGAATATACGTGTTGAGAATGTTGAGACAAAATCCAATGGAAGAATATATCAAGAGACTCTGTCAGAACCCCAAAATTTTGAAAAATTTAAAACTTTTAAAATACATAATATAACCACATTATAAGCATTTGTTAACAGGTTATTTGTTTATGCTATTTAAATTGAAACTGAATGATTATTTAAATACTCTGTATTTTTGCAATGTATCTTCCTTTTCAGTTACTGATTATTTTTATGTTTGAGACATAAGGTGGTTTGTCAAGAAGGGCTGGGCTTACTTAGCTTTCGAGCTAACGCAGCCGTTTACTTCTGTTACAGGTCTACAGGTAAGAATAAGGTTCGATGTTAACAACACTCAGAGGTTACAGTACAGTTTTCTGCATATAAATTGTTTAATAAAAGTCTTAACATGTTAGTCAGAAAGATCGTGCTTCTCAAGGAATTATTTTGTTATTTCTGCTAAACTTCCTTTTAAGACTTTAATACTAAAGAGAGTACAGAATAAAATAGTAAAGCCTAAACCAAACAGTGTCATGAGTTTTTTTGTAGGTTTGCAATTACAACTTCGTATCTATCCTGAAGACAAATATAAGATTATATCTATTATCTTTTAAATTAACAACTCGCATAGAAGAAAGATCTCAGTTCCACACATTTACTTTCTTTAGACATAGTTAGAGTAGTAACATTCCATGTTGATTCAGTTTTCCTTTAACTGATGGGAAAGTATTATTAAAAAATTTAATTCTTAAATTTTCTTAATGAAGCGTCAAGGATCTATAATCTGAGACAAGTATTCTATTTATAGTTCAACAGTCTATAATTCTTTTCAAAGACTATATCTAATCCGGAAACTTCGTTAGGTTAGAAGTTTAAGCTATTAAAAAAAATCAATCCAAGACTCATTATCATTAAATTGATGCATTCACACTAGATTTACCAGCAAGAGTAACTCAGTTTTGTTTTATCTTACTTATGGATTCTTTCTACAAAATTCTGAGTTTGTAGGACGACTAAGTTTATTGGTTATCATAGAGTGAGATAACCCAACAAAGATGAGCTATCATCATCTATAAGATGTTCACTTTAAGAACTAAGACAATCCAAACTGAATGATGAAAAACTTAGTATAAACACCATTTATACTATATACCTTCTAGCGTAGATAGGTTTATTATTTCTCCTTTAAAAGAATAAAAATCAATACAAGGCAAAGTAGTTAAGGTAACTATAATCTTAGTTTATTCTTTATATCCCTTTGAATATATAATTAACTTCTATGTTGTTTTGCATGAGGTTATACAATAACTATATATATCAACAAGAGTATAATTACTATACTATTACCATGACCCATATTTTCTTGTAATTCTTTTGTCACATGACATACTTATAATTGAGTGCATTGTATTATGGAGGGAGTTATATACACATAACATGTTTAAACTCTATCCTATAGCTACGTTTAAACAACATATAACTTATCATGATAAAAAGATATGCATGAAAATATAATAAACAAAATGTATGAATTTATACTATGCAATAACCTTGTGTTAATGATTAACCCTACGTAGCATGCAAAAATGGATAATGGGCTAATGTACGAGGTTGGCAATGTATGCAGGGCTGTACTAAGGTTTAAAACCTTCGTTGGAACCTTCCAACGTTGATGGCTTGTTATTTGATTACCCGACGAGAACTTTAGAAATATATCCAAATCATTGCAAATTATTAAAGGAGAGACGTGGCTGCATAACAGCCATATCTCAGCGTTATAATAGGGTTGACCGAACCCTAACTCCTCATTTCGTTTTGTTCTCGGCCCATGGCCGCTCTGCAAACCCTTGAAACCATGCTGTGTGGTGAGGACCGCCGTCATTTCTCCTGTAGCTTCAGCTTCTTACGAACTCGTTTATGGCAAAGTGAGGGTGAAATATTGTTACTTAAAACCTGCTACTTGCTTTAGTAAAGTCTCCTTTGTACAGTTTTGTTCAGGTTGAAAGTTGCTTCATCAATTCTCTCTTTCGTATGAGAGTTATCTTTCCAGCTTGTGCGTAACTGGTGCAAAGATTTGTTGAGTGTGAAAGGATAGATAGAGTGCTGCGGTGGTAGGGTTTGTTTCCTCCATCGATTCGCTGGTGTCTTGTGAAAACTGTTGAGCGATTTTAGCTTAATCTGGTTGCCATTTCTTTGCAAACAGTCTGTTCGATCTGGCCGAAGCAACTCGTTGAAGTTATTACAGGTAACCAGTTATTAAATTGTTTTTAAGTTACTGTACAGCAATATTTACAATAATTTTCATGTTTTATTTTTTAAACTGCTACTAACAAAAAGAATAATTGTTTTCTTTGCAGGTGGACCTGCTACTCCTCGCCACTTGCACCAACCAAGGATTACGGCTCCATAACCAGGGTAAGCCTTGGTCCTTCCATGGCTTAACCTCCTTGTCTGCAACCTTAAAGATTTCGCTAGTTTTGTTGTTGCAACTCTGTTGGCCTCCAAGGGTGTGGGGTTATTTGTTTTCTTTTACAGTTGTTTTAATGTAAAGGGTAAAAACCCTAGCTCTTAAGAGAGCCATCCGGCTACGGCCGTGAATGTAAAAATTCTGTTTGTAAATAATGTTTTGTTTATGATCCACATCATACTGTAAGCTTTGCGCTTACTATGTTAGGGCTTTACCGGTCGTGAACCTTGCGTTTATTAAATTATAATTTTTTGTTTATACAGGCCGCGAGCCTTGCGTTTACAGCTGTGGATAAATAAATGAACAGGGTTTTAGTCCTTATGTAATTACTTGTTATGAGTAGGGTTTTACCCTTCATTCTGCCATTAAGTGAAAGCTGGATTCTATTTCTTGTATTTACTCAATACAGTATTTGAAAAGATAAAAACAAAACATAAGAATGTTACTGTGATTCATTCATTAACCCAGTTGTAAATGTTATTAGTTATTTTTCTTAAATAAAAGAAATAGAAAGAAGAGACATAAGTCGCGTAGGGTTACTGCTTAGGTTTATGTTCTTTAAGTTCGATTTTCGAACTTCCTGTATTTTGTTCTTTTGATTAAATTAATGCATTATTACCTATTTTAGATTTGCTAAAAAAAAAAATATTTAAAAAGGCCTTCAGGCTTAGTTCAGCATTATAACTTTGTTTTTTTTATAGTGCGACTGTAATAAATACATGTCTGTATTTATTTATTCCTTTAAATGCAATAATGATAGAATTTGGATTAAACTTTGTTCTGCCTTTTTGTAAACACTAAGGTTTTTATTTCTGGTATTAAGTGTTGCCATGTTATTTCCTTGTAAATTCTTTTTTATTATTACTAGTGTCTTTTTTTTATATATATGTTTATTTATTTCATTCTGTACATTGTAAAACTAGCTTATAAATATCTTTTTCTTTATTCAAAAGAAAATACACTCAATGTGTAAATAAACAAGTATTAATTTATATATTAAAATATATATCAGAACGTAAATGTTATACTTTATAACATATTACTTTATTATAGATACTATAATATATTATTATTCCTTCTTGATGTTATTAAGAATATTATTGTAATATTACATACTTATTATTTAACCTAGATGAATAATAAATAAACAGAGAATTTGAACGACTGTATTTTCAGCTATAATATCAATTATTTCTAGTAGAGTTTAACTTGTAACTTTATTTAGTTGATTCACAGATAATTAATTTTGACCTTTTAACAGCAATAATTTCAGTTTAACTCTATAATACTAATTCTTTTTAAACTAAAAAAAAAACATATCTTAACTGCAATGATACTTGGGCTATCTTTTTAGTTTTTTACTACTAGTATTTCCAGAAATAAAATACAGTACTAGAAAAGTTAAAAACTGTAGAAAGATAGTTCATGAATTAAACAGAAAGACATTTGTGTTAGCTGAAAGTAAATTTAGGACTCAGTTCAGAAGATTACTTCTTCTAAACACTGAGATACTGTGCTAGAGTACTATCTGGTGATACCAGATGTGGAAAAACACAGTAATACTAACAGGTTTTGCTGCTAACCTACCAAGATACTAATTTTACAGATACTAAACAATTACTCAGACATGTAAGTAATTATAACATTTATCCATTTATACTCAGAAAAACATAAAGAAATGAATGAAGAACCTGTTTAATGCTGTGGACAACAACAGCAATGGGAGGCCGTTCCTCCCTACCAATTCCTGGAAAGCGCTCAGACAGCGACTTCTCAGGACCCCCGAGCTTGCTCTGGTCTCCCTGGCTGGAACTAGGTGCAGCAAAACAGATACAGTCTTCAACTTAGTATCAACTCAGAACTATTAGTCAGTTTC